>RCWM02000381.1:660000-1080000 GCA_003667255.2 Euschistus heros | reverse complement strand
TGTCAATCAACTCAAGAGAGCAATTAAGAGACCGAATCATAGATGCAGTGCACCAAATATCATCAGACCAATGTTTAGCTGCAATTTATCAAGTGAGTGATAGATGTAATGCTTACATTGGTGCAGGAGGACAATTTTGAGCAATATTTACATTAAAAAGAACATAACATAAATATGGAAAAATGGAAACTTGATTTGTTTCTTTTTTTGCGATTTTCTCTAAAACTAAGCAAAAACGAGCAAATCTCTAAAGGACTTTTTGTCTTAGTTTTTCGATCCCCTATAAGTTCCTGAAGTTTTGCCATTTAAATTCGGGACACCCTGTATTTTCATGGTTAGAAATTAAAATCAAGTCAAATGAATTCAATAAAATTATTTCTGGCAAATAAAAATAGTAGTATTTTATGATTGTATTTTTAATTTTTAATTATTTGTATTTTATTTTTACTACTATTATTGTTTTTTTTAATTTATTAATGTCACTTACTATATTGTACAGTTTAAGATACTTCATCTGTTTTTTTTTTCATATGTATATATAATCTGAACCTCGGAGGTACACAACACTATGTCCTTTTTATTAAACATTTTTTAGATATTGGTTTCTAATGTTTCATGGACAACCAGGGATGGGTTATCTATACACGATATATCGATACGAATCTTACGATTTATCGTTTTATTTATAAAAATACAAAATACAACTGCGTATATTAAAAGAATATCACGATATTTTTGGTCACCTATATATTGTTTATCGACATTCAGAGCTAAAAATATCGTCGATATGAAATCTCGATATTTTTCTTACAGTAAACAACTATCGAATTCCGTTTGCCTTGTTCGCTAAAAAGGTAAACAAACATTCAAAACCTTATTTTTGAGAAAATAAAATATTTAATTTAAAAGAGATTATACAAAATTGATAGTAGTGGGAGAAGATCGTTGATTCACATAAATTAGTCACATCTCAGCACTATGATTCACTAAAAAAGTGGGTAGAAGTAAGGTGGGGGATCGTGTAAAAAAGAAAACACTCCAAATGATTCAGTTTCGAAACTTGTCTTCTATTAATTTTTTCTTAGTCATCTATACTGTTATATAAAAGGAAAAGCAATTATTCGTTTGTAATCACTAACCACGGAAACTACTGAACCGATCTGTACCCAATTTTAACCACATCTTCATAGTTCCAAGAAGATTTAGCAATATGATTTTCATTTAATTAGTTATTAAAAAAAGTGATAATATGTGGAAAACAATGAAGTTTGAAAATTGACCGGTGAGCGCTATTCCTACATGAGAGGTTACAAAAGTACAGTGTTGAGTGGCACAAACAGGCTTTATGCCACACGTCATATACAGGGTGTCCCGAATTTAAATGGCAAAACTTCAGGTACTTATAGCGGACCGAAAAACTAAGACAAAGAGTCCTTTATAGATTTGCTCGTTTTTGCTTAGTTTTAGAGAAAATCGCAAAAAAAAGAAACAAAACGAAAGTTTTACAGGTAGCGATTATCACCTTTCAAAGTTCGTCAGGCTAGGCAGTGAGATATGTAAACACTTAAGGTTATCCTTTACATTTTCTTATTTGTTTACATTTTGGCTTCCTTCTAGGATTATAATTCCTAAATCAGTCAGTTACTCAGATATTTTTGTGTGAATAGCATCAGCCACAATGCCGCATACATATTCTAATGTAGAATACGCTGATATGATTTTTGTGTATGGTTTCTGTAACGGTAATGCTTTAGAAGCGGTGTGGGAGTATGCGCGCCGATTTCCAAATAGAAGATCGTTAACTTTTAATAGACTACGAGAGACTGGGTCATTCTTAATACGTAATGAAGACGACCAATTCCAGGCAGCAATAAGAGCAGATTATCGGAAAAGAAATTGTGTCCAACGCCACTTCGATAACAATCCTGAGACTAGCATCCGAAGAGCATCTGCTGTATTACCAATATCGCGGCAAGCAATATAGCGAACTTTGAAAGGTAATAATCGCTACCCATACCATCTTCAAAAAGTTCAGAATTTATTACCTCAAGATTATGTAAAGAGATTGAATTTTAGTAACTGGTTTCTTGACAAAATTCGCGATAATAATTTATTCCCATTAAAAATTATATGGACCGATGAAGCTACCTTTACAAGAGGAGGAATTGTTAATCAAAGAAATTATCATGTATGGGCTCTTGAAAATCCCAGAGCTATTAGAGAGAAAAGGTTTCAGCATGAATTTGCTATTAACGTTTGGCGTAGAATTTGGAACGGATTATTGGTGGACCATATTTTTTACCTGGAAGATTGAATGGTATCACATTTACACATTTTTTGGAGAACGACTTTTCTAATTATTTAGATGACATTCCCTCACAGCAGCGGATTGAAATGTGGTTCCAACTCGATGGATGTCCAGCCCATTACAGCAGAGTTGCTCGAGCTTGGCTGGATATAAATTATCCACAACAATGGATTGGACGTGGAGGAGTAGTACCTTGGCCACCCAGATCACCTGATATGACACCCATGGATTTCTTCGTATGGGGAACGTTGAAGCAGAAAGTTTATTCGGTGTCAATCAACTCATGAGAGCAATTAAGAGACCGAATCATAGATGCAGTGCACCAAATATCATCAGACCAATGTTTAGCTGCAATTTATCAAGTGATTGATAGATGTAATGCTTACATTGGTGCAAGAGGACAACATTTTGAGCAATATTTACATTAAAAAGAACATAACATAAATATGGAAAAATGGAAACTTGATTTGTTTCTTTTTTTGCGATTTTCTCTAAAACTAAGCAAAAACGAGCAAATCTCTAAAGGACTTTTTGTCTTAGTTTTTCGATCCCCTATAAGTTCCTGAAGTTTTGCCATTTAAATTCGGGACACCCTGTATTTTCATGGTTAGAAATTAAAATCAAGTCAAATGAATTCAATAAAATTATTTCTGGCAAATAAAAATAGTAGTATTTTATGATTGTATTTTTAATTTTTAATTATTTGTATTTTATTTTTACTACTATTATTGTTTTTTTTAATTTATTAATGTCACTTACTATATTGTACAGTTTAAGATACTTCATCTGTTTTTTTTTTCATATGTATATATAATCTGAACCTCGGAGGTACACAACACTATGTCCTTTTTTTTCCCAAAAAATACATTATTATGTATTCTTATTAACCTTTTTCTCCTTTATACAGAGGTATAGAATTTTATGTCCTAGGAAAATTAATTGTAAGGTAAGTTGCATAAAAATGTTTATTTATTTATTTTTTGAGGGGAGGGCATAACGTCCTTATGTACTCCAATTAGGCAAGGAAGGACGGGGTACCAACCTATTCTAGCCTGGATGGGAAAGTCAAGATTTATTTCGTACACATAAGTATAATAAACAGTTCAGGAAAATAATTTTTTTTTTTTTAAATTGCTTTCCTGTAAAGTTACGGAAATAAGATTTAGTGTTCTTTTCCTCCGAGGTACAGATATATTTACTATTATATAAAAGGACAAGCCATTTTTCGTTTGTGATCACTAACCACGAAAACTACTGAACCAATTTGTAACAAATTTTTACCTCATCATCTTTATAGTCCCAGGATGGTTTAGCAATAATAAAAAATTTACTCATATCCAATTAATGTTATTAAAAAATTGATAATATGTGTATAACAGTGAAGTTTGAAAATTGACCGATAGGTAGCGAGCGCCATTCTACATGAGAGGTTACAAAGTTACGGTGTTATATAGAGCTTGAAATTGATAATAAAATTTACTTATATCCAATTAAATTATTGAAAAACGTATACATAAGTAGATCCCAGTGATGTTTGAAAATTTACCGATGTGTGGTTAGCACCATTATGCAACTGAGTTTGCAATGGTAAAACTATTGTATCCATCAAGGTTTAACTAAATCATTTTCACAATTCTAGGTAGATTTAGCAGTAATAAAATTTAAAATTTAAATGTGCAGTGTTGTTTCGCAAAGACGATCTTTGTCACTCTGTTAAATGTTTATGTGTTTAAAAATAAAAAATCCAACTAGACGAATTCAACAAAATTATTTCTGCGAAATAAAAATAGTAGTATTGTATAGATTGTATTTATAAATTTTAATTATTTTCATTTTATTTTTGCTATTATTATTGTTGTTTTTTAAAATTTATTAATTTCACTTTATATATTGAACAATTTGAGATTCATCTTGTTTTTTTGTTTTTTTTTAAATCATTGTATATATATTAGTACTAGGGCATTTACATCGTTATTAACAAAATGATTATCAACGGTTATGAAACTGAATTTTTTTTTTCTATTTGTATACTTACGCCACTTTCACATGGTTTACATTATCTAGTTTATTTATACATTGTCTTCTTTGTGCATATATATGTACGAAAACCCCTGATATATATCATCCCTCATTAACGGACGCTTTTATTACATCTCCTGTTTCAAAGTAAATAGTAGAAAGTATATTGGCGCCGCGTTCTATAACTGCTCGTTCACATGAACGGATGTTACATAAGTTATGTAAATTATAGTTCGACTTCAGGGCCGAGCCGTGGCCATGGTGTTCCAAAAGTATCACTGTTACCGAACCGGCTATTTTTGATAACAGTTTTTATTACTGTAGTTCCCAACTTCTAAAAATAACCGTTCAATGTCATATTTAGTAATGTGAACGTTATGGCATAATTTTATTAATATATTTGTATATAACAATTCAATGAGAATATTGCTTATTATTCTAAATTTTTAACTTTATTATGAAATGTAAGAATAAAAAAAATTATCCCACGTAATTTTAAAAGACCCTTAGAATAGCATATAAGTAAGTACAGAAATAAAAACAGTTACAACTGGTCAGAGACATAATGATATAAAAAAATAATAACAAAATAGTGATAATATATATATATATATATATATATATATATATATATATATATATATATATATATATATATATACTATATATATATAATCGATATAAAGTATATATATATATATATATATTAGAAAGAAGATAGTTAAATATACAGAAAGGATATACGTATATGTATATATATCGAGAATCGATGATCGAAAGTCGACTCCAAGGAACCAATCGATACCGCTGAGGTTGGTAATAGTTTGGTGATATGTAATTATGTTATTATAGTTATTATACATCAATTCTTCTAATGACCAAGCCTTCTCTGTACATAATAAAAAGCAAATCCCATGGCAAGGTAAAATTTAGTTCGTTGAAAATATTAATTCGTGATTGGAGATCTCCAATCTCCAATCAACGAAATAATGCCACTCAGAAAACAATACCATTTTATTATATATTTTTGTTATTCTTAAGGGATAATATGTCCTAGAATAAAGATTATTTTATATTTTATTACGCGTAAATACTAATTTTCGAACTCTTGTATGCAATTAAAATTAATCCAGTAATTCTGCAATATTTAGTGAATGAGTTCAATAAAACTTCAAATTTTCAAATCAGTAAATAAAACCTTGGAATGTTTATTTTCATAAATACTAATTTGTGAATGGAATTATACTATTATATAAATTATAATTAATAACATATTTTATGTGATATGAATAATAAATGCTACTGGCAGCTTACTAATTTATTTCTTGAATTATTATCCTTTTTTTGTAATCTATTCCTTTTGCTTTTTTTTATCTTATCTTATTTTAGTATTATGTTTTGAAATAGAAGTTTATTTATAAAATGAGTACTACACTAAACCATCCAATTCATCTCCTATCCAACCCTTACAATCCAAAAATCGAAAAATCCTCAATCCTCCTTACTTTATCACTAATAAACTTATTCATAAAGGTCTTAATGTCCCATATGTTGCTGGTTTAGCCCAAACCAGTTACCTATCCTTTCATAGTATGCTCAGTAGCCACTCAAATGCTCTAATTTCTCAACTTGCTTCCCACTCCATTCCCGATATTCCTTCGAGGCGTCTGAAAGGAAGATGACCCAGAGACCTTCTAGTGTATAATTTTTATTCAAGTGCTACTGATGGGTAGTTGTTTTCAAGTTTTGATTGTAATATTAAATAACACATTTGCTAGATGTATATATTTTGTACAGAAGTAAAAATTAGGTATACACACATTGAGTTAATATAAATAATCCAATTTTATTATTGTTATCTGTTTTTCGTATATATATATTTTTTTTAAATTATTTTCCAAATTTTAGAACTTTATTTTTAAGTCTTTCATGATATCTCTTGTTTCCTAAATATTCTGTTAAAAGGTGTTTCACGGTCAAATGAACTCCAGTCCTCTGGGGTACACTGATGTCGAGTCCCCTTGACCATGAGGCAATCATGCGAGAATCTTTTGAAGCCTATCCTTAAATGGGGCTACACCACTTTCTAACTTGTGGAGAGGTTTCCTCTTCCAGGTATGACACGGAGCTCTAAGACTCTTAAAACTGTCCCTTGTGAAATACTGAATCTGTTTCCGTTAACAAATTAAATCCATTATATAATGTAGAAACAAATTTACTACAAGAAACGTATCTCAACGATTAAGTCCAAAAATCGGTAGTTTTTCTTTTACTTTTTTAAAGTATAATATTCCTCAGATCCCTGCTTAACAGACCTCTCAACCTAGGAATCCAACTGAACAAAGTTTTAATTCGGAATCCACATACAAGATTAAACGACAAGAAACTGCTCGTCGAATTCTTCAACATTTACATTAAAATTCCGATAAATTATAAAAGACTAATCTACATTATGCCTACAATTAGACCATCTTGAACTTAATAGAAATAGTTTACTATAATAATAACTTAAATGTACATTGTTAAGTCCCAGGAACGAGGTTTCTAACACCGTACTTAACTTTAATAGTTAGAAATTAAAATCCAATCAGATGGAATCGATAAAATTATTTCTGTCTCAATAAAATGATAGGAAATTTTTGATATAGTGCCCATTACCTGCAAGAATTTCTTAATACTCTCTGCCCACCTGTATTATCAACTCATACATTAACAATTAAAAAGTGGGTGTCCAATTATGCTTTTACCCTATCTGCAACCACCTGATCAGTGCAATAGTAGTAGGTTAAAGGTTATAGTTTTGCGTGAAAATATCATCGAAGAAATAATTTTCAATTTACTTCAGAACAAGATTTTTATGAGAAAATTAAATCTCAATCATTTAAAATTATCTATTAAAAAAGTTGTTTACTTATGAGAGCGGGCGAAGTCGCGACGGGGATGCTTTTGTGTATATGTATGGGGAAGGTGCTGTACCTAACGCACAGTTGTACCAGTGGACATCTTTAATTAAGAATAGTGGGAGGAGGGAAATAGAAATTGTTAGATTGGTAGTGTTGCAAGCATTTCCTTGCAGTTGCACGTGTGTTTTCAAGATTGTTAGATCAACAGTTTAGTAGAAATTATTATTTTTAATTTTTTGTCTTCAAAATCCTGACCAATCCAACCAGTGATTTTGAATTTTTTATGTCCGGCACTTATAAATTTTCTAGGCAGTAATATTTCTTCATTGGGTTGTCCAATAAATATATCATAACTTCATATGGTTTCATATCAGTTATCACTTACGGGTTTTGTGAAATAGAGCTTTCCGCACAACATGGCGTTCAGTTGTACCTGTGGACACCATTGCCAGCTGAACCTGTGGACAGATAGTTAAAGTGTCCACAGGTACAAAAGATTTTTCTTTTTATTTATTAATTCATTATTTCAATTATAAATATGCGGAAATGTTTGTAGTCATTCCGCGTGATATAAAATGCCTAAACTTGGATACCTACTATTTACATAACCTTTTTTTTAAGAGGAGAAAACTCGCCACTCACTATTTATAACAAACTATTCAACTAGTGAAGACTGATTTATAAATGTGATCTTGACTGATTCTTCAAGCGAAGATTGTAATTTTTTGGATGAATTGATGAATGATTATGAACAAGGTAAAGAAATTGAAGATGAAGAAATATATGATGGTAGCTATGTTTTGTGTTGTAAAGCATTTTATAGCTTTGATCAAAGAAAAAGTAGACTCGTTCACGTTCAACATTTGCTACTTGAAGAAAATTTCATCAAATGATAGAACCCCAAAATTTATTCTTCCGGACATCGCTACTGATTATGAAATTGAAATAAGAGATATCAAAAGGAAATTACCACCGCCATCTTTTATAACTGAGAGATTATGTAAACAATTACATTTTCCTACATCTTTTCATGGATACAATCTCTAATGATTCGATTTTATCCATAAAAGTCTTGTGACACTCATTAATAATAATTATAGGTACATAAAAGATTTATTTATGTTAAAAGATTTAAAAATAAGTTAAGTTTCTATTTACTTTCATTCGCTAAATTTATTGTTGTCACCTTTCTAGTCGACCTTCTAGTTTAACAATCAAGTCGACTTTTCTTGTTAAAAATTCTATTTTGTCTAGTAAATTTTATAAAAAATTATTGCTGATGTGTTTCTCAAAACATCATTTCCATTATCCCCAAAGCCTATGAAGAAATGAATGTCCATTGGTACAACCACTAGTGTCCACAGGTACAAAGGGGGAAGGTACCTATGGACACTAATCAGTAAGTTACAAAACATTATTTTCTGTAAAAATAAAATTACTTTTCAAAATAAAGACTCCAAGGTTCGATAGTCCCTTAAATTTCTTATCTAATGGTACAATAACCACTCAGATCAATAAAGAACTGAAAATTAGAAAGATTTATTAGTGAAAATTGTCCACAGGTACATCACCTTCCCCTATATATATGTATATATTTAACTTATAATAACTATTCTCACCTCTCAATCAAAGCGACTAACAATCAGTGAATTTGAAGAAGTACTGAATTACCTGGCGTTAAAGGCTTGAGGGAGGAAGACGGAGCCCTGTGGCACCTCCTAGCTTGGATTTCTTTTCTTTTTTTATTTAGTTTAAGAGATCCCTCATCTAGCTCCTTTTCGTATGAGGTGAAATGATTTTAACTGACATGTCAATAACTTATGAAGAACTACCCACTGGTATCATTTCAGTAAAAATTCTATATGTGAGGGTTCGGAGTCCTCTGAGGGTTGTCGGGAATAAAATATGAAGGATTTGAATGTTCGTGGAGTTTACGAGTATTATGAAAGGATGGGTTTCATAAAATTGCAATAAAATTATTGCCTTATCAAAATATCGAACTTTTGTATAGTGCCTATTATCTGCTAGAGAAACTCTGCCTGTATATTATTACTTAGCGATAATTATTCCTAGAATAAGATTTATATATATATATATACTTTCATTGCATAACATCACCCTTCATTCGACCTCAAGATAAAGGTGTTTGCCAGCTGTTAGTGACCACTCGAAGGATGACCTCCGTTATCAACTACGTCATCGTCTCTTATCAGTATGTAAGGGTTGTTTTTCAAATTTTATCTTTCGAGGGAAAAACTAAACTGATACGAAATGATAACAATCGCCTGTCCCATTTTTGCATCATACGATACTGCCCCAGAAGGGTAAACATCTGTCATTTCTTATTTTCTAACTGTTTTATATAACATATTGCATAATTCGACAAAAAAAAAAAGATAATCAAAAAATGAAAAACATTCTTTTTCCATTGATCCTTAGAATTTTATTTTGTATGTTTCCGAGAAACAACCTGCCCACAAATTTAAAATTCAAAATCATACAGATATTATTATTTTTTTAACTATTTATAATTTTTAATTATATCATAATTAATTTTAATTAAATAACAATATTAATTCACTACCGCGTTTCTGTTTACTCGTTTTTTACAATGAGACCACACCGTGAGGTTCTGTAATAATTTTAATGATTATTCAATGGGTAAACATAAGCGATAATTAATTTTAAAAGATAAGAAAGTCTGATGCTCTAGACATATTAAAACTTTTAATTCTACTGTGTTGAATAAAAATAATTCAAATCTTTTTAACATACATCTGAAATTATAATATCTGGATTTCTTATTGAAACGGATAAAAAAATTATCAAAAAAAAAAAAATAAATAAAAAAATCAATTCTTGCACATTTTAAATAATACAAAAGTATAATTAGATGGTACTATTAGTAGCTTTAATTTCATGCAAGTACAATAATATATATAATATAATAGACTTATAAATAGAGGGAATATAAAATAAAAGTAAAAAAAAAGATTTTTTTAAAAAAAAAGATTTTTTTAATATAAAATAAAAAATATATTAAAATATATTATACAGAACAAATAATATAAAAAAAAATTTAATATACGTAAAAAAAAAAATACAAAAACTTTACTAAACCCTGAATGGTGAAAATGCCGCTGGCTGCATCTTTCTATTCCAATCCGTTGATCAAATGATCTTCAATTTATTTACAAAAGTCACAGTTTCTCTTAATACAGAAGCGCTCACCATTTTTTGAAAAAAAAATCCACAAAATTGCAAATATCACAAAAACCTGCAAATTCAACCAACTTTCGAGTGGTACAATGAAATTATTGAATCCTTGAAAGAAATTTACTTTTAAAAACCGGAAAAAAAGCACGGTGTTTCTATTTTGCTCCAGGTTGAAATGGTGTGATACATTGGCCAGCTGACACCTGACAACTGCAATGGACCTCTATGTGTGGGGCTGCATAAAAAATGAGAAACTCTAGGGGCAGTGAAAAAGAGTACAAACAACTGTATTCGAAACAACGGAGGACATTTTGAAAAACTAATAAAATAACGGACTCCTTTTCCAAATTTTTTTTTTTTTTTTTTTTTTTCAACTTCAGATAAACTTTCTCACATTAGGGAAGTGAAAATACGACAATATCGAACTTCTGATAGACTTTAAAGTTCTGGAATATTTAAGACTGGGATTTCATATGAAAACAAAATTATAGTTTAAAAGAACTTGAACCTAACTAAAAAGCTGATTGTGGTGAATAATTTGCAGCAGTCATACCTTTTAATTTTCAAAGATCGAAGCTAATTTCCCTGTACTAGTTGTAATTTCTTTGCATTTTTAACACAGTTTATCCAAAATCAATCAACAATATTTGTTTTTTGTTTTTTTTTTACATATGTCAGAGTAGGAATGGACACAAAATGTAAAGATCTGCAACTTTTAGTGCATAATATTTTTTGACTGAATTAGCCATTTCTGCGTTATAAGACTCTTAAACATGACCAAAACTGACTTTTTAAAATTGGCAAAATTCTTCGATTTTTGAAAATTGATTGTGGTTGAACGCATAATTCAAATTCAGCTTAAGTGATGTCTTTGGACGCACAATTTATTAAACTTTACTTTTGTAAATAACACATTCTTCGATTGAAAGCATTTTTCTATATTTTTTTTTTTTCCAAAATCTGAAAAAAGTTCAAAAAGTTTGGGGGTTTTCGCCCCCCCCCCAAACATTTTCCTCTTATCAAATTTAGTTTCATTTTTGATATTTTATTCTCAGGACACACCTGGACCATATCAAAACGTAAAACCTACTACTTCACTTTTTGCAAGGAAGCCTCCCATTTTGGGAGTAATTTAACTAGACTAAGAGAGAACATTAGGACAGAGTTGTGCGATTATTGTATTGTCATTGGTCCTCGAAACTTGTGCAAATTTTTAAGTTAATCCTATAGCTGAATATTGGTGAAAATTACTATAAAAGATTCCGTTACATACAGGTGTTACGATTGAGGCACCGCGATAAAAAAAAATAAAATAAAAAAGATTCTAATATGAATTTTAACTTTAGTTCTATACCAACGACTTCGAGGTAGGGTTGGGCGATATACGATAGTTAGCACTATCGACAGGCCGATACTATTGAGAACTATCGATTGCTATCGATAGTTTTTCGATAGTTGCTTCTTTTTTTCCAAAGCTATTCAATAAAGAATTTCAACTAATTTCATTCAATTATCTGTTTACTATTTGAAATTCGCAGGATTATAAATTATAAGATTATATCAAAAATATGAGATAAAAAAAAAAATTTATTTCAATTAAAAAAAAATATTTACAATTTACATGGTTACAATAATAATGAACAAATCAAATCTTCAGAAAATAAAAATAACGAGATAGTTAATTTCAAGAGTCAAATGTGCTCCTTGAGCCATATATTTCTCGAAAGAAAAGCTAGCATTTCTGCTTTCCGATGCCTTAATCTTTGAGAGAACCATTGAGCTCTAGGAATTCCGAATTAAATTTCAAAAGAACTCGACACTGGACAGAGACAGATCAGCATAATGCCGAGAGTTTCAAAATTTGAAGGTTCAAAAGATCTATCGATAGTTGACACTACCTATCGTGGCATGACCTGTCGATGTATCGATAGTGACTATCGACTATCGTCCAACCCTACTTGGAGGTGTCTCAATTTGAAGTATTGTGAGAGGCAGAACAAAGAACCCGATAATTGCATGGAAACGCCTACTCGATGTTCTTAGTCCTTCACTTCTTTATCAAATCCCCTTTGAGTGCTTTCATTTCGCACCTTTTGTTCCTTTGTCGTCAGCTCTTTTTCACGAATACTGTTGAATGGGATTGAATCTCGGTCTTTATGCGGTTCTAAGAAGTTGCTCTTTCTGTGTGGCCTGTTATTGTCAAATTATTAAATTAAGCAATTATTTATAAAGGCATTTTTTTTTAAGATCAGGAGACTGATTTAACCTAAAATTTATTCTTTTTCTTTATACGTTATGTCTTCAATTACTTCACTCTTTAAGTTGAACACAACTAGTAAATGTGCTGTGTAAACATTTTAAAAAATAAGGTATGATGTAGATCATCCATTGCTAGCCCTCTTGGACTTTATTTTAGGTTATTGGTTACTTAAGGAGACTTCAAATTAACCTTCAATACAAATTTTTATGTTTTTTGTTGTTTTTTAAATAGCTTGCACTGTCCTCATCACGTACGCTTACAAGTGTGTAATCAGTAAATAATGATCCTTTCATTGCATCTCAATCACTGCAGTCTCAACAAACCTTCGAAAATGGAGATTTAAAATGAAACCAAAAAAAATCTCATAAAATAACCTTTACCCTTCAACCAACGACTTCCTACCCTACAGTATCCTTTAATAATATTCCACTGATCTCTGTTGAACAGATCCGCAACCTAGGACTCCATCCGGACAAACGTCTTACTTGAACTCCGTATACGAGTACAAGACTAGAACAACAAGAAACTGCTCGTCGTTTTCGATTACTTCAACGTTTATTGGACAAGGTTCAAAGTATCCCATTAATTACAAACGACTCATTTACATGACAGTGATTTAGTCCTATTTGGACATACAGAGCATTGTGGCTCCACTGAGCCATGCAATTCATCTCGTATCCAATCCTTCGATTGGAAATGGATCGAATTTCGATCCAAAACCCTTCACAATCCTCAGTGCTCCTTATGTCACAAAGAAACTTTTCCATGAAGATCTTAATGTTCCACACGTTGCTGATTTGTCCCAAACCAGATACCTATCATTTCAAAGTAAATTTCATAACCACTCAAATCCCCTAGTCTCCCGACTTCACACTCAAATCCCGGTAATCCTCTTAAGCATCTGAAGATGGCCGAAAGACTTTCTGATGTAGAACTTTTAATGAAACGTTACTAGTAAGTGGCTCTTTACATGTTATTTTCAGGTCATTGTAATAATTTCCTCAAATTCACTAGTATATAATTATACGGCTGTAAATATCAATAAATAGTTTTTAAAAAATAAAAAAATAGTTTTCATTTCACTTTAGTTTTTATTATAACCCGTAGAGAAATTTTAGAAGCCTTTGCACCCAATTGGGAAAATGTTTTTTTGGGAAAAATTCGAGCTTTCCCCTGTGAGAATTTAAAATTGTTAAATCTATGGATGTTACACGTTATCAGCAAGGTGTAATAACCAGACAGGAAGCGTGAAATGGACGTGCCTCTGCCGCGTTCTCTTTATAATCCGTTTTCTTATTCATTATTTTTATTCAGAGGACATTTTGATTTATAATTTTTATTTATAACTCCTCACTTCAGCTAGTGACAATTTTCTTAATTACTGATATATTTTTGATGTCCTCTTGTGACAATGACTTATTTTTGTTATGATCATCAATTGGCAAATAAAAGATTATAACCAAATATTTTTGTCATTCTTTACCCCACATTTTTTAATACAATTAGATCCAGTAGCATAGATTTTGGCTGGAATAAATATTTATTTTTATTTTATAACAATACCGAATCAGATTAAATATACCTACGAATTATATCTTAATTTCTAATTAATAGTCCAGTCAATAAACACATAGTAGAGTGCATGAAATTTGCGATAATTTTTGACTTCACAGCTTTGTTAGGAGTAGTTAGAAGGTAAACATATTAAAAGTCCCCGCACCTGGGGGGGGTGGGCTAAGGGTGGGGGAGGGGAGAACGTCCCAATTTTGTTTTTCGATGATATCTCGAAAACGGTGGACTCTAGAAAAATAGGTTTCAAATAAACATAAAAGCTAATTAAATTTCCTATAAAATTAATAATATATAAATTTGTCGTAATTCTAATCGTTTACTTGATATACGTTATTAAAAATCGATAATTTTAGAAATAAACAAAATGTTTACCTCACTTTTTGTTAAACACTTGCTTCAAATACCAAAAATGTATATATGAAATTAAAGTAAATTTAATACTCTACAATTTTGATTCTGACGTTTTTTCTGAGAAACGATTGTTGAAGGTACTAGAAACAAAAGTTTGACAAAACGTGAGTTGACATTGTTTTTTTTCGAAAATCACCGATTTTCAATTACGAATATCTCGTAAACAGTTAGAACTACGACAAATTTATGTATTATCAATTTTGTAGGAAATTTAATTAGCTTTTATGTTTATTTGGAAAATAATTTTCTAGAGTCAACTGTTTTCGAGATATTATCGAAAAAACAAAAAAAATGAACTTCTTCCCTCCAGCCCACCGTTAGCTAACCCCTCAGTGGTGGGGTATGTATGTTTACCTTCTAACTATTCCTAACGAAGCTATGAAGTCAAAAATTATCGCATATTCCATGCACCCTACACCCCTCATTTCAGCACTTATTGACTGGACTACTAAGGCATAAAGACATTTATAAACTTAATCTCTCATTATTAAATTTGGAAATTAACATAATTCATTTGTCATTTGGGGGAAATTATGCAGTTACCTGGGGGAAAACTGTTATCTTGGAATCGGCAGAACTGGCCCTACATCACATTTTCTATACATTTAATTGATATATAGTTGTAAATATCATTAAACAATTGAAGAAAATTTTCATTGTTTTATTTATCGAGCATTTCAAAATATTTTTAAATTTACTTGAACCGTAAATGATTAATCGTTATATTGTTGACGGAAGGAGTTAGTTATACCGAGAATTATAATTCTGTAATTGAGATTAATTGTTGTGACCCGCAGTTGCACTCAAGGTGAGCGCACGAGCGCTGTGTGCAAGGACAGATTAGGATCATGTAAGTTCGTGACCGGGGCAGTCCATACTTCAAGTCTGGAGGCCTCTTGCAATCTGGAGTGTCGTGCTTTGGAAACCGCGTCTCCCTCTTCCTTCCTGTTCGACAAGTCGGAGGAGGAACAAGGAACAGCTTCGTGACGAGGAGGTGAGAGTCAAGAGCTATCTTGTCTAGCCTGAGGAGATAGTAAAACAAAACTATCTAACGACTATGTGTTATAAAATAGAATATAAAAATTATGAAAATAAGTATTATGCAATGTAATTATAAGAATCAATTAATATAAAATCAACCAATTAGGCATAAAATAAACAACAAAGGCAGGTAGAAACGTCGGCACTTCGTATATAGTTTTTTTTTTAAACTTGGATGCGTAATTGTTCAACATTACTGCATCCCTGACCATCTCAACAATAAAACGATTTTTTTTCAAAATTTCAATTTTTTTTTTCACTCTTGCAATTTGGTTAGATATACCAAACTTTTTTTATTTTTTATTTTTATAATTTTTTCACTCTTAAAGGTTCACGTTATATAAGCAAAAACTAGTGATATTTCGAAGTTCCGAAGTAGTCGTCACATAATCCAGTCAATAAAGGATTATAGATCGCGTTTTCTGTAATCCATGATTTTTCTTCGAAAACATGCTCAGGGTAGTTAGGAAGTAAACATACTATAAGTCCTGGGGTTTTCGGGCTTGGAAACAAGAAGGGAGGGGGCGCGAAAGGTCCGTTTTTTTTGTTTTGCGCTCATATCTCGAAAACGGTGCGTCGTGTGCAAAATATGACTATTTCCTAAATTAAATATAGTTAAACTTTCTACAACTTTTATTCTACACACATTTTTCATGTGAAGGACGTTTAGTATGTTTTACCAACAGGTTGAAGTTGAATTGGCATATATGTGTGTATTTTGAAGGAAATTTAATTTTATACAATTTTACTCCTAAAAACTTTTGTCGTAGGATGAACGTTTTAGAATATATGGAGGGAAGTTTAAAAGAAAATGTGGGGTGAAATTTTTTTGCTTCGAAAATGTTCACATTTTCCAAGCGTATATCTCGGAAACCGTACAGAATATGAAAAATGTGTATATAATAAAAGTTGTAGATAATTTTTTTTTTTTTAATATATACAATTATTGATATTTACAACTATAAAAATATATACATCAAGTAAATGTATTGACAACGATAATAATATGCTAAAACTTGAAAAGAATTACTCATCGGTAGCACTTTATAAAAAATTCTACACTAGAAGGTCTATAGGCCATCTTCGTTTCAGATGCTTCGGAGGATTATTAGTGATGGAGTGGGAAGCAGGTTGAGAAACTAACGGATTTGAGTGATTATGTAGCTTACTATGAAAGGATAGGTATCTGGTGCGGGCCAAATCAGCAACATATGGAACATTAAGATCGTTATGGATAAGTTTATTGGTCACAAAGTAGGGAGCATTGAGGATTTTTCGAAGGATTTTGGATTGTAAGGATTCAATACGAGATGAATTGCGTGGTTTAGTGTAGCCCCAAAACTCGATTCCGTACGTCCAAATAGGTCTAATAACAGTCAGGTATATGAGTCTTTTGTAATTAATTGGGAGCTTTGAACGTTTGTCTAGTAAATGCTGAAGTAGTCTGTAACGACGCACATAGGGGTATTTTACAAACCTAGGCGGCCAAAATTATTTAATCCCAGCGTACTGTGGAAAATATATTTATTAATCATATTAAGCTAAGATAAAGTTATTTTCAGGCTTTTTATAAAAAAAAAAAAAAAAAAAAAGAAAAGAAAAAATTTTTCTTCAATACACTTAAAAATTCCTTCCTAGAAAATGTTCATGTAAAATTCTGACTGTATAGCTTGAAATGTTTGTTATCTGCCTCAACAGCTTCTTCGAAGACCAACCGTTTTGGCAACACTGCTTTTTCTATCGATGTTTCACCGTGAATAAGAATTTTATGCATCGTAAGTGGATAAAGACTTATTTATAATTTTGATATTTAACGTCAGTCTTCAAACGTTTGTAAATGGACCATGTGGCCGCTTGATTTCACTTCATTGATAACTTTAAATTGGTATAACAAATAGAAATCAACATCACAGATATATGCATCTAATCTAATATCAATCGCTTTGTCAGTATCTGTTCATAGCTACCACATTTTTTCAGGAAGCTAGTATGAAAGATGTTATATGCTTTTGAACATTCAAATCCTGGCGTGCAATATAGATAAACCAAAAGAAAGAGCATCGGCATCAACATATTTTTTTTATTTTTTTTTTATCAAATCATTGAATTCCTTAAAGGTTATGCCACAAATGCAGGACTTTATGGTTGATGTTAATGTGACGGCATTACACACACTTGCGTCAATCAGAGTGAGTGATACGATATGTTTCACAGTTTTTCAGTGGGAATAAGGTGCTTTTTAATGAATTTAATTAATTAAAGTAAGTATTTCAAATGTTAACCAACCAAAATCTTTTTAAGGATTTCTTTTATTTTTCATTTTATCAGCTTTCTTCCATTTCTGATTAAATTTAGATTATAAACAGGAAATTGGTACTTCGTGTCCTTTAACTAGACACTGATATAATTCCCAATAGTTAAACTTAATTTTATCTAATTATAGTTTAAAATTGGAAGGTTTTGCTCCTGTTTTTTTATCGTTCAGTGATTTCCGGGTACCTCTTCTCACTCCTGAACCAATGGACACACCCAAGAAAAATTGAAGATTCCGTTAAAAAACTTTTAATATTTAATTTAATATTTTGTAATTTTCTCATCGTAATGTTTGGTGCTGCTTAAATCGAAAAGGTGCGGCTAGGTGCGGCTGATTTTAACATTATTATTTTACAAAAGGTCCAATCTTTCTAAGAAATTAAAAATGACAGCCGGGACGCACCCTGAAGTACAACAAAAACACTAAAATATGCTAACATTTGGTTGAAAATAAACAAAAAATACAGTATTTTTCAAACAGCCGAAATGGCACTGATACATTAATTGATAAAATAATAACCACTTCAAAAGTATGTGTCCTCACCTGCAGTTTCAAGATCAATAACTCTATTTATGAAGAATATCACTAAACATAAGAAAACCCATTTTAATTGAAGTGATTACACTTAGAAAGCAGAGAGAGGTCCGTTGGTCTGACGCGTTGAGGCAGTTATGACTAATCGTACGACTTAGGTATTGCAGGGAAGGAAGGGACGAGGGTCACATAATATCCTCTGTTTATCTAACTTTATAAATAGCTTGGTTTTATTAACCTTCTGTGGATTTTATAAAATCGACTTTTGGCCGCCTAAATTAGCCAAATAGCCCTCCTATGTGCGACGGGCAGTTTCTTGTCGTTTTAGTCTTGTAGATAATTTAATTAACATAAATTGAGTGAATAATCATGTTTTACATACGACTCACCTTTTTCGAGATATGAGCGCAAAACCAAAAAAGTGACCTTTTGCGCCCCCCTTCCTGTTACCAGGCCCGAAAACTCCAGGTTTTTGAGTATTTTTACTTTTTAACTACCCTGAACATCTTTCCGGAGAAAAATCTTGGATTACAGAAATCTCACTCTACACCCTATTTCAGGCCTTCATTGGCTAGACTAGCAATCGAATTAAATCACTATCGATATTAAAAACAAAAACCTGTACCGCTGGAACTCATGCAGGTTCTTCGGTTCAGTACTTGGTAAGGAAGTGGTGTTTAGTGATCAACAGTTATACAAAATTTCCTCCAATTGAGGAAGCCTCACTTTAGCCTCACTTTATAGAGGCTAGGTGTGCCTCAAGAGGGTCTCCAGACTCTCGTGTGGATCCTCCTGAAGTCGATCCACGGTCGAAGAAACAGATTAAATATTCTGACTTCAGCCGGGTTTGAACTCGGGCTCCGAAGCAAAGCAGTTCAGTGCTTTGCCCAATGAGCTACCCTGCTCCTTATTTTAAAAATATATACATTATTGTATTTTATATCATTTAATTAACTGTTATTAGTCTAAGTAACTGGTGGAGTCCTTCTTCAAAAAAGACCCAAACAGTGCTTGGAATTTAGCTCTGCTCTGTGAGTCACTTATTCATTTTCTACACACGTCACTCATTTTTATCTTTTTTTTAATGAGGGTGAGTTCCAGATTGTCATATCTCTACTTTTATTAATCCAAAGAACATCTTTCTTTTATAAAAATATAACCATTCAAACTTATCGTCACCCTGGAATAAAGGACGAAAACCGAAGCTGTAAGGTATTGTTGAGGACCAGTTGACGGCCGACCATTGAGATAGGATACGACGAGAACAATGGGTTATTAAAATCTGACAAGATATAAGAATTAGCGGGAGGTTATCTCTTAGGTTTTTAAGGTTGAATAACAGTTTCTCTTGTGTAACCAATGGCATGACACACTAAGTGCAGTTCAAGGGGAGTTTAGGGAGTGAATGTCATTTTTTTTTATATATATGAATTAATCATCTGTTTCAAAATGCTGAGAAACAAAATATGTCACATAAGCTATAATCCCTATTTTGTTTTAATTTATTTTATGAAAACTGCTTGGCTGTGCTGATGACTCAGACCAAGCATAGATAAATAACTAAGATTTTCTTAAAGATATTCTTGTATTTTCGAACCATGTTCAATTGATTATACTTACTTTCATGGAGTTATAAACAAGTAGAGGGGGCTTACCTCCCAATTTCATTCCTGCAACCGAGTATATTGCACTTCCATCGGGATAATTCATTATGTCTAGTATATAACTTCATCCAATTTACTTTAATGCATTTCTTCTTTTTCTTTATAATACCAAATTTCTGATGTTGTCTTAAAACACTCTCGTCACTTTTAAAAACTGTAGATAGATCAATAAGATACATTATAACCTACTACTAATAACAGTTACAGAAATAATAGTTATAGAAATAGTAACTGTAGGTAACATTAAATTCATTTAAATTTATATAGAATAAAAAAGCGGGGTTAAAGTAAAACAGACTTTCTTTTTTTAGTAAACTTATTTAAACGAAATTCAATTTCAAAATGTAATGGATGTTTTTAAAATTTATTACTTGTTAATATACAGGGAGTTCGGAGGATCGTTGGCCAAAGTGGTAACTGGGGTAGGGAGGTTCATTTTGAACCTATTTAAGGTCTCTTATCTATATACAAAAGCTAACGTTTTTTTTTTTGTTTGTTTTTTAAATAATGGCCCAAACTAAACATGTATGGCATATAACTTCGTTATTTAGTGGTATATCAACGTCATTTTTTTTTGCTGTAATTACTAATACATTGTCTATGTAAAATAAAAAAGATTTGATCCAAAAAACAAATACAAATAAAAACGAGAGATGGTTAAATCTTGTTAAAGGCAAAAAAAAAAAAAAAAAAAATAAAAAAAAAAAAAAAAAAAAAAAAAAAAAAATAAATAAAATTTAGGACTTAAATAAATATGTCAATAATCAAATAAATACTTAGGATTTTTTTTTCTCTTTCTTTATTTTATATGATCATATATATACGATTGTATTTTATGTTATAATTATAATTTCATATATTTATTTATTTTTATTTTTTTTTAATTTAATTTAATTTTTTTTCTAATTACATAAAAATTTTTCTAATGTAATTACTGAAGCATCTAATTTGTAAATAATAGGCCAGACAATTGTACTTTTAACTGTGCATTATTTTTATTCTTAGGGGACAGTAAGTCCCAGAATAAAGTTTATTTTTTCATTTCATTTCATTTCAAGAACTTCAATTAACTAGAGAAGTTTTTAAAATAATTTGGATTACTTTTTTTTTTTTTTTTTTTTTTTTTTTTTTTTTTTTTTTTTTTTTTTTTTTTTTTTTTTTTTTTTTTTTTCTTTTTTTTGACCTAATCTTAAAGTTCTCAATTTTTTTGTTTGCCTTTAACAAGATTCAACGATTTACCATTTTTTTTTTTTTTTTTTTTGTATATGTTTTTTGCATCAAATCTTTTTTATTTTATATGAACTAAATGGTTGGTTTTGGCCATTATTTCGAAAGAATTCATTTAAATGAAAAAAAAAAAAAAAAAAAAAAGACTTTGTATATAGATAAGTTACCTTAAATAGGTTCAAAATGAACCTCCCTATCCGAGATACCTCTTTAGCAAACGATCTTCCAAACACCCTGTATAAGGGATAAGTGGAATGAGAAAAGAATTAGTGAAGTTAAGTTAATAAATCTTGATATTTTTTATGCCGACGTTTCGGCCACAACAGTGATGTCTATCATTAGGGCTTATTATAAATAAAAAAAAAAAAAAAATCAATTCACTATTCAAAAGATGTATATTAAATAGAAACAAAATGTAGAATGTAAAACTTAAGCAAACACAACTCAAAGTTTTCTTGATTTTTATTTTATTTATTTTTAGTCAAATCCACCCGTTGTCAATAAATCAATAATGTCTTTCTAGATAATTTTTTTTTTTTTTTATTCCAAATGTTTGCCAAGTGCTCTTGTATCCGTGTTTGGTTCTACGAGGGAAAAAAAAGTGTAAAAACATATATGTATTTCAAATTTATACTTCACGTATATGTAAATCGTAATTTTTGTTCTTCAAAGAATTTTATTACTAATATCGTTTGAAAAGTTGAGAAATGAAGAATTGATAATGAATTATCTTTAAAGAAATTATCATAAGAGCTGACAGGTATATGAGGAAATACATCAATATCTCCTTATCATATTAATTGAGAAAATAAAAAAAAATTGAATATTGTTATCAGAATTAATTTTACATTGAAGGTCAGCGATAATCTGTCGGCTAAGTTCACACCAGATTATGGGGAAATTGAAGATAAACTTTCAGCTCTTATAATACAGGATTTGCTTTTCTCAATCCTCGAACATTTTTTAAGATTCCTTGAATATTTCCCACGCAATACCTGTCCATTGTTATCCTCCCTCATCCTTCCCCACCTCGAATATGGACGCTAAGTATACGGAGGACTGTCTGGAGAGTTCGAAAAGAGGCTGAAAAGATAATGAATTACTTAATAAGATTCATATTTGGGATCCTCAGGCGCTCTCACATCTCTTACTGGTATGAGCTAAGATGGCCTTATCCAAGTTTTCGACGAAAATACAGCCTTGGTTCCTTTACATTCCAATCTCTAAAGTTTTTTTTTATTAATTTACTGCTGTACAAATATATACATCAAATAAATGTGTTGATAACGATTACAATAACATGTCAGAACTTGAAAAGAACTCATCAATAGAACTTCAATAAAACTTCTACACTAGAAGATCTCTATAGACCATTTTTTTTTCAGACGACTCGGAGGATCATCGGGAATGGAGTGGGAAGCAATTTGAGAAACTACTGGATTTGAGTGGTTATGGAGTTGACTATGAAAGGATAGGTATCTGGTTTGGGCTAAATCAGCAACATATGGTACGTTAAGATCTTTATGGATAAGTTTGTAACAAAAAAAGGAGCATTGAGGATTTTTCGAAGAAGTCCGCTTTGGAGTTCAACTTAAGCATTTAATTCATCTCGTAACCAATCCTACTTTGTCACAAATAAACGTTTCTATAAAGATCTTAGAGTTTAGAATGTTGCTGATTTCGCCTACACCAGATACCTATACTTTCATACTTAACTCCGTAATAACTCAAATCCACTAGTCTCTTAATTTGCTTATCAGTTCATTTCTGATAAACCTTCAAGGCGCCTGAAAAGAAGATGGCTTCGAGAACTCCTAATTTAGTTCTTTACGAGTTATTCTCGTGTCATTAAAATCATTATCCACTCATTTGTCAGTAGTATATATTGTTGTGAAAATCGACTGATGCCTAATACTGAGCTGTTTTATTTGATTTATTTTTGGGATTTCTAGACTTCTCACATATCTCACAGGTATTCTGGAATTGGGTGGCTTTACCCCAGTTTTCGATGTCAATAATTCACCTATATTTCAATCCTTGAAAACCAAAAATCCTCCTATATCCATGACCTTACTCTGCGCTGCTCCATCCACCTCTTAAATACTAGAACTCAACCCATCAACCTGTACACTCCTGCGCATCGAGAAATTCTTTATTATCCGCGCTTCCTCTTTATGGAATTCATTGCCCGTATCAATTCGAAAAAGCACCACTCTTACTTCCTTTAAACATCATCTATTTCTTTACCTCCTGAATTTTCAATCTTCCGAGCAAATGTAAAACATGGATATTTATGTTTCTCAGGTTTCTCATTTATTTTGTTACTCATAATTTAATTATTAATTATTTTTTATTATTATAATCAATCCTCATTGTCAGACGATTGTCCTATGTATTGTACTCATTTGTTATTCTTATGAGACAAGAAGTCCCAGAATAAAGTTAATTTTCTTTTTGTTCTTTGATAAAAAAACATTTTGGTATTAATAGAACGCATCCGATAAAAGGAAAGTTTTTCCGAAGTTAACCCATTTTATTTATCCTTTGCTATCTTAAGATTAAAGATATTTAATGTATCAAGAAACTTTTCATCTACAATCTGCAATCTTTTCATCTTCCAACATAAGAAATCTCTTTTCTCGTAAACAATTAGTTACTATTCCCATCAATAATCCACTTCATAGATATGTCATGTTATCAACCACATTCACGTGCAAACTTCTCTCCTGCCTCTCAAGAGGCAAAAACATCTGGGACAAAGTTAAGGATTTAAATTTATTTAAGATGACACATTTTAAGAATCGATCCCTCCGAAAGGTCTTAAAAAATTTAAATTTATATTTTATCGATCCCTTGTAAAGAAAATCTTACCAACGAAAGATAATTGAAGAATGTATGTATATGGTAATGACTAAGGTACCACAGATTTTAAAATCCCCACGGCATTTTAAAATAGATCTTGATTTTTCGAAGTTATCTAAGAAAGTTTAATGTAATAGTCAGTGATGAAATGAAATGAAAATAAATTTTATTCTTGGGCCATTGCCCCTTGAGAATAATTATAATGAACAATACAATGGCTGCCTAGCTGCCGTACATAAAATTAAGGACATAATACAATCGGGAAAATATTAAAGTTAAATTGCGATATAAAGTAATATTACACGTCATTAATTTTACACCATAAACAAATTATATCTTAAGGTTAAGAATTTGAAATAAGGTTAGAAAACAAAAAATAAGGGAGAGAAAAAATAAATAAATTCAATGAAAAAATACATATTCATAATTCATTTTAAAAAATATTTTCGTCTTCGCTATGACTGATTGAATACCTAACAAGTAAAGGAAAAGTCGGGATTTAAAGCTGTTGTGAGTAGAGGAATGGCGAATGTTGGGAGGGAGGGAGTTCCAAAAGTTAAAAGCTCTGGAAATAAAGGAACGTTTGAAGGATGTTGTGTTGAAGGGAGTTAGGTATAAGTCCGAGTGACGGGATCTGGTTTTGCGGGAACTCACTGATGACTTTAATGTTTTTGCTTTGAGGATATAGGGAGGTGACTGGGAGGAAAGTGTAAGGAACGAAGCAAGGAAGTATTGTCTTCGGAAGTAGGGAACTAACCATTTTAATTTTGTGCTGTGGTGAGATCCATGATCATGGAGTGGTATCCTTAGAACGAATATCAGGCAACATGCGTTCGATGAATAATGTAATGCTTTAGATGAAATGGAAAGGTTACGCAAACATAACTAGAATCGAGGTTCTTGATTAGAAATACTATTGATATCGTTTGGAGACCAGAAATTAAGAAAATAAATAATAGTTCAAATGAACTTAAAAAACAAAACAAAAAAAACGCTTTAATAACAAAGCAAAAAGTAGAAAATAATTTTTAATTAATGAATAGTCTGTTTTACGACAATAGGAATTCCGACAATCAATTATGATTAATTAATTTGGAATAATTAATTAACACTTGAGTTATTAATAAAACAATTTGAAGTAAAAAAGAGTAGGTTTTTTTTACACATAAAAGTAGAAAATAATTTTTAATTAATGAATAGTCTGTTTTACGACAATAGAAATTCCGACAATCAATTATGATTAATTAATTTGGAATAATTAATTAACACTTGAGTTATTAATAAAACAATTTGAAGTAAAAAAGAGTAGGTTTTTTTTACACATAATGTTTGTCTTTGTGAAATATAACAATTCCTGTGATACCTTTTCCTCTAGTTTTTAAGAAATCATCATTTCTGTTATTTTATCTATTAGTACGTTTTTGTACACCTTTATTTTAGACATGTGTTTAAAACTGCATTTTGTTTAGAAAATTATTTATAAATTAAATCTGTAACGCTTTTTAGCTCTTAAATAGATTAAAAACCAATCTCAATAACTAACTAGATTCACAAAAAAGATGGCGCCGCGTAGGTTCGACATTCCGCTGAATTATAATCTTCAAATGGGAAACAATCCCAGTACGTACAATTATAATAATGTATTTATAGTACAGTATTTTTTTTATAATTATGATTAATTATTATTAAATACTCCATAAATTAAAATTTACCTAAGTTCCTTCACATGCTATTTGCCCCAATTTACTCTGTGCAGTGAAAAAATTACTTTATACTCAAACTATTAGAAATAAAAATCGAAACTGATTCTCATGTAAACATGTATTTATGGAATAAACATCTGATTATGTTTTATTGAAACATTATACAACCTGAAATTATTATAATGTAATGGGGGATATAAATAAAAAAATGGCCGTTCTAGCAGATATTATGCGCTCTTAAGGACCCTTCTATACAAAATACCTTATATCAAGTTGTATCGGCTTTAGATTTGCCATCGATATTTTTCCTTCAATCCTCATTAATACCTAGTTTACGCGAGTTTAGTGCTTGTCAACCACCCACTTTTGCTACCCGGCAAGTGGAAGTGAATAGGAAGCGTTTCTGTTTGCTAAGCGACAAGTGAGCTACCCACCACGATTCTACTAAGCAACAGTCCTTTGCCACTTCGTATTAGCAGCTCAACAAGTGTTTAGTAAAAACTGTAAAAAGAAACATCTCTTTCGTTTCAAGTTCAACACTTCTTCACTGTTATGTCGTCAGAAATGTGGAATTCTCACAATTAAATTCTTTGAACAATATCAATTAGAAGAATGTTTGTCGGCGTATAATAATACACCGGCAAGGAAGGCAGCTAAAGAATTGCTAAAGAAATGGGGTAACTTTCTGTAATAAAAATTTTAACTGGTCGGAAGCCGTTCTTATCTAACTTTTATATTCCTTTTGATCTTCAGTCGTCAGCTCTGTTTACAGTTGGGCTGAATAGAGTCTCTTCATAGGAACTATTGTCTTGCCTATCACCGCTTTCCTTTCTTCAATTGCTCTTCGAGTTCTTCTTTCATTGTCGATAAATCAGCGTTTGTGTAGTGTTTAAACACTTTTTTTCAACATAACACGGTGACGAAGCTCTATTCCTGAAAAGGTTTTTTCCTACTGATGAGTCGATTTATACACTCCACCGTGTGAACGTGTACTTGTCACTTCTAAGCCAGCTTAGTGAGTATCACAAGCTCTAATGACAAGTACTAATCTCCTGTAAACTAGCCATAAGTTAGGAACTTCGGTGACAAGGCCCCTCTCCTCTGAACTCTGTGGAGGTTGGTTTATCTCTTGAGCGTACGCAGTTAGCTGAGATCCACATCTTCCTAAAGCAGTAATTTGTTCATTGCGTATATTATATAAAATTAATGGAGTAACCATTAAAACGTTAGCAAACCTTGTGTAACTACGGTTTTTTATTAAGGTTCGTTTGTTGGGGCTTAACGCCCTTACGCACTCCAACTAGGGCAGAAAGGAAAGATTATCCTTCAGGTTACCAAACTGTTTAAACAAGAATATGGAATTCGTTATAAATATTTGCTACATGAATTGGCATTGCGAAGCATTTTTTGTGACCCATAAGTGATACTTATTTTCTCACCCATTCCTTGCCCTTTCTGCTACATATGTTTTTCAAGACAAGATAAGTGGTGATGGGGAACCATCTTGCCGAATCCAAGCTCATCTTCGGTCTATTCAGTTGCTGGGCCACGTTCCACTCCTACCGTAAGTGATTCTTCAATACATACCTTCAAAAATTTCTAAACCCGTTTATTTCATAAAACGTTATTCACTGTTATGTAAATTTTTAAAGATAAGGCCCTTTATGTTATGTAAATGTAATAGATAAGAGTAGTGTGTTGGCCCGCTACCGAAAAGGTTTCCCCTCAATTGAGCAGAAAAGTCAAAACTCGCTAAAAACAGCGCTTCTGTTGCATCAAAAGTTGTTTTAATTGTAATATTAAATTGTTTTATGACATGTATTCAGTTATTAATGTACACTGTTGTCTTTTATTATTCAAACAGAAAAATGGATAAACAAAGTGATGGCTCGAAAGACAAGGGTGAGTCAGAGACCGGTTGGAATCCTGACGATCCCATATCCCATCCGCAAGGTACTCTCCAAGACGCTTATGATGACGGATGACGACGAAAAAATCCCAGAGCCGGTAAAGTATTATTTATATGAGCACTGTGGAATGCTATAACTTAGTGCTAGTGAAATAAGTGCTACGACGAAATTTTCAAAGTAATTGTTCAATTAGTTCACTTGGAGCTTCCAAAACAAAGTTATGGTGTGCTACTAGCTTGCTACAAGCGATTAATACTGTTCGAAAAGAAAGAAAGAAGAAAAAATAATCTTTATTATGTGACACCTTATCCCCCTAGAATAACATAAAAGTGCAATACTAAGGAATTATTGTCTGGCTGCAAACATATCAGGCAGCAATGTCTGTTAATTATAAATTAGATACTTATACTTATAGATAGTATATAAGGTATACATCTAAAATTAAGAACTAATATTCGAGTTGATATAAAAAACACTTATACTAATGTGTCATTAAACAATTTTGAATGATTGAAAATTGAGGAGGTGGATGAATAAATTGTTTTTAAAGGATGTAAGAGAAGGAGCATTTCCAATTTAAATGGGTATGGAATTCCAAAAGAAGGCTGCACAAATAAAGGATTTTTCAAAAGAAGCAGTTCGATGAGAAGGGTATACAAATCAATATGCTGATATCTGGTATTCAAAAGATGAATGGAAGAACGAAGGGTAAGGATATCATAATATATGAAGGTTTTTTGGACTTCAAAGCTTGGAATATAAAGGTACCAAGTAAGTATTGTTTATAGACCTATCTCTGTCTCTCTCTGTTAAAGAAGAATCTGATAACGAACGCTTGATTTTTTACACTTTTTGGGTATCCCTGATATCTCTTCAGAGAGTCTCACTTGTCCATAGTAAGAGTTCCTATTGATTATTGATATTATACTTCTATTTCTAAAGTATCTATGATAAAATAGCCAGTTCGTTGTTGTGAAAACTTACTTAATCATGTTTACCAGAAAATTAGATAAACATGCTACAACATTGTGTCACACTCTCCTCTGCAAAATTTGTTTCACAGAATACATATTAAATGTCAGTCTGCAATATATGATTACACCCAAGTATTTAAAAGAGTCTACCCATTTTGAAATAAATTAAACTTAGCTATTCACTTTAGTGTGTAAAAAGCCCCTAATAAAAAGGGCTGTTCACTCCTATATATATATATATATATATATATATATATATATATATATATATATATATATATATATATATATATATATATATATACACACACATATATATTAACAGTGGTTGGTTTATTATATTAAAAAAATAAAATAAAATAAAACTGAGTTGAAAACAAAACAAAAGGAAAAGTTAATCAGTGTAGGGCTGTCCAGTTAACATTTAAGGACAAGACTGAGACATAGATCTATGTAGACATAGGAGGATGGAGTATATAGTAAAAGTTGCAATGTCTACTAATATTTTCCTTTAATAATATATTTCTTTCAGTGTATCGATACTGAAAAAGATACTTGGTTTCCTGATCCTGTTAAAATGGCAGAATGTTTAATATCCAAGCCAACAATTAGACAGATGGGCCAGGAAGAAGAAAAAATTTACTGCGGAATGATTTGTAAGTTTTTCTTTTATGGATTTTATAAAAAAATTGTAAGAGCATAAGCCTGGAAGTGTTCATATTTATATGTTTACATGATTGTGATTTTTTTTGTGTGTGTGTGGTGAAATTAGATATTTGGTGAAAAATTTTCCACAAGGAACAGTTAGATAGTATTCTTTTGAGTATTAACGCTCTCCTAAATTCCCAAGTTCAGTTTGAAGTGTAAACCCACTACAGAACAGTAAACTATTAAATATAAAAACAGCTGATACTACTCCAGTAGACAAATAGGAAAGTTCTAATTCTTCAAATATAACAAAATAAAAATATAAAAGAGTTAAATTGTATATATATATATATATATATATATATATATATATATATATATATATATATATATATTTTTTTTTATTATATTAAAGGTCAGTAACTGTTATTTATAACTTTAACTTTCAACAGTTAAATTAAATTAACATTTAACCCATTTCTTATCGCGATCCCCGTTTGGGACCCATATGTTAAAATGATGTGTCCTAGCTAAAGAGTTACTGCTTATAAGTTTGATGCAGTATGATCCGCTATTGTGATTTTTTTAAAATTTTATATTTAATCCAAACTAGATTATTTTTTTTTTCACAATTTATTCTTTCCAGTGCTCACTGAATAGGAATATACAATTTAGAGTGAGAATGGAACTTAATGGTTATGCTGGAAATGCTAATTCATCATAACAGGTTTCCTACAAGATATGTTGTATAAATTTCTTTAGAGAATTTGAAAACAAAAAAAACAATTTGTAAATTTATAATCCATACATTGATTGTATGGATGTTCTCTTCGGCCCAATTAAAGTTTCAGATTCAATTATCCATTACATTTTGCAGAATAAACAATCTGAGACTCATGCTACACAGAACAAACTATTTTTATTATTATCATCTATTTATTGAAAATTACAACACAAAAACAAAACAAAAAAACAATAGAACATGGATATGTCTAATCCACTGTGTTTCCCAATTTACATTTTACCATTAAAAGGATCAAATTACTCAAATTAATAATTAAATTATTATTATAAACAAAGTTGAGAGAAAATGGGATTTTCAAATGTGGCTTTTTTCAATCAAACCAATATAGCCCCTAAAAGGTAGGTCCTAACAACAAATGTTGCATAAAAAAAAAAAAAAAAATTCTATAATTAATTTCTGATCAGGAAACGTTCGGCAAATATTTGATCGGAGCAACACTGACAGAGCTACTGCCAATCAAAATGTTACATTTTTGAGGGTGAAAAAAATGTTGTGCCAAAAAAGTATAGCAAAAAGACATATTCATGTCAAAAGAAATCCAATAACTGTGAAAGTAGTAAGTTAGTTAGTAGTTAGTAGTTGAATAGTAAAGCCGCTACCCATGGTTGGCTCTTAAATGAAAATTCTGTGTTAGAAGGGCTTTAGGCCATCTTCTTTTTGAGATATCTCAGAGGATTTTATTGGAAGAATGTTGAGAGACTGAAAGGTTTCTTAATTGTATTTGTGGCATAGCAATAAACATTTTAGATTGTATAGATTGGATTCAAGATGAATCGGATAGCTTAATGAAGCCCCCATAGTTTAATATTTAGTTAGATATTGAATTTTATTATAACCATTTATGTATATATGTGTGTATATATATATATATATATATATATATATATATATATATATATATATATATATATATATTTGTTTAATCATGTTTTAATATATTTATTTATAGGATTAAAATAATAGATTATTCATGATATATAAAATTACAGATGGACCTGAATATACTGACTACGAGCACAAAGCAAGAAAAAGAGTAGCTAAATCGATAAGAAAATTGTTAATAAAACACCTACCGTTAATGCAAGAAAAGATGGAAAATCAGAAAGAAGAGAATAAAATACAGATAAGACAAGACTTCAAAATGTGGCTTCAAAATGGAAAAAAGGCAATAATGAAGGAAAAAGAAGTAAGAATAATAAATAATCAAAATTAAATTTATTTAACAATGCGAGAGATATTATGCAGCCTAAGTTAGTAAGTACTGAAATATCTTCAATTCTCACTTACTTTACTTTTAGTTTTTTCTTTGGCACTATTACCCCGGCTATGGGTTATGGGTTCTGACTCTCAAGACATTTCTAGCATCCTCCATCACGTCATCCGACCACATCAGCTTTGGTCCCCTAGTTTCATCAATTCGATGTGTCCACAACATCTTAGGCATCTCTACATCTGCCATCCTTGCGTTATGCCCTGCATACCGTAGACACTTCAACTTAATTTCTCTGATCTCATCAGTCTCTCCAAAGGCTAGGTATAGTTCTTGGTTAGTACGTCACCTCCATTCTTCTCCAACCTTAACAACTCTGAAAGTTCATGCTAAGAACATTATTTTTTTTAACTTACTTTTAATGCATAAACTAATTCTAAAGGCTCCAATGTTTCATGTTCTTATAAGTCAGCATTCAGATTTTGTTAAGTTCTCATATCTATTACATTCATTTTGTTGCATGCGTCAATGGAAATACTATTAATTACATCACTAACTTTTCGTCTTCCCATTGAGCAAGTGTCAAGGTGAATTTTTTTTTTCTCCTCCTATACTGCTACAACCTATCACTATCCTATCAAATATAAATTTAACAACATGGTTGTCATCATTAAAGCAGTGTTTATAAAATAAAATCTCACCCTCAAGCATAATGCTATTTTAGTGATTTTTCCATTTTCTTTTGTGTTTTTTCATGAGAAAAATGAGTTCCGATGATGAAAATACAAACAATACAATTCCATTTGTAGATTGGAAAAATCTTGGTAAGTTGACTTCAGCATAAAGATTCTTGGGCGAGAATTGTGAAAAAAAAAACAACTGGTAATATATACGGAAAATCTAGTGGTAAAATTGAGCAAACTAACAAATTCTATTGTATCTCATCATGTATGAATTAATGTTTTGAATTGAACCACTTAAAATTAAAAATAATTTAAAATTAAATCTAATGAAAGATTCAGTGCCAATCTAGATGTATAGCGTAAATAATTATCTGTTTTGCAGAACACACTGAAAGTTTCCAATAGTGAGGTAAGTGAGAGACATTTTTTTCATAAAGCTAATGTTTCCGAGGTATTTCATAAACATTGTGAAAAGAGACATTGAAACCATTTTCTCTTCTCATCTCTCCTTTAGTATGTTATACAGAACATTCTAATGACAAAATCAAGAACTATATGATGTTTATTAATTTTGTTTGTATTTTGTTTAATTGGCTATTTTTGCCTTATTTGACTAGATTACCCATAAAGGATTTATTACACACACACACACATATATATTTAATAAGCAAATAAAATTTTGTGAGTGCATCACATAATTATATATGTATGCATCATATCTGTGTATTGGCACTGGATTTTAATTAGGTTTATTATTTTTTTTACGCTTGTAATTCAAGATATACATTTATGCTCTATGTAATCTTTTCATTCTCTACATCCAAGTTATTGCGAGGTCACCAAGGACTACTTATCATTCATTATTTGTTCCTTGTAATTAAAAAAATAGTAAACTTTTTGATACATGTAATATAAAATACTTTAATAATTATACTAAAGTGAAAAATATCTATTCTATTTAAAAATTATTATTAGGAATAATATCTAAAGGTGGAAATGATATTCTGTTTAATAGGTACTCTGAGGGCCTAGTTACATTATGGAAAAAAAAAAAAAAAAAAAAAAAAAAAAAAAAAAAACTTGGTAAATTTATAGTTTCACACATATAATTTATTTTTCTTATTATTTAGGAAGAATTGAAGCAGTTGGAAGTAGATTTGAAGAACAGAATTCAATTGGAAAGAAGAAAAGCACTAATGGCAGTGAAAGGACGAATGGAAGAAGAAATTAAAGCTGTTAATGAAGCAAAAAAAGAATATTTGAAGGAGGTATTTGAATTTCAAATGAACTGGTTTCTAAAGGATCATGAGCAACTATATATCGACAGAATGAAGTTAGAAATTTTGAAATTATGTATTACATAATTTAGTTTTATTATATTTACAATAAATGTAACATGCTATACACTGCTATTGTTAACATATACCATAGGACAGGATGTTCAGATGGATCAGTCAAATAAATTTAGGCATTAATTAGCAAATCAAATTTTAATATATAGCTAACATTTCCTTTAAGATCAAAGCATATGTGACATTGAATTTTACAAACTTTAGACCTAAAGAGCAGATTGATCTTCAACTTATTTACAAAAGTCACACTTCGATACTCACCATTTTTCGAGAAGAAAACAAACCACAAAACTGAAAATATCACAAAAACTTGCAAATTTAACCAGCTTTCGAATGATATGATCATATTAATAATTCTGTGTGGATTTCATGGAGAAATTTACTTTTAAAACTGGAAAAACATGGTGTTTCCATTTGGCATACAAATCAGGTATTTGGGTAAATAAGACATTATGATAATTGCTTTGTGAAAAGTATTTTAAACCAAAAAAAAAAAAAAAAAAAAAAAAAAAAACGCTTTATTTGAATAAAAAGCATTTAAAAAAAAAAAAAAAATGATTGTTTATTAGAAAATAAGGAAAAACTGTCAATAAAGCACTGCCAGATCAAAGGACTCCGTTATTTTTATTAGATTTTCATAATTACCCTCCGTTGTTTCAAATGCAACTTCTTGCTCTCTTTCTCACAGCCACTACGGTCACAGTCACCCATCACACAGGTAGAAATAGTGTGATACATTGGCCAGCTAGGTCGCCTGGCTTAACTGCAATGGACCTCTTTGTGTGGGGCTACATATAAAGTGAAGTGTATACTACACAAGTGACCAGCATTGAGGTTTATAAACAAGGATTCTGGAGGCTAGAGCCAAATTACAGCAGCGTGAGACGTAAGGAGTGACTCTAAGAGCAGTGAGAAAGAGAGCAAGAAGCTGCATTCGAAACAATGGAGGAAATTTTGAAAAACTAATAAAATAACGGACTCCTTTTCTAAAACTTTTTTTCAATGCTTTTTATTCCAATGAAGAGTTTATTTTGTTTAAAATACATATTTTCAATTAGAGATTATCGTAATGTCCTATTTACCCAACTACCTGATTAGTATACCAAATACAAACTTCACGTTTTTCCAGTTTTAAAAGTAAATTTCTCCTTGAAATCCAAACATTGATGTGAACATAACATATGAAAGCTATTTAAATTTTCAAGTTTTAGTGATATTTGCAGTATTATAAGAAATTGTAACTTTTGTAAATAAGTTGAAGATCAATCTGTTCTGTAGTTCTCAAGATTGTAAAATTCTATGTTATATATGTTTTGGTATTATAGGAAATTGAATGCTGAATCAGAAATTGTGGTTCTAATTTGAAAAATATTAGGGCAAAATGGAGATATTAGAGCTTTTTTGGCAAAAAACATGGTTTCCTCAAAATTATCTTTGAATTATATATCTGCAACGGATTGGAATAGAAATATGCAGTCAGCAGCCTTTTTCTTCATTTATGGTCTAGTTCCACCTAAATGGTCATTTAGTTATTAAATTAAAAATATTTACTTTATTATAAGTATATATTTATAGGGTTGTTGGAAAATAATGCAGACTTGTATTCACAATCCCTTCTCCCAATGAGGTCTGGACTCATTAGAAACTATCTCACAAAAATCTCATGTCTACATTACACAATTATACTAAAATATAAATGGTAAATTGGAGAAAAAAACAGATACCAACAGTATATTGGTTATTAATAACTATTGATAATAGATTGTAAACATTTCGTTTGTAAACAACTGTGGGTTAACGGCTTGGAATGAAGCCATAGCTTAGCTAAATCATCATCACTATGAGATTTCATTTTTCATTAATGAATAATTAGGCTCATTTTAACCACCAGCAATTATTAATATATGTATATGTACACCTTATTATTATTATTATTATTAATTAATATAACTTGCAGTTTATATTCTACGATTTGGAATAAAATATTGCGAAATTTAAGTGAAAGAGCGAAAAGAAAAATTTCAGAATTGAACTGCTCAGCAAATCAGACTATCAACACAGCCTCTGTCCAAGCTATAATCGATATAGAAGATTACAACCATAATTTAACAGTTAATCAATTCCAAGATAAAGTTGAAAAAACAATGAAAGAAATAAAATCAAAAGTATTAGCTGAAGAATTACATATCTTACAAGAAAAGAAAAGAGGTCAAAAAATTCAAATTTTAGTCGATGCATGGAATTCTCTCTTAGAACATATTATAATGTTGTTTGATAAAGTTGTTGTTTTTGGTTTCCAAGGAAAGCCTGGAGAATGCAACTATTTTCTAGACCGAAACATTATGAATAAATTTAAACATTCACTTGAGGTAATAAAAAAAAAAAAAAAAAAAAAAAAAAAAAAATATATATATATATATATATATATATATATATATATATATATACATTTTATATATTTTAAATTTTAATTTTAAAATTTAAAATAGGAAGCATTATACCATAAACTATTATACCATAAACCTATATCCTCTTATTAATAAAGTATTCAAACTTACTAAGCTCGAATCATGCTGAAAAAATTACATAAACAGAGCACTTTGTTATTTTCAACCATCTTCAGAATGATGGTATGGTATTTGAAGCAGAGGATAATCACACCACTTTTTTCTTTTAAGTATTTATAGGCCAGTCAAATAAGACATGAACATCGGAAAAAATGAAGAAGTTCTGATTTTTTTAATATTTTGTTAGGATACATGGGGGTAGTGTAAAACCAAGTTTGCAACTTTCAAAGACCTGTGCTAGCTCCGTGGTGGTCAAAAAACCTTGATTTTTTTCCAACTTTCTCAGAATTTCGTAAATATCTCGAGAGCCATGCATCATAAGAAAAATATTGATCGCTTCTTTTTTAAAGTAGATAAAATTACCTACAATTTGAGCCTAAGATCTGCTCTGTAGCTCTAATAAATTCGGAGATTCAGCTCGTTAAAGATCGGGTATTTTTTCCAAAAAATTTCCAAGTCCACTTAAAGTCATCTGTTCAAGAGAATATCGGCTTCTATACTTATCCTAGGGCATTTTTTTCTATTATAACTCTGTTGTAGAGAAATTATTACATTTTATTTATGCACTTAGCTGAAAGGCCAATAGCTCTATATTGATAATTACTTGAGAGTCTGATAATTAGCATGACTCATATTATTTCTATAGAAAGAGAGAAAAAAAAAGACAAAAGAAAACACAAAAGATTTCCAATGCAAGTTTATTATTAATTTCGGAAAAGATTATCATTGTGATAGAAAGAAATAATAATAAATTAAAATAAAAAAAAATAAAATTGTGTATCATGATTGAAGCTAATTGTGAAATAATATCTAATACAAAAAATATTAACATTGAAAAAAAAATTAAATACGTATATGTTTAGGCGCAGGCCTGTGTTCTAGTCCTCATTGTCGGATTCCTCGATATCTACTGTAGGAGTATTAAAACACGTCTTTCCCATACAAAAGCTGCATAAAGCAGAACATTTCAGCCCTGCTTTCTTGCAGCTGCAGCCTCCTCCAGAGCATTGCTTACGACACTTACACGAGATAAATTTCACCAAACTTTGTGAAGCAGGCTCTTTTGTTGTTGTGACGGGTAGCATACACTGCTGGCTTCTGGTCCATCCCCACTAGGTGGGATCCTTATCCACTCTTAGTCATTTTTGAATTTGGTGGTACGTCCGATAGGAGTGTTGAGCGGCAGCCTCTTCAGTTGGGGGCAGACGAACCAGGTTGACCTTTGCATTGGCAGCTGCATGCACAAACAGCTTGTACCGCAAAGAGTGCAGAGTGTCGTAGGTGTCTCCTCCATACAGTGCTACAAGGCACTTGATGCCAGCAGCAGCTACCTGTTCTTGAGTTACGAGACTTCACGATTCACGACAAATTTTGGGCAGGTCTATGGACAGATTTAACGATCGAACAGGTTCTTATGAGGTCGATGAAAGCGCAGGGGGGCTTAACTCACGGCAGAGGAATATCGAGCAGTGTCTTATCGCGCTGGACTCAAGGTATGGTCTATATGCTAAACATTTGTCAGGAACTAGAAAAATTCTAGGAAGTTTCTCTCAACACAAGTGAGCAACACGTAGATATGAGGCCGTCGAGGATAGAAAGAGATACGGTCGATGTAGTAAAACTTAAAATATGGTTCAATGCACACACACCATTTCCAAATAATGAAAAAATACTGTCCATTAGCAGTGGTATAGTTGGGGGCCCTGAAGTTAACTGTCACATGGCACAAAAATTGGGGCTTCAAGGGGTTAGAAACATCAGTGGACAATCTTTTGGGAAAGTAGGTATAAAAAAAAAATGAAAAGGTACGGACTTTGGCGACAACAACCATTAAACTAAACGCAAAGACAGTTAATATTGATCCACTCACCATTTCTCAAAGGCTTTGTGTTACAAAGCAATCCGACGATGATCTAAAAAAGCACTTTGAGTATGAACTAGCTCCCTATCCGATGTCACTATTTAGTGAAGAAGGAATGCGCAGAGGCACCAAGTCAACATTTTATTCAGCATTCTTGCCACGCCCTGAAAATATCGTCATAGGAGCAAATTCATTTGCGGTGCTAGATGGTGGCTACTTGCTACATCGAGTAATTTGGCACCCCAAAAATACAATAAGTCAAATAGTAGCGTCTTACGTAAATTACACATCCAATAATTATGGAAGAAATGCAACCGTTGTTTTCGATGGCTACCCTGAGGATGATTCAAAACGAAGCACCAAATCGGCGGAGCGTTTACGTCGTGCTGCCTCATCCTGCAGCGACATTATTTTTGAAGAGGTGACTCAAATAATTTAGGAGAAGTTTTTGACAAATGAAAGTAACAAACGACGCCTAATCAGCTTCCTCCGGTCCGGTTTAGAAAAAGTGGGCATAGAAACAAGACCACCATCGTAAGAACTGCAATCGATAAGAGCTCTTTCTTTGAAAATGTATTGATAATTAGAGAGGATGTCGACTTGTTGGTTCTCCTGAATGGATTAGGGTCAGAAAGGGAAAACGTCATCTTCCAGAAAAGTAGCAGATCAGGTTGCCAGCAATTTTCATCCACATCGTTCAGATATGGAGATCTGTTCTTCCCCCCCTCTTTCGTCCTGTTCCTCCACGCATTTAGCGGTTGTGACACCACATCGGCTATATTTGGGCAAGAAAAAACAAAGATGCTGGCTACTCTGGAGAAAAATCAACGTCTAGTGGACGAGATAGACGTGTTCCTAAAGCCTGACGTAACTCAAGAACAGGTAGCTGCAGCTGGCATCAAGTGCCTTGTAGCACTGTATGGAGGAGACACCTACGACACTCTGCACTCTTTGCGGTACAAACTGTTTGTGCATGCAGCTGCCAATGCAAAGGTCAACCTGGTTCGTCTGCCCCCAACTGAAGAGGCTGCCGCTCAACACTCCTATCGGACGTACTACCAAATTCAAAAATGGCTAAGAGTGGATAAGGATCCCACCTAGTGGGGATGGACCAGAAGCCAGCAGTGTATGCTACCCGTCACAACAACAAAAGAGCCTGCTTCACAAAGTTTGGTGAAATTTATCTCGTGTAAGTGTCGTAAGCAATGCTCTGGAGGAGGCTGCAGCTGCAAGAAAGCAGGGCTGAAATGTTCTGCTTTATGCAGCTTTTGTATGGGAAAGACGTGTTTTAATACTCCTACAGTAGATATCGAGGAATCCGACAATGAGGACTAGAACACAGGCCTGCGCCTAAACATATACGTATTTAATTTTTTTTTTTCAATGTTAATATTTTTTGTATTAGATATTATTTCACAATTAGCTTCAATCATGATAAACAATTTTATTATTTTTTTATTTTAATTTATTATTATTTCTTTCTATCACAATGATAATCTTTTCCGAAATTAATAATAAACTTGCATTGGAAATCTTTTGTGTTTTTTTTTTGTCTTTTTTTTTTCTCTCTTTCTATAGAAATAATATGAGTCATGCTAATTATCAGACTCTCAAGTTGCAAAATTTCAGAATTTGCCAATTTAGGTTTTTGAAAATGATAGAGCTATTGGCCTTTCAGCTAAGTGCATAAATAAAATGTAATAATTTCTCTACAACAGAGTTATAATAGAAAAAAATGCCCTAGGATAAGTATAGAAGCCGATATTCTCTTGAACAGATGACTTTAAGTGGACTTGGAAATTTTTTGGAAAAAATACCCGATCTTTGACGAGCTGAATCTCCGAATTTATTAGAGCTACAGAGCAGATCTTAGGCTCAAATTGTAGGTAATTTTATCTACTTTAAAAAAGAAGTGATCAATATTTTTCTTACGATGCATGGCTCTCGAGATATTTACGAAATTCTGAGAAAGTTGGAAAAAAATCAAGGTTTTTTGACCACCACGGAGCTAGCACAGGTCTTTGAAAGTTGCAAACTTGGTTTTACACTACCCCCATGTATCCTAACAAAATATTAAAAAAATCAGAACTTCTTCATTTTTTCCGATGTTTGCCTTTTTTCTTGTCTTATTTGACTGGCCTATTAAAATAAAATTCAAATTATAGACTACCTTGTTTTTTGTTTTTTAAGTTTTTTTGGAATCGATTACTTTTTATTTCCTTGTTATATTGATGATTCCAACTATGTTTTATCAAATGGTATCATCTATTTTACAAAGGAAAGTAAAGGTAAATGGTAACATATATTTTACATATGAAAGTAAAGACTTATTAAGTTGAAAAACCACAGACACTTCCAGCTTATTTAATTTGTAACTTTGTAGGAAATTTTAAGATTTTTAATAAATTTAATTTTACTTTCCTCCTTAAGGCTCATTCTTGCAGACAGTAAATATTCTTTTAAAAAATTTCCCTTTTAATCTTTTAGATTTTCTATAGATTAAGAAATACGAATTAATTTTTATTACAAAAAACATTCACAAATGATAAAAAACAGATGAAGTTTGTCATTTTGGCATATAATAAATGATAATAATAATTTTTAAAAACGAATTTATTTTTGCAACACAAAGTTATTGTTTGTTTATTTAGAAAGTTGGAAAATGAAGTAGCTTTTAGTTTAAAATAAAAATTTCCTGTCCACAAAACTGCTTGTTTACACATCCATACAAAAATGACCCTGGCTGATTAATATTATATTGGTTAAAAGTTCAAATCTAGGGAAATTCCTAACTTAATTTGCTGGATTGGATGTCATTTTTCATGAGGAAAAAAATCTAATTTAGTTTGATAAAAAAAATAGTGGGATGTGCATAGAAGGTTAGTGATTCTTTATTTATAAATATGTACATACATATAAATAAACACACATATACATATGTTGTTGATCTTTCTATTTAATTAATAATTAATTCTCAAAGGGCGGCCTCAGGTCCTATAATTATATTAATTTATTTTAATAAAAACATCACTAGTTACTGTAAATTCTAACGTTTCTTGATTGCTGCTGGCACCTAGTGGCGCGAACTTGAACTATCACCAACTTTCTTGATTTGTGCTGACCTCTATCGAGGAATTTTAAAACTATACCGTGCTTCATTTTATTCTTTTTTAATTATTAGTAATGAAATAGTTTAATTCTTTATATATTATGGTCTGTTGCGATCACATATCTTCTTCGCCTTTATTTATTAGTAAATTTCGTGGAAAATAACTATAATTTTTATAAACATGATTAATTTCATCAGGATTTCTTCACTAAATATGTCTTTTTATTCTTATTCTCTGAATTTCCTAGATGTCGAAAATCTTTTATACTCTTTCACTTGTAAAAAAACAGATTTAAATTGCTTAATTCATATTTGTTGTATATTTTTTTATTTAATTTGATAAAGTTATGCTGTGAAACAAGTATTTCAAAATGAAATTATTCTAATGAATGAATTTATTTTTCACAATAAATAAAATTATTCATTTATATTTATAATATGTTAAAACAATAAAATCACATTTAAATAATAAAAAAAAAAGGGGGAAAAACATCAGAAAAGTATTTTCAGTTTATGAAATCTTCATGATTATCACTAAAGCATTTCATGGATTTTTTTTATTCCTTATTAAAAATAATATTATGAATAAATAAATACATATTTTTATTAAAACATTTATGTGTATTTAAAATGATATAAACTTTCATGACCTGATTATTAGGTTCTAAAATTAACTTAATAAGTATGGTGCATTTTGACTATGGCTCAATAATAGATTTTTAGATTATATAGGGATCAGTTGATATAAATAAGGTATTTAATGTTTAACAAAAACTCTTCTTTCACATATTTTATAGAACTTTTAGAGTATAATTCATTAGTGTTTAATGTAAATGTATTGGTAGTAGACCCTGCTCCATTAGTGGACACTAGGATAGTTAAATGGTTTTGATAAGACCATTGAAGCAGTTTCAACTTATGTTAAATGTAAGTGCCTGCATTAAGAGGCAGTTTATGGAAATTTAGCTTCTTGAGGTTAAAATGGGAACAACCTGTTGATGATCGCAAATGTAAACTTCTTGTAGCATGGTGTTTGTTATGGTCAAACTTTGAATTTCATTCAGGAGATAAGTATATTCATTAGTTTTATTCAAAGTTATATTAATTTTATTTATGTTTTTAATCCAAAATTTATATAATATTTTATTTGGCACCACACTATCGTTTAGATTGTTTATAATTTCTCTTTTTCAACACGGCAATATAGGCAAAATTTAATTGTTTATTTTAATCAAATTAATAATATGTTTTGAATAGTGTTGATTTCAATAAAATTGTATTGATTTAGAGTTCTTACCTGAGGATAGGAAAGTTATTTTCCTGAAACATGTGAAATGAAATAAATTTAAATAAGGAGTAAAATGCTGTACTTAAAGAGTTATACGCTGAAATATTTTAAATTGCAATGAAATTTTATAATTTCCAAGTGGCTACTACTAGCGCAAATTATATGTTTGGGGGAAAAAAACCCTTTTAATAGCTACAAATTCTAAGATAAATATTTGTGCATGCACTCAATATAATGAACCTCAGAGTAACTAGGGGAACCCTTGGTTCATAAAAAAAGAATGAAAATGTCCTTAAATGCAACTATTACTAATACATTTACCTTCTGTATATTCAAATAAATTTTTTCATAGTTAAATTATTCAAAAAAGTTAATTATTATGAATTTTTGTTAAAATGAAAAGGTTATATGCAATTGTAGGCACCTAGTACATTATTTCAGCTGCTATCATTTATTTTATTTTTTTTCTACAGGCTGAAGAAAGTGCTACAATAAAATCATCTGATGATAAAATCAGTGAAATGGAAAAATCTGTGGATAAGTCTCAAGCCTTGAGTCACGATAAGTCTTTTTTCACTGTTGATATGACCGTGGACCCTCCTGATAAAGATCGCATCATCCAGCTGCACCTTTTTAAAGTGAAGAAGCTTATTGAAGAAACAACATGCGTAGCATTGACAAAACCTTTACAAATATCACCGTACATGAAAGACAGATCAGCAGAATTGAAGTCTTTCAGCTCAGGGAGCCAAGAGGATTCTTCGTACATCTTGGATAAGCTATCGGATGCTTACACTTTAATAGAAAAAATGTTATATAAATCTGATGTAGAAAATCTTGGACCTGTGGTCCATAAAGAAGTTCCTTACACAATTGAAACAGATCCAGAGCTGACAAACCGTATTAATTCTCTTATTAAATGTTATAGGAGTAACCCAGATAATATGCGAGCTTTGACAAATGTATAAACAAATTTTTAGAATACTTCAAAACAAACAAAATATAATGAAGGAAAAAAATGTCAATTCATTTTATTTTCGCTAAGGAGAAATTAATATAAGTCACAACTGTGTTATTAATAATATAAAACATTTTTTAATTTTGTTTATTCAATGAAATTTTCAACTTCATAACAATATACATCTATTAAATCTGCTGTGTTACAAATATGACATGACAATAACTTGAAGAGAAATTACACTTTGACAACCCTCCAACATAAGTGTCCATCCAGAGGAAGAAGGAAGGGTGAAAGAAAAAAAGTAATATTAATATTTTTCGATATATTCTCCTCCAAGTTCTAAACACTTAATACAATCCTTAGGAAACATATCTATTCCATGAAACACATTATTTTCTTCTTTGCTTGCAAGGTGCTCTTCCATAGTTTCTGGGATGGATGAGAGATTTCATCTATGCTCAATTTTCCCTGCCTTTTCTGTTTGATGATATTTAGCAAGCGGTGAAACTAGGATGCAAAATACTTGCTGCTACCTGTCAAACTCACATCTTTTGAACGAACAAAAAAAAAAAAATATTTACTTTGATATGCAGTTGGCCAACTCCTCACAGCTCTTAATAAAATATCCGGGAATCCATTATCCTTTTCCAAAATAGTCTGCAGTTAGGCCATATTCAGAAGATAGTTTTTTTTTACCAATCCCTCACTTTATAATATTCTGGGTAACAACTTAGGCTGACCAGGAATTGATAATTCCCTTAACCGTCCTAGGTAAACTTCCAAGAAATGTTGGCTAGAACATTCAAGGTCTGGTCTTTTTGTATGTCTTGCTCTTTCTGCCCATACCACCATGCAGCCTAGTCGACATTGTCATCCCTTGATGACATTTCACCAATCTGACATTGACCTTCCACTAACAACGCTGTAACAACTCCATAGCATCTTAAGATAAGTCTACATTAAGTTTATTTTCTTACCAAGTTGGTAATTTACAAGATTAAGTTATGATCCCTACTTTTTATTGTTATTTTATACGTCAATCCTTTGTTTGAATATAAATACATTGACCTGTAACCTGTTGTATCACTAAAGAAAATAAAATCAAGCAGGGTGTGAAGCAATCACTTCTTTATCCTTTACAAGAGCAATTTAAGACCCGAGGTTTTGTGATTTTTAAAAGAAATTTAATTCAACAATATACTTTTATTGAATCAGAGAATATATTTAAGCATCACAAACAAACTTTAAAACATTCATACTGGGTTAACAATGGTACAATGATAACATTTAATAAAACCTTATTCTAATTTGCATATTATCTTAAACGAGTGAATTTTCATATATAGTAGCCTATAATCTAACAAATGAACTCCGAGAGTAAAAAAAGTGATATAATTATGAAAAATGCAAAGCAAAAAATATTTTGATTAACATTTGATTATAAAACTTTTAATAATGAACAGTAATTTTTTTCTTCATAGAATATATAAAACAAAACAACTTGGTAGAAAAAAAAAAATAAAGCATAATAATTTTAAGGAATAGGTAAATATTAAAAATAATTTATATATAACAATATACATGCACAAAGATGGACATATAATAAAAATTGTGCTTCAGTTTCCAAGAATATCATTTGTAGCACCTCAAATTTGAGTAGATAAAAATAATTTCAAAATTTTTAAAAATTGAAGACAAACTCAATGAGAGAGGTAGTCTATCCTAAAAAGATGGAAGTACAATTCTTTGGTTATGAAGAAAACAACTACCTTACACTCTTATCACTCCTCCGACATGGCCAACATTTTTTTTTGTTGGATCTCTTAAAAAAATAATCCTTGCACAAAAATAAATGTTAAGTTAATCAGCCTTATGAGTAGACAGACCATACAAGTTACTGAGATTACATGACTCGAGTATAGTTAAGTTAATATACCGATATACGACAATATACAACAAATACAATTTAGACATATTGTCCGCTTAGTTTGACATAGATTGTAGTACAACAACAAATTACATAGATCTTAATTATATCATTATATCTTGAATGTAGTTTAAAACATTCCTGGGCGGTCATCCTCACGGTTTCCCTTCTTTTCGAAGAACATGTAGTCCTGAAAATTTAATTTTAAGTTAAAAAATGCTGATATAAGAAAGTGAAATTGAATAAAGCACAATGAATTTTTTTCTCGTTTATTTAGAATAAAATAGAAAAAAAAAAATGGATATTCTGGGACAAAGTCCCTTAAAAATAACAAATAAGTACATAAATACAATTACATCTGGTCAGAGACATATTAAAATGAAAATATAATGATAATATATACACAGATAATAACCAAAAAATACTGAGAGGAAAATAAGAGAAAACTCAACAAATGAAATATTAAGTAAATTATATCAGTACAATGCTTAATGTTGTGCAATACATACAATAAAATAATCTAACTATAATCAGAGTATAGAAAATGTATGGTTACTGGAATCTACATTATACAAATAGTAATTGATAAGATTCAAGAAATTCAAGAGCATGATATAATTTAGTTGAGTATGTAGAAAGTTATCAAGCATCACCATTGGAAAGAATGCGGCACTGAAAAGAGGTATTTAAACATTTTTCAGGGATTTTCATTATTAAAAGGATATGGAAATTTCCGTTGGCCATTTTGGAACAAGTTAGTCTGAAATGATTATGGATTATAATGTGACCAAGGGAGGTGTTAATACTGTTGACAAATTATTCTCTAGTTACTCAATAAAAAGGGTTTCAAGAAGATGGCCGGTGGTAATTTTTTATCAGCGTTTGAGTGCAGGAAACACTCGAAAATAGTTTGTGAGGATTGCTTACATGACATAGAAGTTGTTGGTGAATAATATTATCATTACTGACTAAGAATAAGCAATAATTAAGTAAATAATAATTTGTTATATTTATTCATAATATATATTTTTTTAATGTTTAGTAATATAGCATCATTAATTTGAAAAATGTATTAGTATTTGTTTTTGAATTAATTTTTTTATCTTATCCTAAATAAATAATTTTTTTATTTTTATTTATACATCTTTTCACTTATAAATGAACAAAATTATAATTCTAATAAATAAAGTCATTGTTTAGCATCATCAGGGAAGTGAAAGAGAACAAAAGTTGTATGCCGTCCAATAAAGGGCTAGCGACTGGTGGTGTTACAAAAGTCTTAGCGACCGGAGAAGGGTTAAAGAAATATTAAAATTGTTTTACTAAAGTCTTCAGAATGATAGGTATTGAACATTTTTAACAGGATACTTTAATAACCTTATTTTTCTTTGTTTTTTTGGTAATGTAAGTAAGGAGCTAGAAAGACATGTCTTCAACAGTTCAATAAGCCCAGCAGTTACCTATGGATGCCAAGCATGGTCACTGTCAAAAGATAAAGAGAGGAAGATCCAGGTGTGGCAGAACAACATCAAAAAAGAAACAGTACCCGCAGACACACTCAGGCGAATAAGACTAAGCAAGTGGAAATGGGCTGGTTAACTTCTTTGGTGTGAAGAAAATAGATGGTAAAAAATTGTCACTGATATGACTTCATATGGCCTTAAAAGATGAGGAGGGCAACCAAAGAAAAGGTGAAGCAACATGTTCAAGTTGCTGGCTAGACCACTCTAGGGTAGAGCTGCTAGGGATAGGTACATTTGCAAGAATTTTGTTGCATAAATAAAACGCTATTTCATTTCCTTTCTCTTCGTATAGTAGAAAATTAACTCATAAAACCAAACTGCAATCTATAATACAATATTGAAGTTAAGAAGTAGCCATGGTATTATATAACAGACCATCTTTATGCATAATGGATAATACTGTTAATGGTAGAAAAAAAAATTCTTTAGACTTAAAGTTGTTAAAAAATTGTAATACTTAAAACAAATACATACAATAAGAAAGCAAGCTCCAAGCATTACTGCTTTCATTTTGACATCAAGATCCATAGGGAACGTTATTCCGAAGTAGTCAGCATCAGTAAACATTTCTCTCAACAGGCCGGACCACTGTTTGGTGATTTTACCAACTACTGCCCCCTCTAATGTCAGTACCTACAAACATAGATAAAAGCAAAGAAATAATAAATAATGGATTGGTTATAAATAAAAATAATTGATAGTCATTCATACTATTATATAAAAGGACAAGCCATTTTCCACTTGTGATCACTAACTGCAAAAACTACTGAATCAATCTGTGCCAAATTTTAATCACATCATCATTATAGTTCCAGGAAGGTTTAGCAGTAATAAAATCTAATGATTTTCAATTAATTTATTATTAAAAAAGCAATAATAAGTTGATAATAGTGAAGTTTGGAAATTGATCGATAGGTGGAGCGAGCCATACTACATGAAAGGTTAAAAAGAAACGATGTTATATAGACAAATTGTTAATAAAATTTATTATATTCAATTATAATAAAACAGTAAAATATAAGGTGAAACATGTGGATCTCAGTGAAGTATGAAAATTGACCAATATTAGGATAGTATCATTCCGCAATAGAGTTTACAATGATGAAAATACTGAACCTAATTTTAACTAAATTATTTCCATACTTCTAGGAAAGTTCAACAATAATAAAATTTACAATAATAAAAATTTAAATGTACATTGATGAGTGGCAGTAACGAGGTTTGCCACAATGTCACATACTATTATGGTTAACAATTGAAATCCAACCAGATGAAATTATTAAAATTATTTATATCGAATACACATTATTATTATTGTTATATCAAAATGTCAATCTGGATTACCAATTCTTCGATTAAAATTGAAAATTGAATGTCTAATTATACTTTTATGTAACCATCAAATACCTAATCAGTGCAATTTTAACCAGGTCAAAAAATTACTGCTATGCATGAAAATATCATTGAGAAAATAATCCTTAATTATTGCGTGCTATAATATAAGATTTTTATCAATAGACACTGCAATTATTAGTTCAAATTATAGTTTGTTTATTATTATATATTCTTCACTTTTTGAGAGCGAGCGAAGCCGTGACGGGGGATGCTAATATAATATAAACAATATGGCTACAAAATAAAATAACATATAATGCAAAATCAACTAGTGTGCTGCGAATTATTTAGTGCAGAACTATAATTTTTACACTGTTTTAGTAAAAAATAAGTGAAGAAGTAGTTTTTAAAAATTATAATGAGATGATTTTTTTCTCTATTTCTTTCAGATAATGTGTCTGAAAAAATTCATAAATAGTGAAACTATTTGTGAATAGTAACATAAAACAAGTTTAATGTTACTATTCATATACATAGTAAGGTCCAAAAGTTTCCGGCTGGGATAGAAGGAAAGGTAAAAGAAAAAACTGGTCTTACTGTTTTTCAATATATTTTCTTTTAACTACAACACACTTCATACAATGCTTTGGCAATATTTCTATACTATAAAAAAAATAATTTTCTTCTTTGTTAAAAAATTTTTCTTCCACTGCTGCTTGGAGCTCTTCGTCGGTGTTAAATCGTCTCCCACGGAGGTCAGATTTTAACTTTGAGAAAAGGTAGAAGTCACTTGGGGACAAGTCTGGGCTGTAGGGTGGATGAGAGATTTCTTGGAATCCACAGTCCTTCACAGCGGCCTTGGAAATCAATGCTGTGTGGACAGGGGCATTGTCTTGAAGGAGGCGGACACCTCTGCTTAACTTCCTCTACCTCTTCTCTTTAATGGTGTCTCGTAATCGGTGAAGTAGGGCTGCATAATACTCACCATTCATTGAGGTATTCCTTTCTTTAAAATCTATCAGTAATATTCCCTTTACAGTCCCAAAAAATTTTGGCCATTACATTTTTTGTTGACGGCATGCCTTTTGCCTTTAAATGAGGTCTTTTCCATTCCATGGACTCTCTTTTGCTGAGTGAGTCATAATACAGAACCATTGTCTCATCCCCAGTTACAACTAGTCCAAAAAATTCTTTGGGCCGGCATTATACTCGCGTAAAAATTCATTGCAGCAGTGAACTCATTCCTATATTTGAGCAGCTGATGAATTTTTGGAACCCATCTTGCACTAACCTTTTTCATATGCAAATGTTCTTTGATGATCCTCAAAACACTTGTTTTTGAAAGCCCCAACCTCGCTGCTAGACCCTCTTCACAAAAGAATTTAATAGCCGCACGGTACTCGAGTTTGAACATTGTAAAAATGGGCAGTTTCCTTCAAGGCTGGACACTGACTGACAGGACTGAGGAAGTGCGGGCGATGAGTCAATACTCAATAGTCAATTAAAAAATACTCAATAGGCGATGAGTCAACACTCAATAGTGAGCAGGCATGGACTTGCATAGGCGTGCAGGTCCTGGCACGTTTGAAGGAGGGGAAGCAGGACAGGCTGGAAACTTATGGACCTTACTACATAAAAATTAGTAAATATTAAATAACTAACAAAATAACATTCACAAATACATAATGATGAAAGTACCTTAAATTCTACATCACCACACATCGTGAAAGTACAAAATGGTCCTTCGATTCTTAAAACAGTATCACCTGCAGCATTTTTGACGCTGTACTGAGGCGTCAAGATACTCCACTCCTGTTCCACCGTTCCTACCAGAGTTCCTAATGGTGCATAAACTTCCAATCTCTATAAGATAAATGTAATGGCATGAGAATATTCAGGTCTATGTGAATAAGTCCATATTACAAATAATATAAATAAATACAGGGTATTAGACAAGAAAAATATATATCAAAATAGATGACCTCACCACAATACAAAATTAAAAACCCGACTAAATTACAAGGACATTGATCAAAGAAAAATTAAACACTCAAAACCAAACACTATATATAAGAATATATCCTTCTATAAATAAATAAAAAATTTCTTTATTTATTCTGTGACTAGTCCCTTAAGAATAAAAAGTAATGTACAAAAAAGGGGTTAAAAGCCTTAAAAAAAAAAAAAAAAAAAAAAAAAAAAAAAAAAAAAAAAAAAAAAAAAAAAAAAAAAAAAAAAAAAAAAAATAGTATTTAGAACATAAGAACAAAAAATTATAATGACACACTTGGAACTTTATTATCCTCAGTTAATCGAGATCCCAAAAAAATAAGGGATATCTAAATGAAAATTGAAGGAAGACTCCAAGATTTTTTTAAAAAACTACTCCTAGATAATATAATGTTAATAATACCTGTAAGCAACAAGGAAACCAGCAGCTGTCACAAGCTAATGGTCTATACAGATGAATAACTTCGTTTCTGAAATTATCCAAAATCTTCATATCAAACGGCCTCCAAGGTCCACAACAGCAGCGTGTAAGACATCCTGAGTCTTCCACAGCATAGAAAACTTTTTGCCCAAGGCTATTTTTTACAGTAAATTTATTCTGAGTTTCAAATCCAGTGAATGCTAAAAAAAAAAAAATAAATATTAGTAATCATAAAACAAAAGGAAGTATGTTAGGCTAGAAGGGGGAATGCCCAAAAAAATCGAAACTAAGATTTCATCACCTGTTAGCTTGTCCCATGTACTATCACTTAAGGTGTCACATGGAGGCTAGAAAGAGGATTGTCACTTGTTTTGGAGTTTAAGAAACAGTTCCCAAAGGTAAAATATACACTGGGCAAAAAAAGTCTGGAAATACTTGCTGAAATCTAATGCTTATGCTTCTCCTGTCTAATATAGGCAATTTTCCATAGTGAAACTACTCTTATTTTACACAACAAACATTAATCTTGAATTATTAACATAATATATCATTGAATGCATATCAACAGCAGTCAACAGAAAACGTTTAAGCAAAAAAATATACCCTTTAGCAAAAAAAGTCTGGAAAAACTTGAGTAATGAAAGAAAACGAAACACTACAACAAGGAAAACTGTTTATAGTTGCTATGGGCTTTAAGGAGAAAGGTCAGAAACAAGGTCTTATGATTAGAAATCCTTTTAGTCTGTGATTAGCATTCTTGATGGAAGTGCCAAAAGCCATTCAAGAGTTAAGATATTAAGAAAGCCATTAAGAAATCAAGGCAATAATATGAGGGAAATAGGGAGGACTGCTAATAAAAATGTGGATACAGTATCTAAAATTATAAAAAGATATAAAGAATTTGGCTGTGCATCCAGTAGACCACGGAATGGGCATCCACCAAAAATAAATAAATTAAAAAAACTGTCCATGACAAACCATGCACCAGTGTTCCGAATCAATACAAAATTGTCTTGTGCCTATGGTGTTAAGTTATTGAAAAGTGATTTATTTGGTCGAATTGCCAGGGAGAAACCATTCATTAGTGTCATTTGGAATTTATTAAAAAGTATGTACAAAAGGCTCCACCCTTCTGGGATGCTGTTTTTCTTGGACAAAAGTCAATTTAACATTTTTGGCTTAGATTGCTGTCAAAGTGTAGTGAAAAGCGAAAAAAAAAAAAAAAAAAAAATATTGGAAACAAAAAACCTGAGGCCCACATTACCAAACTTTGGTAAGTGTTTCCAGACTTTTTTTTACCCAGTGTGTAATTTACATTTTTGATTTTTTCATAATTATGGTAACCGGACATTCCCCCTTTTAGCCTAACATCCTTTAAATAAATAATTGCTTGATATTGCTACTAAAAATAGCACTTTTAAAACCATTAAACAAAACATAATAAGGTTTACAATGAGAATTACATGTGTCAGCTAAGTGTACCATAAATTGAAAGTGCTCCAATAATTGACATTATGTACAAAAAAAAAAGCTTGATTAAGATTTAGGGTTGATTATTTCAACATAAATTTGACAGAAGAGTTCTAAGGTATTCCAGTGAGCTATGCTGCCATCTATTTTAGTTTTTTATAGCTTAGTTACTCAAGAGATTCCTGAAAATGCTGTAGCATCAGTAGTAAACAAAATCCATGGGATTTTGATCAGAGACATGTAATGAGAAAGGAAATAAGAAAACTTATATCTCCAAGAGCAGAGAATAATAAGTGTTGATCAAGGAACATTTCTTCAAGAGGAAGAACAAGGAAATTTCAGAGCTGAAGAGAGAAAATTTATAACTGTTGGATTTTCAAGGAAGAGATGTAAGTATAAAATAAAAATCTGGTTCAAGTTACTAAAGTGTTCAGTAAATTAGAGATACAGGTTTTACTTTTAAACCCACACAATCGATTGAAAACAAATTTTGTGAAAACCAATATATTTTGCATAGCCTCATCATGTGGTATTAAATCCTTAATTCATATTCTAAAGCTTTTACTTTTGATCGAGAGTAGAGGTACCAGTTACTTTTAGTTTTCCCCTTATGATTGATTAATTAGAAGATTTTCAATTGTGAATTTATTAGTTTATAAATAACAATTTATTGATTTTTCATAGCAGCCCTTATTACCTGATATTCTCCTTGTGTAATTAAAAATAAATGAAAGTCAACTATTGAACTTTCCAAACCTTTGTATTTTTGTGTTAACCATTGTTACATGTTAGGAGTTTTAAAGCAAACTTTTTAACAAAAATATATAAGCATAAACCAAGTAAAATTATACAATAATCCCGGCCAATTTTTTTTTATTTATTTTTAATTTTCACACTATTTACTTTACATAAGTGATACAAAAAAATTATTTCTAAAGATAACATAATTGTTCTTAATTGTATTGTAGCTGGTATCGTATGAATAAGATGTTTCCGGTAACCATGAACTAATCTAATTCAGATTTTAGGAACGGTAATGTTTCCAAGTCTTTCTATGAAACTTCTGCTGGCCTGTTTGCATACAATACAAAATTATTTACTAAGATGTGCTTTGAATACAAAAAAGAAAATGTATCTTATTAACACTTGAAGAGAAATTATTTATTATAGTAGAAAGGTGAAAGAGTTAAGACATTATCCGCTGAATTAGGAATTGGCGAGCAAACTGTTAGTGATTTTTTAAAAGAGAAGAAAGTCATTACTGACTTTGAATCCTCATCGGCCTAGACATCATGTTCAAACAATGAATAATTTAACATTAACAAACATAGAAGAAGCCATCTAGCAATGGTCCATGCAAAGAGGCTTGAAGGGAGTTTCTATTTCTGGGCCAACTGTAAATGAAAAAACAATATGGTTTTATGGAAACTAACTAAATTCAAATAAGGAACGGTATGAGGCAGTTCGCCATTCAAGGGGAGAATATTAGCAGTGATAATGTTGCAGTCATGTTATTCTTTCATTCTATTAACCTTCAACCCCCATACCCATCATCACCCCTGATATCAGAAGCTCTACTGTATACCCAGCTGATATAAATGGATTGGCCTAATGAAATTCATAACAAAGTAAATTCTAGTATCAATATTTTGGTTAGCAGTATGAATAATATAATCTTTTTCATCCTGTCAACTATTGTTACAGTTACCCTATATATATTGCTTACCAAAGAAGTACAACTAAAAAGAATAATGAAATGTTTTTATAACAACTCAAATAATTTAACACTTGATGAAAAATTAATTGGAACTAACTATACCTTCAAGCAGTTCAACTTTTTGGTGGACGAGGAGCTGATCGATAGTGGTAAGGTATTCTAAACCTGGGGGGCAGTTCACAGGCCTCGCTTGAGGAGAGCTCATCCATCCATCTAAATATTACATCTTCATTATAGATTATAACGTAGTTAAAAAAAAAAAAAAAACCTAAGTAAGAATATTTATAGGAATAAATAAATAAACACCGAAATTGGTACACTGTAAATTATAAATAAATACATTTGTAATTTTTTTATTTGATTTATATCATTAATATTATGATGAAAATAATTTATTGCAACATTTCTCCTTTATAATAACTTTATTTTTTAAATTTAGAAACTTCACAAAAAAGAGAAGAACCCTGCTCTCCCAGGCTATCAGAACTTTCTCGTTTCACTCTTTTGTCCACAATTCACTGCCACAGGTGACAATTATAAACTTTGCCTTCCTTGAGAGGTTCTTGAACTAGGGCCTTTTGCAAACCCCACAAGCAGTGGTTTCCAGCAGGAATCTTAACTTTTTTAAATGTTAAATATTATGTAATAATCTAAATGGCAAAAAGCTCCTGTTAAATGGACTGGTGTTGACTGTTATATTTATGGAACAACAAAGTTTAGTTAACCTGTCGGAAATCGAGGATGTTCCGAACAGAACTCATCCCTCATTTTTTTTCCAGATTCGCCTTTCCTAAGACATTTTGCAATGGACAGTTTCTCGGAGAGTTAATATAACACGTTTCCTTAAAGGTGCCACAACTCTTTAAGTTTATAAAGAGACCACTCACGACTGCAATGGGGGTCAGACTGAGCAAATCCCTTGTCGAATGGATGTGAAATGCTTCTAGAAATTCACTAAGTATGTTTACTCAGAATTTGACTATTATGAGGTGTATGGGCTCCGCCCATAATTCTGAGACGCAGTTACAGTAGCTGCTGGTTGGTCTGTTTAGTCTTACGTCTTTTATTTTGTCATGAAAACTAATAACATGGGACTTATAGTATTTTTCATGAACTACGAACCACGCCCTGCGTCTTTTTTTTTAACGCCGGCTTAATAGCACTTCAGCCTTCCAAGGCTCGTTGTGCTAGTGCTGTGTTTCCTGTATTGTTAACAATACAGTCCTATTGTTTTCATGTATCTGATGATCATATTCGTGTCCATGTCTGCACTAGGATTTAGTTTGAGTTATTCACTGAAGTGAAAGAACCTCTGCCTTGCCAGCATATCACATTTGCATATGAAGTGGTAAGGTGTTTCATCTTCCATACTGCAGAATCTGCAGTAAGGTGATGTTTTTATTTTTAGTAAGCAGAGGTATTTATGAAGTCTGCAATGCCCTGTATATAATTCTATCAGGTTTTGAGTTTGGCCCTTTTAAGATTGAGGAGCTGCATGCTCCTTTTCTTGTATCATCCCCCCCCAGAAACAGTTTTGACTGTCTCAGTCTCTTTTGATTCCAGTTATGAGAAGCCATGTTGTTATAGATCCTCTCTATTGTGCTCTTAGCCAGACTTACTATAATTCCACAAATGGGCTCAGGAGCAACAGGGTTGTTGCTTGAGCCCTGTCTAGCTAGTTCGTCTGCTTTCTTACTACCTAGAATATTTGAGTGTCCTTTTACCGATTCTACCCAGATTTTGTTGTTTTTGGCCAGTTTATTGAGGTATTGCTTGCAATCCTCAACTAACTTTGATCTGATTATTACATTTCTCAGGGCACCAATAGCAACTTGGCTGTCGAAGTAAATTTTAATGACTCTGTCCTGTGTATTGTCTTCCAGTAACAATTGTGTACAGTAACAGATTGCTAAGACCTCAGCTCGAAAGACCAAGGTGTATTTCTGAAGGGGTAACAATGTCAGTTACTAAACTATTAAAAAAAATTGTAGGTACTAATATATATATATAAATTTTTTTTTTCTTCAAATCAATCCAGATCATCAGACATCCAGGGTAATTGGAGTCATTAAGTTTATATAAATAAATAAATATGTTTAAGTATGCATGTATATATACATATCTACCAGTATCAGATATTGAAACCAGATATTTTATCTTATTAATCAAAGTGTTTAACACAAAACTGAACTAATGTCACTTTTTATCAGCAAATAGTTTAGTCGTGTTGGGCTGTTAGTTCGTGCATCGAGCAAAATAAACAGTCGGGTTTGTGAAGAGGGTGCAGACTAGCCAACATGTCGGCCGACTATTCTTGAACGATTTAGTACTTACAAGGGGGCGTTTGCAGTTGTAACTCACAGATTTGAATGCCGATTTGTATGTGGGTAGTAGGGACCTATAATAGTGCAAAACTAGAGTTATAGCCGCCAATGGGCATTAGGAACCGAGAAAAAAAATAAAATATGAAAATCACGTTTTATTTTTTTTCTCAGCTCTCAGTCAAGATAGAGAAATGATTCTTTCACGTTTAATTGAAGTTATGTAAGGTATTTGATATAAAAATACTTTCGTTATGCTCAAGACACCACCCGGCTTTAGGGTGCTCAAAAACTCTAAAAAAAATGACAAAATTCCAAGGAAATCCGCTGTAAATCAGTGGAAACTTTTTTTTATGAAAAACTGACCTCAAATCTCGATTTAACACACCATAAAACCCTTATATGTGAAATTTTATCAAAATCAAAAAATATTGATTTTTGACCCCTTTCGAGGAGGTTAAAATTTTGAAGTTGAGATTTCATCAACATTTTCTACCGGCCATAACAACTGCTGTGTTCTACCGATTGCAATAGTAATAGCATCACTAGAATCAGCATACATTCTGCTTTTTATCCATGCCTATAACATTGGATTTACTCCCGATTTTAGTGGACAAAAACTGATGTGAATGAAAAAATCCAAGGTCAGCTATAACTTGAGATATTTCAATAAGGGGAAATCCTACAACCTCCGGATTTGGGCTAAACTATGCAGTTTTAAGGCTTCTAGATGACCTTAAAATTTTGTTTTAATCGGTTGCGAAATATGTGAGATAGCGCAAATTATTTACATTTTTTCAGAAATTGCCCTTGCCTTCTAAAATCCTACAAAATTTTAAAGGTAAAAAAAAATTATTTTTGATTTCGACAAAATTAAGTTTCTGCATGTTTTTTGAGATGAGAAATCTGAAAATAATATCAGTTTTTGGTTAAAAAATTTTCCTCACCTATATTATATAAATAAGACTGACATGAAATGATCTTTTTCTATTATTCTTTTAGTTTTTACACAATAAATTTCAAATAAGACCATTTAAAAAATATATACATTTTTTTAAACCTAAACCTGATATTAATTTTAGATTATTCATCAATCTTAGGATTTCTATGCAATTTGAAATAAAAATATGTCATTTTAAAACGTTTTATTTATATAATATAGGTGAGGAAAATTTTTTAACCGAAAACTGATATTATTTTCAGATTCCTCATCTCAAAAAACATGTAGAAACCTAATTTTGTCATAATCAAAAATAATTTTTTTTTACCTTTAAAATTTTGTAGGATTTTAGTGAGGCTGTCAATTTCTGAAAAAAATGTAAATAATTTGCGCTATCTCACACATTTCGCAAACGATTAAGACAAAATTTTAAGGTCATCTAGAAGCCTTAAAACTGCATAGTTTAGCCCAAATCCGGAGGTTGTAAGATTTCCCCTTATTGAAATATCTCAAGTTATAGCTGACCTTGGATTTTTTCATTCACATCAGTTTTTGTCCACTAAAATCGGGAGTAAATCCAATGTTATAGGCATGGATAAAAAGCAGAATGTATGCTGATTCTAGTGATGCTATTACTATTGCAATCGGTAAAACACAGCAGTTGTTATGGCCGGTAGAAAATGTTGATGAAATCTCAACTTCAAAATTTTAACCTCCTCGAAAGGGGTCAAAAATCAATATTTTTTGATTTTGATAAAATTTCACATATAAGGGTTTTATGGTGTGTTAAATCGAGATTTGAGGTCAGTTTTTCATAAAAAAAAAAAAAAGTTTCCACTGATTTACAGCGGATTTCCTTGGAATTTTGTCATTTTTTTAGAGTTTTTGAGCACCCTAAAGCCGGGTGGTGTCTTGAGCATAACGAAAGTATTTTTATATCAAATACCTTACATAACTTCAATTAAACGTGAAAGAATCATTTCTCTATCTTGACTGAGAGCTGAGAAAAAAAATAAAACGTGATTTTCATATTTTATTTTTTTTCTCGGTTCCTAATGCCCATTGGCGGCTATAACTCTAGTTTTGCACTATTATAGGTCTCTACTACCCACATACAAATCGGCATTCAAATCTGTGAGTTACAACTGCAAACGTCCCCTTGTTAGTTTATGTTTGACTGTTGAAGTAATGTTATTATTGCTCCCATACAACAAAGGAGGAAAATCAAGAACAGATTCCGAGAGTATTAGGAGCATCCCATTCTCAGTGATAGATTATTTTGTGGAAAATTCTACACAATGCATTCTAAATTAATTGATTATCCGAAAATTTTTTTCACCTTATATCAGATGAGCATCAATGATCTATCTTAAAATCGTTAAATCCTGAAGTATTTCAAAATAATAGCCTTAAGGAAGAAAACTAAAATGACAACAACGGTAGAATATCCTTTGGATAACTTAAAAACCATTAAATCCTGGAATATTTCAACGTATTATCCTTAAGGATGAAAACTAATCTATATATGGCCCCAACATGTCCTTCCGCCATCTTTAAATAGTATCTTTAAGGACGAAACCTAATAACATTGTAAAAATTAAAAATAAATAGTATCCTTAAGGATAATATATAATATATAATAGTAATAATAATAATAATAGTATTCGAATTCTAAGTGGGGAAGAGTGGCCAAGAATGTCTTTCGGCAGGTCTGTCAGGATCTGATGATTTTTGGTGGCTGAAGGACATCCTTGGCCACTTTCCTTCCTCACTTAGAATTAGTTTTCAACCATTTTGAAATATTAGAATATTTAATGATTTTAAGATGGCAGAAGGATATTCCGCCATTGTTGTCCTTACGGATATTATTTATTGGGCAATGCTATTATAAAAATATTCGCAGGGCACGAGTGTCTGATGCTAAAGCTAGGAGCGAACTGATCAATCGGCCGATAAACAATCGTTGTGCGTGCGTAAGTCGTAGTTAGCCAATACTGATTAAACAGTCGGCTGATAGTTGGCCGACTGTAAAACTGTGTATACAGTTTTCAGTAAACAAAAATGTAGGTACGTATAGTTCATTTTTTGCAGTTTATGAGAAATAACTAGAGCTACCCTTACAGCCATTCATGGAAAAAATCATTTTGTTTTTAATGTAATTTAATTTTTCAGTAAAAATAATTTTAATAATAAGAATAAGTAATTAGATGATCACTTTAATTGAAACTACATTCCAAAATAAAAAAAAGGTTCTGCTAATTGAACGTTCTGATAATTGACGTTTGGATTATCGAAACTCCACTGTATTTTTTATTTATTTTGTGGATAGGTTCATTTTGTTTTAGAAAACATAAGCATGTTATTTAGATCTGAATTGTCTGTATTATGTATCATAAGTTCCAATAGACATTTCAAAAAAGCCACAAAGGCGAAACTACAATAAGGACAGAGTTGTATCCATACACCTAATAACAATCAATATTAAGTACTAATGCAATATAATAAATTATTATAAGTGAATTATAAATCTACTAACCTTGAGCTCCTGCAGTTGGTTGCGTAGAGATAGGTGCACTTGGAGCAGAATAGCCTCCGGGAGGTGGGTAACTGTTTGGAGCTGGTTGATAACCGCCGTAAGGTGGGTATGCTGCCTGGTTGGGAGGGGGAGCGAACCCAGGACCAGGTGGGTACTCTCCCTGTGGTGGTGGGTAACCGCCTCCTTGCGCTGGCGGATAACTGCCTCCTTGCGGTGGCGGATAACCGCCTCCCTGCGGAGGTCCATAGCCACCTTGAGCGGGTGGGTAACCTCCTCCCTGAGGTGCTCCGTAGCCTCCAGGTGGCGGGTAACCAGAGGGTGGATAGCCCTGTGAAGGAGGGTACCCACCTGGTCCACCTGATAATTTTTAAATTTTAATTATTTTTAACATATCTCTGGGTGTAACACAGTTCTAAATTAAAAAAAAAAAAAATCTCTAATGTAATAAATGGATTTATAATAATATTATCAAACATATTTAACCAAAGATTAATATTATTTGAAAGAATAGCATGAAATGAAATGATAATCTTTATTCTGAGACATCAAGTCAACTAAGGATAATACAGATATTTTGTAAGATGGTACAATAGTCTGGCTATCTTAATTTCAAACAAAGATAATAATATGTTTAAAAGATGAGTATATAAGTACAGAAGAAGAAAAAATAATAATAATAATAATTACAATATGCTAACATAATAATTACAATATGCTCAGCAAAAAGAAAGAAATATAGAAAAGAATTAGATGGAATAAAATAAAAATTATGAATAGAAAGAAAAAAAAGATAAATAGAACAAAAAATTTAGAATTATAGTTTGGCTGAAACCTAAAGGCATCTGGGGAAAAAGGGAGGAAGGGGAGCATGGCTCGTCCACGCCAATAAGCGGTATGCAGGGTTGCTTGTTCTCTCATATAGACAGTCAGTACAGTTTCGCATCTAATATAGATCACTGATTTTTTTTTTACTATTAAATTTTATTTAGTATTATAAAATGCCAGAGAAAAGAAGCACATCAAATCGAAAGGTGCTCATATCAAAAGCTCGTGAAATGGTGGTATGCGTTTGAAAATATTTTGAGAAGGAGAAAATACTCGATGCTCCTATTATTCCTTTCAGTAAGGAATAACTATTATTATTATCTATTATTATATTATTACTACAGAAATATTTATGTTATATTTTTGTATATATTATTTTTAAATAAAGCATAGCGTATAATAAAACATAATAAAGCACAATTCATTTCTTTGTAGTTTGAGTTCAATCAATTTCTTTATGGATTAAATGGTTTCCCAGAATAATATAAAGTAAGGGATTATTATTTAAAAAAGGCTGTCTATTAGAAGGGATGTGGTTTCTCAGTTTTATTGTTAAGGACTATAAAGTGTTAGCCTACACATCATGACAAATATTTCATACTGCTAATTTAAAAAGGTTTAATGTTGATAGATATCAGTAAGGTTAAATGGCTATGCTTAAAAAGGCTAAGCTTTAGTTAAAATTATCAAAACATATTTAAAAAAATCAAATCAAATTAAAATAAAATAATTTAGACTAAGATCTTAGCAAAGACCAGGCGGACGGACCCGTCTGAGGGTTGGGTAAAAGAGGTTTGGCAACGTTGATCCCCCTCCTCTCGCGAGCTAGATGCCTTTAGCTTTCAACCAAACTATAGTTGAATGTTAATCAAACAAAATATTTACCAATAAATAAAAATATATATACACACATCTACTTCTATTTACAGACATAGACATAGGTGTTCACACATATTAATTTATACAATGACATACATACATACTTATATAAGAAAATAAATAAATGAAGCAATTATTTTGGTGAAAAAGCAAACAAATAATTAAAATAATAACAAATTTATATTTATATGATGCAACAGTTATTGAACTAGTTCACTGGTATCAGATTTACTGAGTTTGACTAACTTGTTTTTAATTATTACTCATATTGGCGGCATCTAATTGGGATTTAAGAAGGAAATAGGAGGGTTTTGAATGATTTTAAGAAACGAGCGTGTCTAATCTCAAGAGGGATAGAGGTCTAGAGGGTAGTGGATCAGGATAGGAAGTAATATTGGTATAATGGTGTATGATGGAAAGAATATATATAAAGTGGGTGATTGTTATTAAAGATATGGTATAGGAAATCCACTACAGGTGGATGGGTAGAGGAAGGAAATGACGGGAACTATGGAATAATTTGTGGGTTCCTATTGATTTCCAGGAAAGCAGGTCAATAACGATTCCTAAGTTTTTGGTGGAGGAAGAAAATGAGATAGACTGATTATTCAGATTTAGGGTAGGAAAATAGGTATTGAATTTACGTAGAGGACTTGAATCTATTACAATCGTCTGTGTTTTCTCTGCATTTAATTTTAAATTATGCAAGTTGTCCTAAGCATAAATCCTATAAAACCATCATATAATTCGGCAGGGGGAAAGATAAACATATTAGGGAGTCAGCGTTATTTCATTTTAATATGGTTCACTTCAATAATTAATGGCCCAGAATATTTTATGTATTTGAGAAGCTCAGAATTTTTTAACTATTTCTCATAATTTTAAATCTGCTTTAAAATTATGAGAAATAGTTTTTTCCAAAGTTCAATTTATTATTTGCCAAAAACTAAATTGAACTTTCTAAGAAGATAAATATACATAATATTTTAATTAACAATGGCTGTTTGTTTTGTTGGGATTTAACCTCCTTATGTACTCGAACTAGGGCAGGAAGGACGGTCTATCATACAGGTTACCAACTTATTCTAGCCAGGGTCGAAGGTGAAGATTCATTCTTTACCACTAAATAAATTTTAATCCACCCAGGAGGGATTCAAACCCACGATCTGTACCAAGTATGCAGAGACATTGCTAGGCCATTCAGTCGCCAGTTAACAAAAGTGAAAATATACAAATGAAAATCAATTACTGAATTTCAACTAAATGATTACTTCATGCAGAATCAAACCCATGACCACACTCTCACATTTATGTTACATAAGTATACATACATTTTCAAATTTGTTAGGAAGTTTAGGAGTCTAATCTGTAAAAAGGATTTGTAGCCTAGTCTGGAAAATTTATGTGATGAATTCAAAAGGAATCACTGATAAAAATTTTACAAGGAAAGCAATTTTGTAGTTATAAAAGGGGGCATGGCATTCTATGGTAAGAAAATACTTTAGAATAGAATATAAAGAAAACTTGATTCTGGGACAATAACCCTTAGGAACATAAGGTAAATTCATATCCGGCCTAAAGGTTTTTATAATATAACAGAATAAACAAAAGTAAATACAGATAATATAAGATGAGAGAGAAAAAAAAAGAAAGATAGAAAAATGATTAATAAAGGAATAACTGTTATATATAACATTGAAAGAATGAAAAATTACTATTATAAAATAAAGTAAAATAAATAGTATATTTAGGCGAGGTAATAGAAAAATGATAATGGAAAAAAGCAGATAATAAAAAATTATCTATACGAAAATGAAAACATTCTTAAAATATTTAAGAATATTTTTAAAAATTATGGCCCCTTAACTAGTCAAAGATCTCCCTTCACCTTTTTTTGCTGATGGAGTGTTAGTAAACTCATTCACTTCAGAAGTAATGTTAGTAGTTTGATAACGGGCATTATATAATTGTGATAAGGATATATTTACAGGTTACAAAAAAAATTTTGAGTAGACGTGTTTAGATCTTTACATCCTCTAAACGGTTAATGTATTAATTATTATTTTTTTTTTTTCTAACAAAAGATAATTTTTTACATTTTAATGTTCTATTTATAAAATAGTAGGGGGGGGGGACACTGAACAGAACATAACTAAAATATAATAACTAATATGTATAAATGACAATCAAAGTGATATTTGAATTAAGTTAGATCAGAAGTACATACTTTGTTTTGTTCTGTTGAGGGATTTTATATTGTAGTCACTGATTTCTTGGGCAAGAGTGTTTTCTGAATTTGTTGCTTTTTCAAAGCATTTTTTCATTTGGTCATTAAAATAATAATATAAGAATATATATTATAATTATTGATGTCTCAGTACCAAAATGTTCCAATTTTCATTCCGGTACCAGTAAAAAAAAAAAAAATTGATCCTCGATACCAATACTTCACTTTAAAAATAAATCGTTAGTATAATAATCCATAATCCGGTGTGGTTTAAGAATAATTGTTCAAGAAATTCAGATGTTTTATGTTTAAAAACTTATGGGTCTGTAATTTGGAACATGTGGATATTTACAAGGTGGGGATTACCATAGCATTTCATAATCCATATAAAAATTTAAAAAGTGAATTGTTCCAATAATGTTTAAGAGCACAGAAACTTTTGTCATAAAATAAAATGGGGCTATTGTCTGGGATGCCCGGCCCGAGGTTACGGTGACAACTTTTGGGTGTGGGGGGGGGGGGTTTAGAAAATTGAATTTGTACAATATATCCATCAACAAAAAAATGTATACAATATTTGTACTGGTTTGATTCACAGCTTCCCTGGTTGTAAAATGGCTGTTCTTCTTAATTATTGGATGACAAGTAAAGGAACACCACAGTCATCTGAGACTTTCTTTCTTTTCAGATTTCTGATAATTCTTCTAGTCTCTCTGGTAAGGGGTATTTGTTGTTAATTTTCCTCCCAACAAATCTCGATTTACAAAATTCTGAAAGGCAAAGTATTTAATTTGCTATGTACTGATTGTCTGTTGTATTTTATTTCTCTTTATTAATTATAACCATTCATTTGTAGTTGGAATCCTGTTAAGTCTTTAATTTTTCTAACACTTGTATCTTATTTTTTTATTTGTTTTTCTTTTAGGCCTGATAAAGACTTGATTATTATTGCATACATAACAATATCAATTTTAAACATTCAATAGCATACCCATTACTGTTATTTTTAAATAATAATATGAAAAATTAAAATAGACAAAAAAGAAATAAATGAAAGATATATTATTGACTAAAATAAACAAAATTTGCAATAATAGAATTAAAACATTATATAATCAAGTGATAATAAATAATATAATTGGGGGGTTTATATGATATTAAGTAATAAAATTTTAATAAGAGAAATTTCGTTTTAACTTATTATTTATGTTTCAATCAATACAACTAATTTCAAAACATCTTGGATAGTTTACCACATAAAAAAAATATATATTTTTTCAAGTTCTGGTATCAATAAAAAAAATAAATAAAAACCTAACAGATTTCAACCATATCGCACAATTCCGAAGATATTTAAAATTGTATTATTCTGTAACTACTCAATTACCAAAACGTTTTTTAACTCCTGATAAATTAGAAAATATTTAAATTTGTAATAAAGTAATAAAATAAAATGTAAAATGTTATGTAATTTAACAAACATGTCTTAAGTGGACAAAGAAATAAATATGCTGAGTACATGGTGTCATGATCAGGAATGCAGTGAGAAGAGATGTATGATTTCAGATAAAGAAATGGCATTTAGTGATCAGGAAATGGTGAGAATAGTTACAGCTTTACAAGCACATAGATATCAATATATTTAAACAAAAATTTAAAGCTTAAAATTTATTATTTTTTGTAAAAGGAATTATAGAAGATTAGGAAAGAGAAGCATGAAATCAAAAGTGATTAGAAGATTATAACAGGTGGTTGAATTATCTAAAAAGGTTGGACAATTTTTTTGTGTTTTTTGGAAGTGAGATAAAACAAACTGAATCAAGATTTAACTGTTTTGAAAATACTAATATAACAAATATTAGTTATTTAATGCTATTCTTCAAAAAGATACTTTTTTATAATGAATATCTATTTTAATATTATTATATAAGTATAGGCCGCTAGGGGACATGAAGCGTCTAGTTGATGTGAGATTTTCTCAAGTGCCACACTTCTTTCGTCTTCTCACTGTGCATTTTTTTCTTTTCACCAACCAAGTTGATTCTCTCTTGAATTTCTTGACCTCTTCTTTTCCATGAATTTCTTGGCTCACTTTCTACTTCAGTATTTTCTGGTAAAATGTTTGTCTACTTTGTATATCTTTCTTTCTTTTTTTAAAATTTTTTTATTTTAACAATTCTCATTTTCCCTCAAAACATATTCATCCACAGTCAACAAATTTACCACTTTAATTTTATTAAATATTTATAAGTTTAACTTAAATGTGTTTATATTAATTAAATGAACAACAAATTTGTATTATTTTTATTTTTTTATTTTTATGGATTTTAAATCTGTAGTGGACAATAAGAAATGAAAATTTTTTATTTCTTATTTTAAAAATGTTATTACCACAAGAATAACCCTTCAGATATTTTAGCAAATATTAATTTTTGTTTTCCATCCTCAATTTATATATTTTATTGATCATGAAGCTGATTTATTACAATATCACGCCCCAGCAGAAACAAAACACTTCTAAAAATATTTTTAGGTTTTGGAAAGGAACTTAATAATTTTATTTATAGGCTTCAGATAAACTCACACATAACCATTTAAATTTTGTATGCTTATTACCAAAATGATTTCAAAAAATCTGTGACCCATCAGACGTAGCCTTATAATACCTTACATATTGGTATTAAATATGGTTTTAATGGATTTAAGTAACAAGCTTGTTGCAATCACTGAATAAGGATTGTAAAAAGTTTATTAAAAAGGATAGGCTAGTATTCAAATGATTCTCCTGGCAACCCTAGGAATAATTGTTTTTTCTGTTTTAAATTTAAATCTTTTGAAATCGATGTTTAAAATGTTTGGATGTCTTTAACCCCTTTCCTGACTAGGGGAACTACAGTTGGTCACTAGTTTGTTAGGGACCTAGAAAACAGTGTTGTACATAGTGACATGTGGTTTTAACTAGATGGAGCCACAGCACGAGGCCCAATGGATTTGTTGCGACATTTCCCCAACCGCCTCATCTCTCTCAGAGAAGATCTCCCATGGCTGGCACGCTCTCCAGATTTGGCTCCATGCGATTTTTATTTAAGGGGGTATTTGAAATCCCTTGTGTATGTCGATCGACCATGGACCATTGCTCACCTGAAGAACAACATTCGTGACGCCATTGCCAACATACCCATTGATATGCTGCGAAGAGTGGAGACGAACTTCCGAAATCCCCTAAATCAGTGTATGCACAATGGGGGTCGCCATTTAACAGATGTCATTTTCAGCACTGAATGAAAAAAAACGTGGGACATTGTATTCTGAAATAAGTAAGTTCCTCTGGCGCACGCTGTATATGTACAATCTGTCTCAGTTAAGGGCAATAAGTAACAGTGCTAAAGAGAATACATTCGTACCAAAAGTACAAAAGTTCTCATACATACACAATTAATAATAATAAGAGATAAAATAAAACAAATAGTCATAATACAAAAAAAAAAAAAAAAAATTACCAACATCTAAAATTAAATGAATAATAAAATTATTTAACAAAAATTAAAATAAGAATATTTCTTTTTTAAAATACATTCATACTAGATGTACAATACAGACACATGCCAGACCCGAAGGCTATCCAGGCAATCCCTGGAGGCTGAGCGGGAGCGCTATAGCCACATATGCTCAGGATTTGAGTGGAGAAACTGGTCATTACCAGGACTCCAACATAACATTATATAGTTGAAAGGCCATCTCCATTTTAATCTTCTGGGAGGGTTATAGGGATGGTTAAAGCTGGACAGGGATTGAGGGTTAAAATTAAAGATGAATATACATCATTCAAAAAATAATTTTCAAAATCATAGAAGTCACCATTCATCAATTCCTGATTAGATTGGTCATTTCAAACTATCATGTATAAATCGATAGACCAGACAAGAAAATTGAAATTTCAATTATAAAACCTGATTAAACAAAAAAAATTAAAAGATACGAGGATTTCAGGGTTACAAATTACAAGTCAACTCACCAAAACCACGGTAAGATGGGTTATAAGCAGGTTGTAGAGGATGTGCAGTAGCAGGGTATGAGCAGGCTGTAATGTTAGAAGATTAGTGCTTTACAGGAATTAAAAGATTAAACCAGCACCAATTAACATTGCCATGCAAAGCTTATTGCTAGAAAATACAATTACTTGTTTTTGAATCAGTCATCTAAAGAAATTAAAACTCAATAAATAATAAAAATGTCTCACTAGAACATATAACTGATTATAATTATACAACACATTGTTCAATAAAAACTTCCATGTTTCACAACTGCGCTAGGTTTACTGCCAGTGTTTCATTTTTATGGCTCAAACTATTGTTTGAAGTAGGCTTAATTAACTTTTTTATTTAGCTATTATCAGTTGTGTCTTTTAGATTAGATATGCTGAAATGTAATGAACTTCAATTTTAATTTTATTCATTTAGCTCAAGTGAAATTGCCAGTAAAGTATCAAAGAATGTTTATCAGAAGCACAATAGCATAAGTAAAGATAATTTCTTTTATCTCATTTTCTCTTTCATTGAACTTTTGTAATATACTTTAAATTTAAAAATTTATAAACTACAAGCCTTATCAAACTAATTCAATAAGAATTTCGAATATTTAATTCTTATATTCTTAATTAAAAATATATATAATTATATTTACTAAGAAATAATGTATTTATATAGGGTATAAAGCGGCTTTGAGCAAATAAGATGTTAAACGATTAACAATGAATCAAAAATATTAGCATGCTGATAATTTTAAATCATTTCAGGAATTGTTTTAATGAGATGTTTTGAAAATTTAACTCTTAATTTATAAAAATACTTATAGATTCAGGGATTTAATCCAAAAGGTTTTTTTTTTATCAATAAATGAGTTTTACACTTCATTATGTGATAACAATATGTATAGAAAAATCATGGTACATTTTTAGTTGTTGTTCAAGAGGAATAGATCGACGGTTGATCATGCTACTGTGTTTCTTCAATTATATTTTAATCCACATTATAGTTTTATAACATAGAGTTAGCATAGTTCTTACAGGTGTTTTTTTTTTAATTTTTTATGATAGTCTCTGTATCTTAAAATTATAATTTATTTTGATACCACAGTTCATTACAATAGTTAAAAACATTGTTTTTAAAATAAGACAATTATAGCCAATATTGTAAAAAATAATCTTTTCAACAAATATATCATGTGATTATAGCATTTAATAGCCAGATAATAATGAGAAATAATAAATATTATTGTAGTATTAATAATTCTTATATTATTTTTTTTTCCATAAATTTAATGATGATAACTTAAAATGAACTGTAAATTGGTAGAAATCTCTTTTATTATTAAAATCAACAGTGATCTATATTTAAGCAGCACAGTATGTAAATCACATACAGCAAATGTGACATCACTTATGATTCATGAATAAAATATATCACCAGCATCCAATATTGAAAAATATAATATTCTCAAGTACATGACTGATAATGACTTATATAAAATAAGGAAAAAGCTAACTGAATTAAATCTAAAATAAAAAATTTAAATGAATTAATGCTTTCTAAAAAATATGAAAATAAAGACTTATATTAAGATATCACAATGTATGTTATTAATTTTTATAAATGTTAAGTCTACTAGAAAACTTTTAAATGAATAACAGAAGAAATAGCACAAAGTACAGCCAAGTCCATTGTTAGTAAAAGGAAACACCCATTTGAATTCCATTTCATTATTTGTGTTAAACAGGAAAATGATGATAATGTTAATGACAAATGTGGCAGAGAAACACAAAACCGTGTCAATTATAGGCACATAATGTTAGAAAAACTTTGCAAGTGATAAGTTAAATAAAACGTTCCAAGAGCTTTAATCACAAAAATTAAAAATCTGATTTCATGTACCTGGGTAAGGTGGAGGGTACATCCCACTGTTTGGATCAGGATAGGATGTCATAGTAAAATAACTGAAATATAAATTGTTTTATCAACATTACTATTATATATTTTAACATTCGTATTATCATATTCATTAAGACATGATACAATTTCGTTAGTATAAAATAAAGAAAACACAAACAAACATATATATCTATATATTTACATTGTTTAATACCTAATTTAATCAATTAGCCAACGGTAACAATCCAAGACCGCACGTTAACCTACTTCATGTTCTTTTTAGTCAAATTATTGATAACACAGGTTGCGCCACAATCTGTACATCATTTTAACTGAGTGAACCCTCAACAGATAGCATATGCATACACACTTAAAAGTTTAATATTGATCCCAGGTTTTAGTTATTTTTAAAATAAAATAAAAAAAGTCTCAACATGACCTATATCGTCTTTCTAGTAATATAAATTTTTAATCTTTTTTTAAACTTCATTTTTAGTTATTTCAAATATTATGTTTCTGAGAAAATAATTATAAATCAGGAATAACCACCAGCCAAATATAAATATCTTACAATTTTAATTAATGATTATATAGCAGTCATTGTTACTTGAAATTAATAGTAAAAAAAGTTTAAGTTTAATGTTAAAAAAAAAAAAAAAAAAAAAAAAAAAAGAAGATATGTTGAGAAGCAATGATTAAACCCATTCAAAATATACTCAAGATAAAGAAATTTTTGAACGAAAAAAGTATTCAACTTCTTTCGAAAGATACAAAGATACAATTGAGAATGATGGGTGATAAAGGAATAAAGTTTATTAATACTGATTTTCAATTTGAATCATAAGTTTCAGATTATGAGTACAGAATTGATAATGAGAATAAATAATTGGTATTAGCAGACAAATACTTCAGTTAAAGCATTCAATGATGTACTTGTACCTACTATCTACTTTTTTAAGGTTATTAATGTTATTTAACAACAAAAAAAATGAAAACTTTAAAAACATGTATTATCAAAATAAAATACCATCTATCAAAGGTGGTACACAGCATGAGTCTAAGAGTTTCTTTCTGGTTAACATACTGAAAGAGTATTCTGAATATTGATTGTTATTTCTCATTATTCATTACTTAGAACAAAAGAAACTAATATTACAGTTATAAAATATAGTTGTTATCAGATCTCTGTTATTAGCCGTTGCCTAAATTATTGTTCCAATCATTCTTAAGGACCATCGCTTTGCATTCTTAATTTGAAAAGAATTTTGATATCACTATTAGTATTTTATATATCTCAAAGGATAATATTGATAAATAGGTATTCATTTCTCTGTATAACACGGTTCTTCAAAAAATGGGATATCTGCTCATTACTATATTAAGAAGCAAATTTCCAAACTAGCTTATGGTGGATAAAGTAGATCTGGTTAAACACAAGTTATAAGGTAATAAATGTATCATATATTATTTCATGAACACTTCAATTTCAAACATAAAACATTTTGACCATGTACCTGAAAATATAGGTTTAAAATCTCAATAATAGGAAAATTGGTCTGTATACAGTTGAGCAGTAGATTTAGTGTCGTTTTTCTTTAACACTGTGGATTTTAGGTTCGAAAATTAAAAATACATGAGATATTTTAGCCAAAGAAAAGACATATGGTAGGAATGAAAGGAGGGAGATGGCGCAGAAAAGTTGCGCAGTAGAAGGTATTGTTAGGGTAATATTTGTCCGGTAGATACCGCTAGATATGATATTGCTCCCCAGCAGTGAGTTTCCATCTCCACAGTGGAGAAAGATGGCGACAGACGTGGAGATGTCTGGATGTGATGGTTACCTTTAGAGGTGAAATGTGTTTTTTCACAATGCTTTAAATTAGCGTTTTACCTTTGAATGTGATTAAATAGTGTGATAGTTACCGAAGAAGTTGTTATTACTCATTGCTGAAGGATCTTTTAAGTGAAATAATGCGTGAGTTCAAAGTTGTCGTTTTGGGATCGGGTGGGGTTGGGAAAAGTGCTCTTACTGTACAGTTTGTGTCTGGTTGTTTTATGGAGAAATATGACCCCACCATTGAAGATTTTTACAGAAAAGAGATCGAAGTGGATAATTCTCCCTGCGTGCTGGAAATTTTGGACACTGCTGGTACCGAACAGTTCGCGAGTATGCGCGATTTATATATTAAAAATGGCCAAGGATTTGTTGTGGTTTACAGTCTAACAAACCACCAGACCTTTCAGGATATAAAATCGATGAAGGAACTTATTACTCGTGTTAAAGGTTCAGAAAGAGTGCCCATATTGTTAGTAGGGAATAAAGTCGATCTAGAACATCAACGAGAGGTGCCAACTTTGGAAGGAAGTACTTTGGCACAAATTTGGGGCTGCCCATTTGTTGAAGCTAGTGCCAAAAATCGGACAAATGTCAATGAAGTGTTTGCTGAGATCGTCAGGGAAATGAATTTCAGTCCTGAAAAAGAAAAGAAGAGCTATTGCTGTTGTACGGTGCTATAAAAAAAAAAAATCTAGTTAATAGGTAATTGTAAATGTATATACATATATGTCAAAACAGTTAATTACCAGGAGATAATTTCTTCTGAAAATTTTGCATTTAATTATAGTGCTCCAGATTATTGATGTTGCATATTAACTCAGGAGTCTACAGAGTTTTCACTATAAAGATGAGGTCCAAATGTTAATTATTTATTACTGTTAGTTTACCATGTTCAAAAATGTAGTGATGGTCTATATGTTATATGTGGTATTAAAAGATTTTTGAAGTTCACATTAAATTTAAAATTAAAATGTATATACTTTTAACACATACTGTATGTTTCGATGAATTGTATGGGCCTTGTTTTGTAAAATACAGTAGTATATATTTATCGTGACCATTGTTTTATGTGCATTTCATGTGCTTATGCACTATCTTACAAGGTTTAATTTTACGTTCTTTTTATATTGCATGATTGGGAACTAAGTACTGAAATTTTACTGGCATATCTTGTTTGTAACATGAATCACAAAAACTATTTTTTCTATGTTATAAGCTAGATTTATTTTAAGATTTGGATGCTTTTTAGGATTTGTAAAGACTGAATTGATGGTTTATGAGTAGTGGCCCAAGTTATAAGTGTTATAAATTTTGGGTGTTAACTAATTGTACTTTAGGCCAAATTTTGTTTCTTTCATTGTGATATCCATTTATAAAATTGATGTATTCAATTATGGGATTTGTGAAGGATATTTTTTCTTTATTAATTTCTTTCGTATATAGTTTTGATTTATACTTTTCAAAAGTTTTTATATTCAGGTCAATGATTTTTTTCAAATGGAATGAGATATGTTATTTCACATTATCCTATTAAGTTATTAATTGGTTCTATTTCTCATTAATTAGTGTTTTTTCCTATAATGTTAACTTACACTTTGGCCTAAACAGTAAATTTAAGTGGCCTATTTCTGTGTCGTTTTCAGAATTTCAGTTTTTGGATTTATGTATTTGTATACCTCATATTAATTCTTTCAAATTTAGATAGAACATATAGAAGTATTATCAATGTTAAAAGTTCTGTTTATATGTTATTATTATAGTCTGTGATACATGTGCAACCCTAGAAACACTGTTCTATATATGTTGTAATGAAATAATACAACTGAACAGTGTTAGAAAAGAAATATCCTCTATGAAATCTCTGCAATTTAAGTGACTGATCAAGTATTTAAAAAGCCATTCTATTGTGATTTATTCTGTGTTTCTTCGAAATTCTTGCCATCATTGAACTCAAGAATTATTTATAACTCATCAAGTGATGTGTTGTGTTAAAGTGTTTGGTGTGGATTCTGCTGAATTACATTGGATTATCAAAAGAGGTGGGCTTAATTCTTTATTTCTGTTATTCTTATTTGAAGTATAAACAAATTTGCTTGCTTTTTCTATTAAACATTATGATATTCTGTTAATTCTAACTTCAGCTTGAGCTTTATGTTTTTTTATACAATATATTCAAACTCAGAGCCGTCCAGATTTCAATTCGCCTAGTATTTATATGATTAAATTTATTGTTTTCAGAATATCATTAACTAATGAAATCAAAATTTTTTTCTATGTTTTTTGTTCTAGTGAAACTCTTTGTGTAGTAATAACAAAAGAGTTTCTAACTACTGGCCTGTTATATTACCCCCTCTCCTTTGATTAATTTTATTCCTACTTCATTTTATCTTATAAGAGACAATATATGGAATAGATGGCTTTAAATGTACTAGATTTCACTTTCATTGCTATGACTGTTTTTTTTTGTTTTTAATTTTATTTGTTGTTTTGTTTTTTATATTTTCAAGTTCAATAAAGAGTCACTGTGCTATTATATTCTTAAAAATAAAAACCTATGTAAATATTTTATACATTTTGTATTATGTGCTATGATAGTTTTAAAATTGTATTATTGTTTATTATTGTACATTTTGTAAATTCTTATCCTCTTTGTAATCAATTTTGATTGTATGTCCCTTAATATTAATAATAATTGGGCAATGATCGTCCAATGTTGTATATTTGCTTATTGTATTGTTTTCTCCCAAAACACTGAAGGGTTATACATGTGTACTGTAACATATATCAAAGATTATTATGTTTTAATACATGGTTTTTTAATATATTTTTGCCTTTTCATTGCTTCCTCATTTCAATAATAAATATTTCATTTTATCTTGTGAAATTTGAACTTTTTGAGTTTAAGTGAATAACACTCGAATGTTATCTGATTTTATGAAATAATAGAAATATGATCCTTGGATTATGTAACAATATCATTATTAACTTAATATTTTCATTTGATCTTCATGAAAGTTTATAGTTTAAGAACCCATAAATTTCTGAAAGGCATATTGTATCACATCGTCGGCTATAAACATTAGAAAATAGTTCAAGGTCTTGAAATGAGGTAATCTGTCACTGACAGGGTTGGTTGATACTTAAAAACTTCAATTTTTAAGGATCAAAGGTTTTTGTTGATCTATTTCTACATTAAAATGGAGCCAAATTAATTGTGGTCCTATTAATTTCAACTCTTCTAAATTAAAGTATGGCAATTTATTAATGTCACAAGATTGCTGATTAATGTTTTTTTCGCTCCATTTGTTGATGGTCTCCATAGAATTGACAATTAGTGATATAATAAGATTTCTATGTAAATGGTGGCTAATTATCATATAGTAATGACTCATTTTATTTTACTTCAAAATCATCTTGATGTGATATGGTTCCTTCAGTTAATGAAAACTAGTTTTATAAATTGTTTTCTTACTAATTTTTATATTGTTTCTATCCCACCATCATTTTAGATGTAAATTAAACATGAATCATTGTTTCTAAAAATGTACTGATGATAAAATTTATTTCTCAAGTTCTTAATTTAAAGCTTCAATTTGCTGACAAAATTTTTCATTTCCTTTATTGACATTATTTATATATTTAGTAGGATTGAAAATAAAGTTAAATATTCTTTCCAGTTGAATATTCGTTTTATTTATTTGTTACATTAATATAAAATATGAAAATAGTCACATTTGGTGTAAACGTAATGAAGATTGAAGATAATAGAGATGTTCATTAAAAATGAAATGTTCAAAATGATGTGTTGGTAAAATAAGGATATTGTAAGTTACATTAAAAATAAACTATTTAAATTTAAATTACTGGTACATTTTGTTACACATCTATCAGAATGAAAATTTATGAAGATTCCATAGGAAGAAATGAAATAACTTATGGTTTGAATATGATATTTTCTGTATGATGATCTGGCTCAAGTTGATATGCAGCTCTATAGTTATGGGACTGCTGTTAACAAATATTACAAGTCATCTTATCATGAAGTGGGAACAAAATATATTATTGTTTAATGGCATTTTAAATCTTAGTTCAATAGTACAAATAATACTAGTTATTAGATTCACTAATTATTAATTTGAATGAATCATACAAATTAAACATTTTTTAAAAGGCATTAGAATCATTATTAAATTTAGAAATTATTTGTTACGTTTTGATTGATTTCAAAATGTGAAAATATTTAAAAATCACTTTCAGTGTACCATGATCTTGTATAATACTTACCCTTAGAGCAAAAACCTATCCTAATTTTAGTTATTCAATTGGGATTTTAGAAATAAAGTAATTTGTTCATTACCGATAACAACCAATAAATCATATATTTATTAAAAGTATAATTTTAATCGCTAATTACGATGTATTTAGTTATAATTTTGATTTATTAACGAAAATTTTTGAGTCGAATAATCTGAAAATCTTTTTTTGAAGTTTTTTTTTGTAAATAATGAAATTTATTATAATTTGGTTTATTTGTCATAATCTATCATTTTTATAATATTGGTTAATAATGATGTATTTGTTAAATATCAAATAAGCCGTGATATTATACCGCCACTTCCCTGTTTTTTTCAGTGTAAAGGCAAGGTTCAAATACTTCAGCGTTTCTGTATTCGTTTAATCTGTTTTTCCAGTTTCTTTTGTGTTTATTTAGTTAACAGTGGTTAATATGCTAAAATAGTGTCCAGTGTTCAACTCCGCAGTGTTCTTTGTATTGGTAAGTATTTTTTTTTAAAGTTTCTCTAATGTCTCATACATTTTGTTTGCTTTTAACTTGAAGTCGAGCAAATATAAGTGAATACTGTTTTGAGAAAAAATTGAACAGTCTATTTAAATTAGTTTTATAATTGGGTAATAACAGTTAGACAAATAAATATGTTTTAGGATTAGTATATAACTTATTTTCTTTGTGAAAATCCGTAGTCCTCTGTCATTTGCATATGGCCGGAATATTTATAATAGGCCATTCGTTTTTTTTTGTTCATAAACTATACAAACATATTTGTATTAAGTTGATTGATCACTTAAAATAACTGTATTATTGTTAAAATAACTGTAATTCATTGTTGTATAAGTTATTCATTTCAGTATTTATTTATTTATTATACAGTATTATGTTTAGAACATTAATGTTTCAACCCATCTCGAAATTCACTCATATTTTCATATACACACAAAAAAAATTATGTATTTTTTAATGTTTACTCTAGAAACACCAAGATTAAAATCAACCTTTTTATACTAAAAATATACATCTGTGTGTTGAATTACTATAATTACCAAAATAATGTTTGGTACAAAAATACAAAAATAATTTTTTAGTACAAGTGAAAACTTATTGAAAATGAAAAAAGTAGCTAATTTGACTTTTATAACTAATATTTGATTTAAGTGAATAATATTTTATTAAGTTTATATTTTGTATTGTTTACATCAGCTATGGTTTTAGAATTCATTAATTATAATTATAACACTGTGGATGAATGATATATTAGCAATATTGTTTATGATTGGAAAGAGCTCTTTCCAATTGGTTCAAGCGCTTAGCAACAAGTCCGTCCATCTTGCTCTAATTAGGTTAAGGGCGGCCAAACGTCATTACAGGTACCAACGACATAATTTTTTCTCTGACTGATATCCTGAATATATGTTTAATTTTTATATATAGTAATTATTTAGTCTTCGAAGTTACTGGGGTAATAAACATTTAATTTGTTTAAATCATAATTCTTAATAATTTTTTTTTTTTTCAGTATTATTTATAGTCTTTTTTATCACTTTTCTAGAAGATGTTGTTTATCGCAGGTCAATAAGATGATTGCTACGTACGTTAGTATTTTTTTTTTTTTTTTTTTTTTTTTTTTTTTTTTTTTTTTTTTTTTTTTTTTTTTTTTTTTTTTTTTTTTTTTTTTACAAAATAGTATTGTTGGTAAAAGTACCTTTTTTTTTAAAAAGTTTAATTTATGTTTAATAATGATTGAAAGATAAGTATTATAGCTTGATGTTTAAGTGTTCTGACATCTTATCATCGTCATAAGAAATGTAAATAATATACTTATCACCTTGTAAATAAAAAAACATAAAGGATTACTTTTTTTTAATATGTTTAAAAACAGTTTCTCATGTTTTTATTATTATTGTCTGTGAATTTTGGTTAATTCTCTTCTGACACAGATATGTCTTTTGGCTTGGTGTCTATATTTTTCTTTTGTAACGTTTTTTTCACCCTAAAGATGTGTAAAAAAATTTCACACTAAAATATAACATTCTAGCATTGGTGTTGTTCGGATCGAAAATGTGACGATAGTTTCCTGATCAGAAATTTAGTGAAGACATTTAAGAGAAATTGATTTTTTGAGTTTGATTAGTGAAACTCAAGAATTTTATGTTATTTTGACTAATGGATTGCTCAATGCTGATAATTATTTGAAAGATTAAAATTCTTATTTTTATTTTATTTTTTATTTTGATTGCAATGTTTTTATTTATATTCATCGGAATTGATTTTTGTAGTGATTGATTATAAGAATAAAAAAATAATAAAAACAATAGGTCATTTACAAATATTTAAATCTTTTCAGCCGTAAATGCTTGTACATCTATTTATTGTGGCGGCACTGGCGCCTACCATTTTTACGTCTTATCTATTTTAGATTATCGATCATGTTATCTAAAATAATAATAAAAAAAATGTCTCATCCTGATAAAGTTCAAGTTTGATAACGAATTAATTTTTTCAAACAGTACCTATCCATTTGATTGATAATGTCTATAAAAATATTAAAAAATACTTTTTTATGTATATAGATGTAAAAAAAACAAATAATATTCCAAACCTGAAATTTGTGATACTTTATGTGTATGCATTATATATAATATTATTTACAAGTAATGGCTAGGTGAATAATTATTTAAATCAACTTTAGGAAAAGTTGTTTTGGTGGATGTCGTGATGTGGATAGGTCAGATTACTTTTAAAACAAGTTAAATATTAATCGAATTTTGATTATCTGTGTTGTGAAAAAAGTGCTTTTTAACCAGGCCTTAAAGTGCCTATTTCGCCGCAGCTGGTATTTTTAGAGTAATTCAAGATTTTGGAAAACGATCAAAAATTAGGTATTAGTTTTAAATATTACAGCTATAGGAAGCATTTGCAGTGAATAAAAAAAAAAAAAAAAAAAAAAAAAAAAAAAAAAAAAAAAAAAAAAAAAAAATATATATATATATATATATATATATATATATATATATATATATATATATACCATTTTTATTGGTTATAGAAATTTACTTTTATGCTTTTATTGTGAAAAAAACAAGTCAAAATAGGTTTACCTCCTCCCTTCGTAACAAATGTCTTGAAAAATTACTCCTACATAACGAATCTTGTCAACACCTCGAAAACGATTTTGTTATAACATTCACTTGCATCATTTAGGTATTTCCCAAATAAGGGGTAGTACTTGTAATGTGTCCCACTTCTCTGATGAATGGACAATTTATAATCGTTGAGTTATTAAATGATTTCACCCTCGTATAGATTTCAGAAATTATACTGCTAAGCCTAGCAAATGTTTTGTCTTATTTATTTTGATGCTTTTTTTTTTTTTGGAACGGATCGAATTAATTCTTAGTCTCATTAAATATTTATCAGTAATTAATTCGTGTAATAGGTGTTAAATTGGAGAAGGGGAGTTTTCCTACTATGATGAAGTGTGTTCATAATAATTTAATGAACCTTGGGATCACTTTAGAAAAACAACTATCCTAGAATGACCACGTTTCTTTAATAACTTGAAAGACAATTAAAATCTTAAGATTGCGTGATTAATTTATAAGAAATACCCCTAAAGTCCGTAGTTCCCTTTCCCATAATTTTCAAGTCCAGAGTTAGTGACGATGGACTATCCTGTTCGATCGAGACGATACAAAAGAGATTTACGATTTCCTTCGTAAGATTTATATTTGGGAACTCTGGTCGTTCCTAAGTTTCTTGCTGCTATTCCGAGCTAAGGTTGGTTTTATCCAAAGTTTCAACGAAAATAGTTCCTCGATACTTCTCTGTTCCAATCCTTAAATCCATAACATCCTTAATATAATATTAATATCCTCACTCCGCGCTCCTTCATCCAGTTCTTGAACACCATATTTGTTTATCCCCTCTCATCGAACCTTTGGAACCATGGGTTTCTTAGCTATCTCCATTTGTATGGTTTTCTCACTTATTGTAAACTCCATTTATTGAAATTAGAATTAATGGGTCTCTAAGCCACTTCCGCACAAACAATACAGGAAGATCATTTTACTTCCCAAACGTGGCTGATGAAGCTTTATTAAACGTAGGAGACATCATTTATATAATTGACCCGCCCTGAAACTCCGCCTATAATTGAACTCCGAGGTAAATATACATTTATGGATGAAAATGTCAGAGGTTTTTGTGGTTTTCAAATTTCATTAGATACTTCAGGTTTCGTTTTAATGAATTTCATTATTACGATGTTTCATTCTAAATACTGTAAAATCTTAATACATGCCATTTTCTGATTACCACTCTGAAACTCTGATGAAGGCTTGCAATGCAAGTCGAAACTTCTGCATTATAAATTAAAATATTATTTTTAATTGCTGTGTATCTATGACTGGATACTCCAATAATCTACATCTCTAAATACTTCTCAGTCGACTAATACCTTATCAATATGTCATTTTCTCGTTAAAATGTTTTCATATTAGTTCAAACAACCTTTCTCTGTCGCTATCTCTATTTTTTAAGTGTTTTTTACATACTTGGCAAAGTTACCCTATTGTTGGGTAACTATGCCAATGCTATTTTTCTATATTTTTTAAACTTAATTTAATGATTAAATCGTAATTGTTGCTTATATTTTAAATCAAAAGACCTAGGGTTATAATTATAATGGGTTTGAAACAGAGTTAAACACTATTGGTTGAGGTAAAAGTTGTAAGGAAAAATTAAACATGGCAAAGTTGCCCCACTTTATGGCATATTATTTTGTTTTTTTAAATGTAAGACAAGAAATCAAGCATGCTGTTACTTAATGAAATAAAATGAAAATTCTGAAATATATTAGGACTTGAAGCAGACGAAAGGAAAATGTAGATATAAGGTGTCCTTTAGGATTTCCTGTGATTGGTTGGTTTTTTCCGTTTCTACTGGAAACCAACCCAAATTAGACAATTGCAAATATTTATTTGGTCGTTTAAACAAAACTGGATCGGTTTTGAACGATTTTATTATTTCTGTTTCATAAATACTTAATTTTAGATTATTTTCTACGTCATGTATTGGTTTCACGTAGAAAAAGAGTACGTGGTATGTTCTCTCTCAGTTCAGTACACATTAGGTAGGGTAAACCAGACAGTTATTGACACCCTTCAGAAAATATTTGGAAATATTCATACTAAAATTATAGAAATAATAGTCCAATAAAGTTGCAATTTGCAGTAATTTTTCCTGAATTACTTTGCTTTGAGCTAAGCAAGAAAATTTGCTCCATTGAACATTATTACTGGAATGTATTTTAAAAGATAGTTACTATAAATACTGTAAAATCAGCTATTGACACTCTATGGATATTTTTAAAAATACGTACAGAATTTTGTGGAAATGTGGAAGTTCTTTTAACACAGTTGAGTTGTAGGATTTAAAAAGAATTTTATGATTTTTTTTCTTTCTAATTTTTAAAATGGGGTGTTAATTACGGTATGGTTGACCATAGTCGGGCACAGAAAATATTAGACAGTGCGCGCGCTGAGATTTGACTTATGGTTTGATACTATGTAGTGTACCCAAATATTTAACGTTTAAAAAATAAGTAAAGATTTTATTGTATACATTTTTTTAATTTTTAGATTTTCCTTTGGGATAGTTTTTTCAATTAATTTAATATATAACATATTTTTATTTTTTTTATTTTAAAGTATATTTTTAAGGAATTACCTGTTGAGATTACATATTTCATGCCAACGGGTATGCACTCTTAAATATGGTTCAAGTCTGTATTTTATATTAAGGTAGCGTTTCACTTGGAATGCTGCTGCAACTTAAGTCTTGGATTCAATTAAGTTAGACTGTCCTGTTTGGCCAATCGTTAACAGCTTAGATATTTACTTGGGAGACTCTTTTGTTTTAGATTTAAAATAATAACCTTAAAATACTAATATAATGTAACATTAAATAACAACTCTTGTTTGGCATCCTATACACAGATCTTTTTTTCCACACCATTAGTCTAAGTAATTATTGAACAGATAAGTAATTATTAACTATTGTAATCGTTATAGAATTTCGTCAAATAATTGCTTGATAAATTGAACCATTAAAGTTATAATGAATTTCCGCTTAACCCCCTGACACCGATTGGTCATTCACTGCCTTATCAATTCGGTGGCCTTTTAAATACTTTATCAACTCGGTGACTGTTCCATGACTAATCTTGATATTTAGAAATCGATAATTAGGAATTTCCGCTTGTTTCGTTGTCAAGTTCAATCACAATTTTTAGATTTTTTTTCTTGTCATTAATAATATCAATTATGAATGAATTAAAGGATATTTTAATTTAAATTTTTGTTGAAGGAGGTTGTTTTGATTTATTCAATTTGAATGGCATAACTCCTCTATTTATTATAAACGTACGACATTTATCGAGACTTCTATTCCCATCTTTAGGATACTAAAAAACGCTATAAATTAAATCAAAATCACACCCATTTTTCAAAATCTGACATTACACTAAAATTAGTTCACCTTATTTCTGTGATTTTACACATAGGAAATTATAATAAAAGTCCAACTTATTAATAAATAATAACTTATTAAAAGTCCAATTGCACAATGTCCAACTATTGTTAACTTATATGGTACACATATAATAACAACTTAAAACCTATTTATTTCTAATGATTATATTTTCAACATTTTACACAAGACTAAAACGGAAAGAAACTGCTCGTCGTTACAGACTACTTCAATGTTTACTAGACAAACGTTCAAAGCTCCTAATTCATTACAGAAGACTCATATATGTCACTGTGATTAGACCTATTTAGACATTTGGAGTTGGGCTTTGGGGCTCCACTAAACCATCCAATTCATCTCGTATCCAATCCAAAATCCTTCATTAAGTCCTCAATGCTCTTTACTTTGTCAACAATAAACTTATCCATAAAGATCTTAATGTTCCATATGTTACTGATTTAGCCCAAACCAGATACTTATCCTTTTATAGTAAGCTCCATAACCACTCAAATCCACTAGTTTCACGGCTTGCCTCCCATTCCATTCCCGATAATCCTCCAAGGCGTCTGAAAAGAAGATGGCCTAGAGGCCTTCTAGTATAGAATTTTTATTGAAGTGCTACTGTTGAGTAGTGCTTTTCAAGTTTTGACATGCTATTGTAATCGTTATCAACACATTTACTTTATGTTTATATTTTTTACAGTTATAAATTTCAATACCTAAATGGATATAATAATAATTAAAAAAAAAATACAATTTCAATTACAAATGTTGTGCCACTAATATCCATTTAATAATTAATTATAAAATAATAATTTCAGTGGCAAGACATTGTAGCCCAGAAGGCTTCTAATAGGTAGTTTATTTACAAGTTATTATTATAATTTTTACATAAATTTACTTGAAGTACATATTATATTCAGTTGTAAATATTAAGGAATAAATTAAAAAATTTTGTTTGCTAACTTATAGCGAATTCATGCGGGAACGCTTTATATGATTACGGTAATTCACCCTGAGAAACAATGGCCGCAACTTGAAAAGTAAGTGTATGAAAGATCTGTTCTTGTAATATCTCAGTGTAAACCAAAGTCGGAAGCTACTGCTTTTTCTTCTTTATGTTTAGCATGCATTTTGATTCTAATGTGGCCATTCAATAGTCTCATTTTATAAACAAATTGTAAAAAACTAAATATATTGACAATAATCTATGTATTGACGTCTTCAATTTTTTAAAACTATATATTGATATTTACAACTTTACACATACTATAGAACGAGTAAAATTGAATAAAACGATTACAATGACATGCCAATATAATGTAAAGTACTATTCACTAATAGCACTTCAATAAAATTTCAGCATTAGAAGGTCTCTTGGCCATCTTCTTTTCAGACCCCTCGGAGGTATATCGAGAATAGAGTGTGGGGCAAGTTTTTATTATGAAACGATACGTATCTGGTTTGGACCAAATTAGAAGCATATAGAACATTAAGATCTTTATGGATAAGTTTGTGACATAATAAGGAGAATTGATTTTGGATAGGAGAAGAGTTGGAAGGTTTAGTGAAGCCGCAAAGCTCAAGTAAGCATTTCCAAATGGGTCTATTTTTTTACTGCCATGTAAAAAAGTCTTTTGTAATGTATTTGAACGCTTGCCTAATAAATTTTGAAGTTGTCGGAAAAGAGGAGAAGTTTCTTGACTTTTAAATATGGTACATTAGCTGAAAAACTAAATTTAATTATTTTCCCTTCACCACTTACTCAAACTATATATTGATACCTTTAAATTTAAATTTTTGTTTTTATTATTATTGTAATTTTTTTATTATGTATTCAAACAATGGATTTTGAAACTAAGAATTAAATTAGTAATACATGAGTTATGTAATAACAGTTATGATAGTTTTGATTCCTGGTGCAATTCTTGATGGTGTAAGGCGGTGGAATTCTCTGACAGGAGGGCGCAGACCAAGTGTGGGCAAACCGGACTCCATAGAACTGAATACTTCTACCGGCTGCTTACATTAGTAGATTACCATCTGGTTTTGTTCCTTTAGTATTTATTATTTATTGTCTAGTTTAGGCATTGATCATACAGTCTGTCTGTAGACATGTAATCTATTAGATAACAGTGAGGCGTGTGGGGAGAGTAGAGTAGGCATCCACAACTCCTGCTGGGTGTATTACGTAATCATATAAAAAGGTTTTTAAATAATGAAAAAGGAAGATGAAATGTATCAATATTCTAAAAACATCATTTGTATGATTAATCATCTATAAAATATATATTATCAGATGCCTTATGAATATTCTTGCTGTTTCATAAACTGGAATAGGTACTGAGACTGAAGCATGTTTCAAATATTTTAAATTGATTTTATTTAGTCTAATGTAATTTATCAAAGAATAATTCTATTGTTTTTGGCTATGAATTTTTGAATTGTATAGTATAGTAGAAGTAGGTAGATATTATGTTTATTATATTATATCATATTTATGACTAGGAAATTTCAATATTTGTTTGTTTTTAAGAAAATAATATTGGGTTGGTGCAAAAATAATACAGGTTTTGAATGTTAATTTAGACAAGTGTTAGGCAAATAAGTAAAGATAGTCTTCCAGTCTAGTTAATAGATTATAAACAATGGTTATTATTATTTTTTTTTCCTTCAAGATTAGCTTAGTTTGTGTTACTTCTTATATGAGCAACGACCTCTGAAATTAACCATGTCAAAACAAGATTTTCGTCAAATTTATTTTTTCGAGTTCAAACTTGGTCGAAGAACGGCCGATACCGCGTGTAACATGTATTTTGTTTGTGGTGAAGGAACACTGATTCTTCGAAATTAATGAATCGAGATTTGAAGTCAGTTTTACATGAAAAAACTTCCCACAAATTTACAGTGGATTTCATTGGAGCCGAGTCGTGTTTTGAGCATAACGAGAGTATTTTTCTTTTCAAAAAGAAAGAATCATTTCTCTAACTTGACTGAAGGTTGAGAAAAAAAATAAAATAAAACGAATGAAAAATGATTTTCATATTTTATTTTTATTCTCGGCTCCCAAAGCTCATGTGAGGCACTAGTTTTGCACTATTATAGGTCCCTACTACTCACACAAAAAAATACATTCAAATATGTGTGTGACAAGTCAAAACGTTCTCTTGTGAGTATTTTTAAATGACATTTGTATTTATTTTTAAGGTGCGAATTTTTTCACAGCCCCGTATATACGAATGGTGTATATCTATTTAAGTAAAAAAAAAAAAAAATACATAAACACAGACGAATCTCACCAATTTAAAGTACAATAGAAAACTCTATCTCTATCTTTTCAAAAAGGCAAAAAGGAACTTCCTACCAATTTCAAACTTAATAATTCTGTCAACAAAATTTCTAAAAACATTGGTTATCTTGGTGTTAAATACGAGAGGTACCTAAATTTTTTGGTCCACTTACGCGATAAAAAAAAAGTGATATTAAATTCGTACAAGCTCAACCACTTATTAACATATCTGTACATTTCAAATTAAAATGTTAAACCTACTAAATGAAACATGTAAAATATATGAGGAATGTAAAGTTTTAAAAATCAAGGAGTTTTTGGACGAAAGAAAAGAATTTCTCGATACCGTAAAACATATTTCAAATCCCATGTACAGCCTAATTTCACTAGCAGGGGTACCGAAACGGTGGCAGACATTTTTTTTAAATATGAAATTTTAGATTTAGTGTGTAAGACGTATACACATAAAAAAAAAGAAAAAGTGAGCCTCCTCACATAATTAATAATTAAACCACACTAATAGATAAACAAAATTATGATAAATAAAACATGACATCATGCCCTACAGTGAAAAAACAAGTTACAATAAAGTTTTATAAGTTATACAAGTTATTTCAAAACATAAAGTTAGCTACAATACAAGTATATAACAACATGTGTTAGAATAATAAAAATATATATAATTGCAGAATATAAAGGAGTATGAAGCTACTTACAATGTTGCTGGTGGATATAGAATAGATTGACTAAATTCTAACAATTCTATTACACACTGAACTATGGGAATTTTCGAAAAAACAGTTACAAAGGTTATGGGGAATCCCTAGGAAAAATTAAGTTAAAAGGACTGAGTGGTATTCCCAAGATGCAGGTACAAAAATATTTCGGTGTAATATACTAATAAATGGATGAATGATTTATATGATGTATATTAATGTAAATGTATATAATTGGTCTAAATGTATTAATTTATATATACATACATACATTGTTCCATCCGATTATATGAATTTGTAGTAATTGACTCTCTTGCTAGTCTAAACTTAAAATTATAAGCTCCCTCCACTCATTATGATTAGGACACCCACTACTTCTGTAGTTGGTTTGAAATGGTACAGACCTATAGTTTTTTTAACATCCTCCTGGTTTAACACAATTTTACAAATTCTGTTTAGCGGGACTCGCAGTGGGATTTTTAACTTGAATGTGACGAGTTAACTTTTAAGATACCATCAATCTTGAAAATGATATCGGTTTCCACAGTTGCTTCTTGGAAGCTAAAGTATTGGCCTGTCGTGAAGAACACGAGGAAGGTAATGAAGATATCTGAAGGGGAGAGACATGAAATATATCTTGATGCAGCTCTGGATAAGGAGTAGTTGCATCATTTTTCACTCCTTATTCGGATAATGAACAATGCCCGACATCTGCAGTCACTTTAAGTGAGTCGAAGTCATCTCTTAATAAGTTCACTTCGGTCGGCAACATGATGATATCTTCTAAGTTTTCTTCACCTTAAAAATTTCCTAAAATATTACAATTTAATATATTGGATAAATAAAATCGTCTATAACCTCTGCAAAATAATTGGAACAACGTAAAATTCCTAAAAAATTATTATAGTATGAAGTAAAATGTAATAATTATTATAATTATAAGTAAAATGTAGTTACTTATAAAACTTGAGGAACAAGGTTTAACATAAAAGTTTTCGTAAACATGTAAATTTATTAAGTGAACTCAAAAAAAAAAAAAATAAAATAAAAAAAATACACTTGAGGAAATATATTTATGTGAATACTTTGAACTTGATTGTATCTTTTGAAAAACTAATTTTTGTACCACTAAGACCAGATCTGTCCTCTGTCCACTTGGTATCTTTTTACAACGTAGTGACTACACGTTTTCACCTTAGGGGTTTTAGTGATTTCATATCGTCCGATTCTTCGTTTCAGAGGTGATTTCTTGAGAGAGGGCCGAATTACTGAGGGTGTTAGACTATTATCGAGATTTTACTGTATGCAGTATATTAAAGTGCTTTTGTGATTATTCCTATAATTTTTGTTTATTCTACAAAAAATAGCTGTAAAAAATTACTCGTTCGTTTTTAAAAATCATTAGTTTTATGCGATATTTGAAAATTTTTATATTCCACATAGCATGTTTGTTGGCTATTTTTACTTAATACGGGGAAACCTAACTCAGCCATGGAGGGATTTAGATGTCTACCTGTAGCATTCCTCTAATTAAAACGTGCTTTACCTGATTACATTGGGCTATTTCGGGGTTGGCAAAAAAGGGCCACTCCCACCATTACCATTAAATGAACGAACAAAGCCTTTTATCTCAAAATTAAAAGGATTTTTAATAATTACAATGCTTGTCACTTTATATGTTATTTACAATATTTACATATTTATACAATATTAAAATTTTGTTTACATTTTACTCGTCAGGTATTGATGGTGTTACTTCCTTGGGGACCAATTCCTACTGGAAAGTGAGCTAAGTTGTTTCTCTCCACAGTCTCATCCAGCCTTCTTTCGCTTTGGCTGTTCTCATCCAATTTGGCCCTGCAATGGCACTTAGGTAGTCATTCCATCGCCCTCTTTGCCTTCCACGTTTTCTTTTCAGGTCATAGTCTATTGACTTTAAAGACCATCTTACATCTGTGATTTTTGAAAGGTGGCTAGCCCACCTCGATTTAATTTCTTTTACAAAAACATGCATATATAATAAGAAAACAACACTTTTTATCACCGTTTGGCAAAAATTAATCTTATATAAATGTTAATCATAACTAACTTCTTGAAATCAATCACCTAATTAATGATGATTAAATTAAGTGATTGATTCCAAGAAATTAGTTGTAAAATTTGTTAAATTTTTCAATTAAAATTTTTCTTACTCTGTTTATTATTTATGCAATAATGATATGAACGAGAAACATTTCGTATTAAGAGTGTTGTGCTAAAAGAGGGAATATCTAAAAATATTTCTTCGCCTGCTTGTCCCATGTACAATCACTTGAGGTTGTCTCATGGAGTCCAGAAAGAGGATTTTTTTAGGAAGTTTAAGAACCCGCTCCTAATGAGAAAAAATATAGACTTAGTAATTTACTTTTGCGATTTACTCAGAACTTAGTGCAGTCAATGAGTGCTGAAGAGAGCATGAAATGTGCGACAATTTTTGACTTCATAGCTTCGTTAGAAGTTAGAAGGTAAATATACTAAAAGTCCTCGCCTCTTAGGAGTGAGTTTACTGTTAGGGAAGAGAGAACCATTATTGCGTTTTCCGACTATATCTCGAAACCGGTGGACTCTAGAAAAATGTGCTACGGATCAAAATTAAAGCTAATTAAATTTCCTATAAAATTCTTTCTGTACATATTTGTCAAAATTTTAACAGTTTTCGAGATAAACGTTATTGAAAATAGATTATTATCGAAAAAATAATATTTTTTTATCTCACTTTTCATCAAACGTTTGTTTCAAGTTCAGGCAACCTATATATAAAATTAAAGTAAATTTAATGCTATACAAGTTTGATTCTGAATTTTTTTCTGAGAAACGATTTTGGAACTCACTAGAACCAAATGTTTGACAAAAAATGAGATAAAAAATTATCGATTTTCAATAAAGTATATCTCGAAAACCGTTGGAAGTTCGACAAATGTGTTTAGAATAAATTTTATAGGAAATTTAATGAGCTTTAATTTTGATTTGAAAAATATTTTTTTAGAGCCCACCGTTTTCGAGATACAATCGAAAACTCCAAAACTGGGACCTTCTCCATTCCCCCACCGTTAGCTCGCCCCCCCCCCCCCCCCAGTGGTGGTGACTTTTAGTTTGTTTACTCTCTAGCTACGCCTAATGAAGATATGAAGTAAAATATTATCGCATAATTCATGCTCTCTTCAATATGTTTATTGACTCGACTAATTGTAAGTATGGTTTACCAGGCGTTCCCGCTTCTAGCATAACACTTTTTTTTTAGTGACAATTAGTTCTCTAGTAAACTGAAAAAAAGGGTTATAATATATAAAACAATGAAACATACAAATAGTCCTTTCGGTTCTTGTTTGTTTATTTCGTTTAATGTTACTTTATGGCTAATCGGACGATGGGTAGTCCGATATTTTGTGGGTGGGAGTCCTAAATTTTGTCTATCCAGGTATAATTAGGATAGGGATCTTTAACGAGTGAGTACCTGACATCGCACAGGCTCGGGACCCCCATTTTACGTCCCTTCCGAAGGACGGCATAGCTAACGATTTTTTACTCCCTTTAAAAAATCCTAAAGTCATCTGCCGGGCTGCGAACCCGCAATCTTGGGTTTAGTAGGCTGCTATGCTAACCACTACACCACAGGCGACCCTCCTTTCGGTTCTATCGATACATGGACAATCTAGTTTCGAGTGCTAAACAAGTTTGGGTAATACCAATATATTCATTCTTACAGAATTTCAGTTAACATAATTGAATTGGTCCGCCAAAAAACGTTCTAAGCGACAAACAAAATTTTGAGTAATCAGTGGAAGAAAATCATAATCTAAAGTTATTGTTAGTTTTGCAAGTTAGATTATTTTTTCACCTTGTAATTTGTTATATTTACATGTATAATGACATAATGGATTGCTATATCATACCATGACGTACTATTTATTATACATTAAAAAACCTTTAAAATCGCCACTTCGGGAACTTTGTCGCTTAGAACGTTTTTCGGCGGACCCATTCAATAATTACCCATTTTTCTCGTTTACTTAAAGAAATTAGTATCATGTATCTATAATTATGTAATTAAACATATTCATTCATGCAATACTCAATTTTAATAAGATTTAAATTTGTAAGGCTGCAGTTTCTTAGTTCATGTAGCTTCGCACTTGTATAAGGTATCACCAATCCAATTACTTTTAGATAAGAGGAAACAAAAAAATATAACATACAGTAAAAAAAAAAAAAAAAAGTTTAAAACCGTTTATTTATGTGTAAACATTTGTATCGTTTCTTTAAGTGTTTTTGACAGTGATTTGTCTTGTTAAATGGGCCAAGGCTTCTTAGAACTGATTAGGAGGCGAGTTTTAAGAAATGTTATAAGTTCCCTTTGTTCTGTTAAAATGGAAATGTTAAGTGTGAATAATTACCAATATTTGTCTCGTTTTTAGCATACTGTATGTTTTAGCTTATTATTCGTTGGAAATAAAGGAAATAACTCTTAAATAACTCGACAAAGGAGCTAGATCGTGTCAAAACGTTTAATTTTTGAGTGTGAAAAATAGTTATATATCTTGGGGATGAAAAAAACCTTTCAAGAGAAAAATCATACCCATTTAAAAATAGGATTAACCAAAATTCATAGACAATAATAATAAAAATATTAGAAGCTATATGAAATGTTTACTATATAAATTTATTAATAGAATATTAAAAAAAAAATAATCCTTCATTATTTTTTTATTTATTAGGTTATAGTGTATATTGAAGGGGAGTATAAAACAAAAAATGACCGTTTTATCAAATTCCAGAGTTCAAAAGTTTGTAAATATCTTAATGCTATTTATTATTTACCAATACTTAATAATCCCTTTATAGTATTTTCTAAGCTTGTTTACTAACAATGCACTTCTTCAAAAAAAAGCCTCAGTATAGTTATTTATTTCAAAGGAGAAACATGGCAGTGTCCAGCGAAATTCTCGTAATTTTAAGACATTACTGGAAAAAAAAATTCAGAGCCGCTGAAGCAACTCGTGAAATTATTAAATATGAAGGGGAAGGTGTCCTTGAAGAGCGTACTGCGCGGCGTTGGTTTGAAAAATTTAGAAGTGGAGATACGACGTTGGAAAGGAAGAAGGGCTCCGGGCGGCCATTAATGGATATTGATGAGGTTCTGAAGGAAGCTGTTGAGTCAAATCCGTCCACAAGTACTCGCGAAATTGCCAGGGAGTGTGGTGTGCCGATATATACTGTTAGTCGCCATCTTGTCCATGGGGAAGGTGAAAAAGACCTGTAGACTGGTCCCTCACGAAATTACTCCTCAACCATTTTACAAAAGTTGAGAAAAGTTTACAGAACTTCATGGGTTTGAACTCCTGCCTCATCCACCGTATAGTCCAGACCTCGCACCTTCGGATTACTACTTGTTTTGATCCATGGCCCATTTTCTTCAAGGGAAAAAATTGATTATTTTGCGGAAGTTTAAAATGCTGTACAAGAGTTCTTTGACAGCCATTCCAAGGAATGGTATCAGCGTGGCATCGAGCAATTAGATAAAAATGGACTATACTTTGAGTATTAATTGTATTTTATATCAAAGAAATAATAATACAAATAATTGTTTAAAAACGGTAATTTTTTTTATACACCCCATTATTTACAGTACTTATGACGATACTAAGATTTCAGAACATCTTTACATAAAACTATAGCATTTTCTTTCAATCATTAAAATTATTTAAACGTTATTAAATACAAAAAATGTTCTTTTAGTTACAGTAATATTTTGTAAATAGCAGCTATTTTAATAACCTGCGATAAACAATATCTGAGTGTGAAAAAAAATGTTATAGATACATTTCTAGGATGAAACAAACGTTACACAAGAAAAATATAGACCCATCGCCAAATATCAATATAAAAAATAATCCTTTGAGGGCTGAAAAAGCAAACCAAATTTACACTAGTTCTAATTCACTCTTTTATAATGTTGTACTTTCTGAGAATAGCCATTCTTCTTCACGCAGATTATTTATATATTTATATTTTTTAAATTAATATATAATTTATTGTTATTATATTGCATTTTGCTCATGTCGTTCAAACAACATACATGAAAACAAATGGCCTAATTGCCGGGAGAGAGCTGAGATCATAAATCTTACAGAGCCGCTCCGTTGCAAGGCCATCGATATGTCAGTTCTTGCAATTTATTCTTTCATTTTATTTTATTTTTAAATTCCATTAAGTTTATTTCTTTGGCTGCATGTTTATTATTTTATTGATACTATATTATCTGTTTTTTATTAGTTCAACTGCTATTGTGTTATATATTTTTATTTACTAGTTTCACCCGCTCTTATAAGTTAAGGACTGATTATTGAAGCTTTCTTTGGTTATCTATAAAAATTGTCTTTTGAAGTATGTTGTTGAGGATTATTTTTTCAATGATGTTTCCACGCACAGCAGTAATTGTTAACCTGGTACCAATATAGAGATTAGGTGGTAGTTGTTCATGTAAAAACACTAGTAATTGAACGTCCATTTTTAATTTTAATGTATGAGTTGGAAATCCAGAAGAACATAGAATATTAAAAAAAAACTTTCAATTTATAAACGCTTTTAATTAATTTGCCCATGAATGACATTACACGTTTATATTTGGCAGGAAATGATTTTATTGATTTCATATGGTTGGATTTTATTTTCTAACCATAAAGGTTTATAGCTGTGTGGTAAACCTCGTTTCTGCAACTCAATACTGTAATCTTAAATTTTTATTATTGTAAATTTTGTTATTAAACCTTTCTAGAACTATGAAGATGATGTAGTTGAAATTTAGTACAGTTGTGTTGAATTGTTTCACCATTATTAAACTCTCTTGCGGAGTGGTGCTAATCACATATCGGTCCATTTTCAAACTTCACTGTGACCCTCGTGTCACACCAAATATTCATTTCTTTTTAAATAACAATTAAACTGAAAATAAGTTAATTTGATTATCAATGTCAAGCTCTGAATAATACTGTAACTTTGTAACCTCTTATGTAGTATGGCTTGTCCTTATATATAATAGTATAGGTATAGATATTTCAGAGGAAAAGTGAAATTTACAACTGTGCAAAATATACATCAAGTAAATGTATTGACAACGATCACAATAACATGTCAAAACTTGAAAAGAACTACTCATCAGTAGCTCTTTATTAAAAATTCTACTCTAGAAGGTCTCTAGGCCATCGTCGTTTCAGACTCCTCGGAGGATTGTCAGGAATGGAGTGAGAAGCAAGTGGACCTTACAATGAAAGGATAGGTATCTGGTTTGGGCTAAATCAGAAACATATGGAACATTAAGATCTTTATGGATAAGTTTATTGGTGACAAAGTAAGGAGCATTGAGGATTTTTCGAAGGATTTTGGATTGTAAGGATTGAATACGAGATGAATTGAATGGTTTAGTGGAGCCCCAAAGCTCAACTCCGTACGTCCAAATAGGTCTAATCACAGTCATGTATATGAGTCTTTTGTAATTAATTGGGAGCTTTGAACGTTTGTCTAGTAAATGTTAAAGTAGTCTGTAACGACGGGCAGCTTCTTGTTTTAGTCTTGTGCATATAATTTAAATACAAAATGTCATTTTTATCTTCCTTCATAGTGTTGCACCGCTTGTTCTCCTAATGTATTTACTTTATACAGGGTGTCTTTACAACTGTGCAAACCTTACATATTTATTTTTATTAAATTATATATAGTAATAAAATAAGACAAGAAACCTTCTGTCGTTTTCGATTTCTTTAACATTTACTACAAAAACGTTAAAACCGATTGATTATAAAACTCATTCCCATGGTAGGTACTAGCCCTATTTGGATACACGGAGTTGAGCTTAGGAGCTCAATCCAAATCGATTCGTGTCCGATCCATACAATCCAAAATCATTCGAAAGATTCCTAAATGCTCCTTACTTAGAATTAGTCACAAACAAACTTATCCATAAAGACCTTAATGTTCTGATATGATGCTGCTTTGGCCCAATCCAGATATCTATCCTACATTGTAAACTCTATAAACATACAAATCCACTTGCATCTCAACTTGCTTCCCATTGTATTCTAGATAAATCTCAGAGGAATATGAAAAGAAGATGGCCTCGAGGCACTGTGAAGTGCTACTTGCTTTACAAGTAATTGACATGTTATTATGAGAATTATTAACTCATTTACTAAATGTGTTTTTAGTTCATCGTGTATACTTTACTTTACTAATTATTTATACAAAACAAGATTGGTCTTGGCTTTCTTCACATTGTTGTTCCACAATTCTCTGTCTCATTCCTTCGTCCTTTATCTCGTGACTCCCAAATCCGTCAGATGCTTCTCCAGGTCTTCATGGTCGGCCTACTCTTCTTTTACCAAACATATTTCCATGTAATAGTTTGCCCGGCATTCTTATTACATAGCTTAACCATTCTTTTCGGCGTGCAATTATAAACTGGACCACATTGGGTTCCTTATATAAGGAGTACAGTTGGTCCGGATACTCCATGCATTGGAGTCAGCGTTGATGACAGGACCATATATATATATATATATTTATATATATCTTTCGGAGGAGTTTCTTTCAAACACCCTTAGGCTGATGGTCATCGCGACATTAATGCTCCGTAGGCCAGGGCTGATTAAAGTTCTCTAAAGCTAAATTTTAGTATTTTTTTGACAGTATTTTTCTTTACCAGCAAAATATCCCAGGTTGGATGCCATTTTTCTTTTGTCAACCTAAGTAATTTTTTTATTTTCATCGTTCAATTCTGGACCCAAGTATGTAAAATTAATTAATTTTTCAGATGAATTACATTGTGTAATCAGTTGTAAATTTAAATGAATTGAAAAAAAAAATGTTTAAATACAAATTTTAAATATTTTGTTTAAAGTATCTTAGAAATATATATCTTATCGGGATAGAGGGGGAGGGTATTAGAAAACATTAATTTTATTTATTTTTTTTTTTTATATTTTACTATTCGAGGCAAAAAAGGTTGAGAATTACTGTTTTAAATTATCCAGTCGGCTTTCAGGTAAACATTCTAAATAATTCTTTATTTTCGAAAATGCTGTCGTTCTATTCTTAATATAGATCAAGTTTCGCATCCGTAAAGAACTTTTTGAATTATACCAGTTTCGTGAATTCTTAAAGTATCAAGTTTCTTTCAGGGAGAACTGAGTAAATATATGGTTAAGAAATAAAAAGCCTTTCTCAACTTACAGCTCATACGTTTTGTTCTCATGAATTTTAGGTACTGTTGACAGCAGATACTTGTTTACATATCCGATCTCTTGATAACTTTGAAACTTACTTATAAATATACTTATACAAAAAAATAAATGAATCGCTAAATCTGTATATAATTGAATTTTTGGCTGTTAGTTAAGGCACTGAATTTTTCTTAGGTAAACAATACTGTTTTACAATAAGACCATTGTGAACTAACTCCTACTTAGAGTAAATTGATATGTTAATGATTATTGCCTCTCATTATTGTCAGACAAACAAAAAAAAAATATTTTACCATAGAGTAATATATTATATAATTATTAATCTCAATTACTTTCTCTCTGTCTATCTTTTCCTTTGTTAAAATTATTTAAAAAATAAATAAAAAAATAATTTAAAAAATGGGTTTTTATTAGTTTTTGATGATGTTTAGAGCAAATAAATGCCAACATATTTTATTCATAATAATAATGATACTTCTTAATGTTTGATACACATCTGACTAGTAGATGTTTGACTATCAGGCCTATTAGTCTAGACACCACAGGTGAAAGTTTGGAGCGAGATAGCTTTCCATTTTTTCCTGTCCAAACAAAAGGAGATATTATCTAGAAGAATGGATGTTGAATTAACGATCTTTAATCTTATCATATTTTATGTTTATAATCATAAACCTTATGCTAAAAACTTTATGGAATACGAATTAAAGAGATATATCTTTTCTTTTTTTTATTGATATTTACAATTGTATATATTACGTAGAACGAGGAAATTTGAGGAAAATGATAACAATGAAATGCCAATAACATGTAAAGAACTGCTCAGTAGTAGCATTTCAATAAAAGTTCTACTTAGGAGGTCTCTTGGTCACCTTCTTTTCAAAAAAGTGTGAAACAAGCAGAGAGACTTGTAGATTCGAGGGGTATGTAGTAAACTTTGAAAGGATAGGAGTCTGGTTTGGGCCAAATCTGCAACATAGACCTTAATGGATAAGTTTTTTTTATGGCATAATGTGGAACATTGAGGATTTTACGAAGGTTTTTGGATAGTAAGGATTGGATAAGTGAAGAATTGGAAGGTTCATTGGAGCTCCACAGCTCAGCACCGTATTTCCAAATGGTTTTAATTGCTTTCATGTATATAAGGTCTTTTGTAATTTATTAGGAGTTTGAACGTTTGTTTGGTAAATGTAGGAATAGTCGGAAAAGAAATAAATTTGATTTTTTTTTTAAATATATTATATTGGGTTGTCTGGAGGTCTTGGATTTTTCATAGATAGACTCTTCTTCTTCCATCCTACCCTCTATACCTTTCGCCGACTGATCACGATTTTGTAGGCAACGGACCCAATTTTTAAGAAATAAAAACTTTCTTTGCCTAAATTCTATACGTTTTATTTTTTAAATTTGCTAATTTTAATGACTCAAAATTTTATTCACCCGGCTATTATTCTAACAGAAAAGCTCCTTGGCAGAAAGGTATTAGGAATAATGGAGAGTATTTTTATTTTAAAAAAATGTTATTAATAATTTTATTTTTTATGTTTCAAAAACCTGCATCGATCAACCCAATACATAGGCAGTGAAACTTGCATGAGATTGTTATGGTAACCGCTTAAGAATATTAACTTTATTAAATATTGAGCAGCAAAAATAGAGGCAAGAAAGATATTTGGGCTGAGTTCTGAGGCAAATTAAACATAAACGTATCTTTGTAACCGAGATAAGCAGACTTGTGACGTCAACGTCTGGCATGACAAATCGATACAGAGAGGCAAGAATCCGTTGCGGGAGCCTTGGCCCAAAAACAAAAGACAAAAGAAACCTTTTAAGTAGGCAGACATAGCGTTTGCGATGTGGGTGGGCCAGAGGAAAAGCAGGTAGGACTGCAACTGCACCAAGGGTGGATATTGTCGAGTGTTGTCAATAGGCATCCAAGAACAGGGGGGACCTCTGTAGGTACTGTCCCAAAACGAGGGTGTCGAATCACGGGTTTCACTGAAGCGAGATCGGCCCAACTATAAGTATGTCAAATAAGAAGATGAAAAAAAAAGAAAAAAATATCTTTAGGTCTCTAACTAAAAAACAATATGGCGCACAATGGGGTAAAAGTGGGAAAAAAACCCCCCATTAAAAATGAATGTTTCTCTAGAATAAAATTTATTATTATTAAATACGTAAATAAACTTAGTATAGCGTTGTAGAGCTGATTTTTTAATTGTTTCATAACAAGGATCTCGAAGTTACACTTTTCTGATGCGAAGAAAATAACTCGGTTTTAAAGTTTTGTTACAAAAAAATTTTATGAGACCGAATTTTCGCCAAAATTTTTTCAAAACACTTTGAAGATCACAGTAATTGTGTACAGGTTTATGGAGGATTTTTATTTCATGAAAGTAGGAATAACCGTGATTCCTAAATATTGCTAAAGTTCGCTGTCACGTAAATCTAACTTATCTTTATTTCGTTGAATCTTTGAAAAAAAGTCACTGAAACTAGGTTCTCTGTGGGGGTTCAAATTGTGTATATACAAGTGCGGGTAATTGAGTATATCGTGGGGTTACAAGTGAAACGCTAAGCCAAAAAAGATGGTTCTAAGTAAACGCCGATAAAAGATTGTTTTGACTTGCTCTACTTTGGTACTTATATTCCTTTATTAAATATGTTAAAGCACTGGCCATTTCAGGTATTTAAATAATTTGATAAAATTATGTCATTATTAACGTGGACAAAGCAAAAAAATCTTTGTTCGGCATTTACTCAAAATCTTTTTTTTTTTTTTTTTTTTTTTTTTTTTTACGTATAATAGTATATACTAGTTATTTATGGAAATATCTTTATAATTTATTAAGAATCTAAACATTATTTATTTTTAGACCAGTTGATCAAAAACTTTAAAATATTTTAACTTTGCCTATTAAATTAATGTTCAAATAATAAAATTATTAATTTCAAAATATAATGCTATTTTTCTGTTATTTAATAAAATAAAATACAACTAAATCCACTTTAAAAAAATAAAAAATAAAAAAATAAACTCAACTTAATAATATAACGAAAAAATTGAGGAGAGTGAATTTTTATAATTCACTTATAATTCAGTTTATAGTATATGTATATAAAGTTTCAAGTTCGTTTTATCTATCTAAACAAATAAAATAAACATCAGTTAGATATCCTCTCTAGTTGAAAAAAAATATTTACAACATATCCGGATTCAAATCGAAAACAAAATAAATTTAACTAATTATTTTTCGCATTAGGAAATGGCAGTACTAGTGGTTCCCACATAATCGGTTTCATTTCAGTTTTCCATTTCAACATTGCACTAGATCCCGCCCGGAAGATCGTCATAGCCTTTATTTTGATTTGGAATCAGTTCCATTTATGTCAGTAAATTCCATTTATGTATATCGTTAGGAACAGCTGATCGAATTAGTGAAAGGTGATTGTTTTTAAATTGTGTCCGCCTAATATAACAGTTTTCAGTGGTAAAAACAGGTAATTTTTAGGCAAAAAGTGTTAATCTAAAACTGTAGTGTACCGTAGCGAAGAAGTTAGTTAAAATTTCGGGTATGGCTGAAGCATCCCGAGATACGGAGATGCCAATTGATGATACGCCTACTGGTGCCCTTAACCATGATTCATGGGAAGTTGTCATCGGAAAAAAAAAAACCAGCTACAGCAGACCCCAGAAAACAGGCTAAAAAGGTCAGTGATATAAAATTATCAAATCAGTTCGAAGTTTTGTTCCCATCAGAAAAACAAAATACTCAAGTACAGCAAACTAATATAACTCCTGTTAGTAAGAAGCCACCTCCAATATATGTACGTGGTATTGAAAACTATCCAGCCTTTGTCTCATTTCTAGAAAAAGAGGTAGGCATTAATAATTTAACTTTAAAAACAACAAATAAGGCCATAGTAACATTACTTCCGAAAACAGCTGACAGCTACAGGAGTGCAGTCAGAAGCCTAAGACAAGTGAACGCAGACTTTCACACATTTCAGCTGGCTGAAGAAAAAAAAATGCCCGAATAGTTATAAAAGGTTTACACCACTCTACTCCTCCTTCCATTATAAAAGATGAGTTGTTGAGAAATGGATACGAAGCAATAAATATTACAAATGCTATTTCAACAAGAACAAAAACCCCACTACAAATGTTTTTCGTTGATATATCAAAAAATTCATACAATGAAAAAATTTATGAAATTGAATTTCTATATTATACTCATGTAAAGATAGAAGAACCAATAAAAAACGAGATATTTCACAATGTACAAGATGTCAGGGCTTTGGTCACACGAAAAGCTATTGTAACCATCAGGCTCGGTGCGTGCGATGTGGCCAAGCCCATGAGACATCAGTATGCCAAAAAACCAGAGAAACACCCGCGAAATGTGCAAATTGCGAAGGAGCTCATCCAGCTAACTACAGAGGATGTCAGACCTTCAGAGAATTACGAGCTCAACGCAGCAACAGAAATCGTCCTCAGCCGGTGGTTGTAGAGCCTCCTGAGCCAAGGCAGTTTCCACCTTTGCAAAATCGTCCTCTACAACAGCAGCCCAGTGTTCCAGAACCGAACTATCAAGATCATGTTCATTCAAATATTATGGTACAGCCACAACAGACTTGGTCAGGCATGAATCATGTAAGTACAGTTCAAGCACCGCCTACTAATTTTGATCCATCAGAACTTATTTCTGCCCTAAATAATCTTAACAACCTTGTCCGACCTCTTATCAGCCTCATTACTAAATTAAACCAAATAACACAGACAGTATGCCCCCAATATGGCCCCTAATTCTCTGACTGTGGGCTCCTTATCAATCCTACTATGGAATGTTAACGGACTTATACAACGAAAGACTGAATTAGAAATACACCTCCATCACAAACGCATAGACATAGCCTTACTGACGGAAACACATCTGACACCTCGAAATAAACTTAGCATCCCTGATTATACTTTATACAGAACAGACCATCCTGACAACACTGCACACGGCGGTACTGCCATTGCAATCAAATCGACACTGAAACATTTTTCCATTCATCTTGACTCTACTCCCCAGATACAAATCACAGGAATACACTTACAGACCAAACACAAGAACGTGACGATAGCTGCAATTTATTGCCCCCCAAAGTACATAATTACAGAGCAAATGTTTACAAAAATCTTTGAAGCTCTTGGTAGTTCGTTTTTAGCTGGAGGGGACTATAATGCAAAACATCAGTACTGGGGTTCGCGACTGTGCACTCCAAGAGGTAGGAACCTTAGATCTGTTATTCATCGACTGTCATTAGACGTGCTTGGTCCAAACCAACCAACTTACTTACCAAATTCTAGACACAAGAAGCCTGACATATTAGACATATTTGTGACGAAAGGATTAAGGACCGTACCCTGTTCAGTGAAAACCGAAGCGGATCTTGGCTCTGATCATTCCCCTGTAAACCTGATAATGGGCGTCGAAACATTTCTTAAGGAAAAGAGGCCTTCATTAACAGGTGGTATTATGGATTGGGACCAATTTAGAGAGCAAATAAATTCTAAACTGTCCATCCCAACTGCTCTCAAAACAGAAAAAGAATTGGAAGCGGCAGTTGAACTCTTTACAACATCAGTACAAGAAGCTGCATGGTCTTCGCAAACACCAAGGTATAAAGAAACTATCCATTTACCTAACTACCCTCAACATATTAGGGATCTTATTAGAGCCAAGAGACAAGCGCGCAAAAAAAATGGCAAAAAGACCGATTCCCTTCTGACAGACAGACGTATAATAAACTCAATAATGACCTTAAACACCAAATACGAAAATTTAAACAAAAATAACTATGACAATTATTTTTCAAACTTTACAACCGATGATAGCAGTCTATGGAATCATACCAAACGCCTCTTGAAGCACCGTGAACCATCGGTCCCACTGAGAAAATATGATGGTTCCTGGGCTGTCTCGGACAGAGAAAAGTCAGAAATGTTTGCCGATTATCTTTCAACTGTATTTAGACCACATGATGACTTAACTGACGCACTCCATGAGGAACAAATTTGAGACAATCTTAGACTCACCCCTACCAATGTCACTTCCTCCCAAACCTTTCACTCCTACTGAAGTGCAAAACCATATCAAGCAATTACCAAAAAATAAAGCTCCTGGTTATGATCTCATCACAGCTGAGGTACTCCAAAAACTACCCAGAAAATCATTAGTTTTTCTTACAACCCTTTATAACACTATTCTCAGAACAACAAAATTTCCCTTACAATGGAAATATTCCTTGATATTAATGATTAATAAGCCGAACAAAGACAAATACACACCTTCTTCCTACAGACCTATTAGTCTTTTACCGCTCTGTTCTAAAATACTTGAAAAATTACTACTGGACCGTATTACTAAATTACTGACTGAATTAAATACAATACCTGATCACCAATTTGGATTCCGCTCATATCATTCAACAACACAACAGTTACATAGAGTCACAGATTACATATCCGCTGCTTTAGAACTAAAACTTTACGTTTCTGGGGCGTTTTTGGACGTTTCCCAGGCTTTTGATAGAGTATGGCACCAGGGGTTACTAGTAAAATTGAAACCGTTACTACCACACACTTACTACCTTATCTTAAAATCTTTTCTTTCAGACCGCTTTTTCTCTGTTCGCCAGGGCTCAGATATCTCCTCCATCAAACCTATTTTAGCAGGAGTCCCTCAAGGCTCAATTTTAGCACCTTTTCTATACTTAGTATATACCTATGACATACCGACGAACAATAACGTATTAACTGCTACTTACGCAGATGACACTGCAATCATGACTAGAGACGCGGACCCTACACAAGCCACCTTAACACTTCAACACAACCTCAACGAGATTCAAACTTGGTGTAAGAAATGGAAAATAAAACTTAATTATGACAAATCCCTTCATATTACATTTACACTGCGACGCAAGACCTGCCCGCCTGTTAACATTGACAACCAACCTTTACACCAAACTGAAAAAGTGACATACTTAGGACTTACGCTTGATAGAAGACTGACATGGGGCCCACACGTCAAGACAAAAAAAACAGACGTTACAGTTAAGACTGCGACTTCTATACTCAGTACTTCACAGACGCTCAAAACTACCTTTAAAACAAAAACTTAACATTTACAGTTACTTAATTAAACCCATCTGGACGTATGCATCGCAAATTTATGGACCGGCCAAAAGAACACATATTCAGAAAATACAGACATTTCAATCTAAATTCCTAAGACTGATAACAGACTCCCCTCCTTATGTGTCAAACGATATACTACATACAGACTTACGTATTCCGACAGTTAAGAGCCATATTCATAAACTTTATCGACAATTTCATGAAAAACTACGTGGACACACTAACAAACAGATACATAATATGGCAACAGTACAGATACCAGACATAACTCGACGGAGGCTGAAAAGGAAGTGGATGAGGGATCTCCTAGTCTAATCGCTAATAATTTAGTTTCACGCCTGGAGATTGTACCACTGGGTGCTGACTCCCTCATGCCTGATCATGTCTGTTGTATCAATGTAAATTTCACATTCACTGGTTGTCCATTGTGTACAGTTGTGAATAAAGTTATTATGTTAAAAAAAAATGTATATCGTTGGATTTTCTTCTAATTTATAACCATTTTTAAGCACTATAAAACCTTGCGTAACTTTTGTAAAATTAATATGTTTTCTTCAACGCTTTCTGAAATGATGTATTTTATGTGGCATTTGTAACTTAACAGAACTCGTGTAACTCCAATGTTTTTTTTTTTTTTTTTTTTTTTTTTTTTTTTTTTTTTTTTTTTTCCGCGGTGACACTATTTTCCATGAATGTTAATATCAGATTTTTTTTTCTAGATACTTACAAATAAGTAATGATTACCTATATCAGGGGTGCTCAAACGGTCGATCGCGATCGACTAGTCGATCGCGAGTGCTTTTTGGGTAGATCTCGAGAAGAAAAAAAATTTTAATAAGTAGGTAGGTAACTAAACTACAAAAATGTATTACGTAATAAAATAACACTGCTTGCGGCAAAAGGTGGCTTTATCAAAGGAACGCGCGGCACTTGTCAAAGAAAAGCCGTGTTGTTTCTAGACGAGAGACAGTACAGTCTAGTTTCGGGCGGCGCGTTTGACGGGAACATTCGAGACTTTCGTTCACGCCGATATAAATGTTGCGCCTGCAGGAATTGGAGTCATTCTGAATTGTAACTTGATGGCGATCCTACGTCGATACAAAGTTTATTATTAAATAGTGGAAAATGAGTGCAGTGAAAAAATCTAAAACGTATCATTTTAATAAGGATTGGGAGGAAGAATTTTTCTTTTGTATGGTGAAGGGTAAGTGCATTTGTGTTATTTGTCGTGCGTCAGTTGCAATACCTAAGCGTGGTAACTTAGAGAGGCATCATAAAACGGTTCATAAAAAACTATGAAAAGGATTTTCCGCTACCGAGTGAATTAAGAAAACGAAAAGTAAGTGATTTGATATCTTGTTTGAAAAAAGAACAATCCATGTTCACAAGACCAGCCAAACAATCAAAAGCTGCTACGATCGCGTCATTTAAAATATCTCATATTTTGGCGAAACACAAGAAACCATTTGAAGATGGATCGGTGGTGAAGGAAGCATTTATTGAAGCGGGTGAGACTTTATTTGGAGATTTTAAAAATAAAACAGAAATCATGTCTGCTATTAGAGAACTTCAGTTATCTCGTCCGACTGTCACAAGGCGTATTGAAGTCATGAGTCAGGACATCGCAGATAAACTAAAACATGATATCATGGAATGTACATACTTTTCTTTACAGTTCGACGAATCCATCGATATGACAGACACTGCCCAGCTGTGTATTTTTATTCGGATGGTATTCAATGACATGTTGGCTAAGGAAGAATTTTTGACAATCATTCCTCTGAAGGGGAAGGCCCGTGGCGAAGATATATATGACGTTTTCTTCAATTTTGTAAAAAACTACGAGCTACCAATATATAAATTAGTGTGCATTACAACCGATGGAGCACCAGCAATGACTGGAAACAAAAAACGGTTTTGTGGCATTGTGTCGAGCTAATGAAGAATTCCCTTCATTTTTTTCATTCCATTGCATTATACATCAACAAGTTTTGTGTTCAAAAGTTTTAAACACGGAGGAAATTATGGGCATTGCAACAAAAATTGTGAATTCCATCCGTGCACGTAGCTTGCAACGGCGGCTCTTTCAGTTGCAGTTGGAAGATAGGGAGTCAGCTGAACTCACTGATTTAGTTCTTCACACGGACGTCAGGTGGTTGAGTCGCGGAAAATTCCTAGAAAGGTTTCAAGAATTATTGCCCGAAATAACAGCTTTTCTAGACGAAAGAGGTGATGACACTCAGATTTTGAAAAACGAAAAATGGCTAAATGATTTGGCATTTTTGACTGACATCACAATGCACTTAAACACCGTTAACTTGGAGCTTCAAGGTAAAGGAAAAACTATTATTGAGATGATTAGCGCAGTAAACGCATTCAAAAGTAAATTGCAACTTATGATAGATCAACTGAAAAGAAAGGATCTGAAACATTTTCCGTCTTTGAAAGCAAGGATTCCTCAGTTGAATTATGATACGTATGAGGCTGAATTATCAAATATTTTGGGACAATTCGAAATGCGTTTTTATGATTGCAGTAAATTGGAAAATATAGCATCATTTATGAGTTATCCTTTTTCATGTAAAAACATTGAGGAATTAGCTACTGAAATAGCAAGTCAGTTTAATATGAACTCATGTTCTGTTGAAAATGAGTTGGTGCAGATTATATCAGATATACATCTCAAAGCTACAGCATCTGATACAAATTTCTGGTGTTTTATATCTGAAGATAAATATCCGAATGTAAGGCAAATCGCCCTTCAACTGACGGCATTTTTCGGGTCAACTTACTTGTGCGAGTCTGCATTTTCTGAAATGAAGATAATTAAGTCAAAATATCGCAATCGACTAACTGACGATCATATGTCATCATGCTTGAGATTAGCACTCAGTGGTTACGTACCATCTTATGAAAAGTATGCTGAGGACATGCAGTGCCACGCTTCAACATCCAAAGCCACTCCTTAGTTAAGTTTAACACCATATGTAACTCTTTTGTTTTGTAACAACAAATAAACTCGCAATTTTGAATAACTATGAGTTTTTTTCATTGATATTGTAGAGAAGAACCTAACTAAACCTAACCCAAACCTTGACTAAAATAATGTACCTATATTGTGCAGAAAGCTAATATCTATATATGCTACGGTACACCCTACCTAGGTAGGTAGGGTGTATCGTGTATGTACGACAACCCTGCATCACACACACTTGCAGTCTCAGAGTCGATCGTAAGTAGTCTAAAAATATTGAGGTAGATCGCCAGCAGTTCAAGTTTGAGCACCCCTGACCTATATGTTTGGTATAAAATAATAATTTATCCCTGTATTATCAAGATGTAATTTGATCTCTTAGGTATATATATAAACTTGAGAAGAACTACTTACTAGTAGCACTTCAAAAAAAAAAAAAAAAAAAAAAAAAAAAAAAAAAATGACCTACACTAGGTCTCAAGGCCATCTTCTTTTCAGACGCCTCGGAGGATTATTGGGGATGGAGTGGGAAGCAAGTTGGGAGACTAGTGGATTGGAGTGGTTATGGTACTCTGGTTTGGGCTAAACCTGCAACATACCGAACATTAAGATCTTTATGGATAAGTTTATTGGTCACAAAGTAAGGAGCATTGATGATTTTTCAAAGGATTTTAGATTTAAGGATTGGATACGAGATGAATTTAAGCTCAATTCCATCTAATTACTGTCATGTAAATGAGTATTTTGTAATGAATTGGGAGCTTTGAACGTTCGTCTAGTAAATGTTGAAGTTGTCTGTAACGACGGGCAGTTTCTTGTCTAATAGTTATATAGACAAGAATAGTTATAGTCTTGTGGATATCAAGTAAGACGTTTGTCCAAGTGGAGTCCTAGGCAGCGGATCTGTTCAACAGGAACTAGTGGAATATAATTAAAGTATACTGTAGGGCAGGAAGTCAGTCGTAGGTTTACGACGAATGAAAAAGAAAAAGAAAATGTTAAAAATAACGAAATTGTTTATTTATTAATATTATATATCCATGATGGTGAGTTACTTAAAAAAATTTTTAGGAAGTAAAACATTGTTTGCTTAGAACTGAGGTGGTAATGTAATCTCCATAGAGGTCAACAATTTTAAATTTCAATGAGCAAAATAGGGTTTGAGTTGTACCATGCTGTAGAACGTTCAATAGACGTCTTTAATATTACTAAATTTTTTTTTCTTTATCTTTTGTTAAGTTGAATGTTGCTCGTTATCTGAGAATCTCCCATTTGCATGAAAATACTAAAAACTGCCGCTGGTTTTTTAGATTGCGCTATTCGTTGCAAAATCTATGATGCAATATATTTATTGGAAACGAGCTCTAAGCCGGGAACAGCTGCAGTTAAAGTCCTCGCTGCAGGTGGGCGAATCCTGCATGACTCAGGTCTTAGTACTTCTGACCTTTACCGCAGTTTTCTGCCATTTCCTGGAGGTCTTCGAGCTCTTGCAGCTGGGTCTTTACAATCTATATGTCACTTGCTGGGGTACAGTCACTCGGATCTTATCTGTAACCGGTTCTTCATTACTAGATATGTTATCTTCCTGCTAGGAAAAAATCTGTCTGTGCATAGTTCTGCAGAAACAATTATAATGTCCTTCTATGATAATACTAGGTTTAATTAAAATATTTTTATTACATTTTTATGTGCTGATATAATTTAATATAGTTTATTATATTTTAAATAATTTTCTATATTTAATTTAATATAATTTACTATATAACTTTACATGGAATTTATGTCCTTCCATAACGCACTGCTAAATAATAATTTAATCATAAGAAGAATGATTGAACATTACTATGAATTATAATGTGTAATAGTTCCAATTAAATATAAAATGGTTAATAATAATTAGATGGAGTTTCTAAACAAACAAAAACATTATTTTTGTTATGTTTGTATATGAAATGTCTGAGGGATGTTTTTCGAAGATGCCTGAAGATGACTAGCATCCCCCATTCGTCCCTTCCCCCATTAATTATTGTAGTTTTATTTGTTTATCGATAAAACTTTGGTATTGAAGTATACGTTTGGGCATTGTTTCTTCAATGATATTTTCACGCATGGTGGTAATTTTTAACCTGGTTAAAATTGCTCTGTTTAGGTGATTACATATTACGCGAGAGCGTAATTTTTCATTTAATTTTAATGTATAGGTTGCTAATACAGGTAGACGGAGACTATTTAGAAACTCTTGCTGATAATGGACTGCGTTATCGGTACTGACAAATAAAGTCCCATGGATCATATTTTTGATTCGGTATTAAGTTTTATTCGGCAGGAATAATTTTATTGATTTCATCCGGTTGGGTTTTGATTTCTAACCATAAAAGTATATGACAGTATGGCAAACCTAGTTCCTGTCCCTCAATATCGTACATTTAAATCTTTTATTATTCTAAATTTTACTATGTCTAAACCTTCCTAGAACTATGTAAATGATTTAGTTAAAATTTGGTACAGATGGTTTTAGTAGTAAACTCTTTTGCGGAATAGTGTTAGCCAAATATCGGCCAATTTTCAAACATCACTGACATCCACACGTCGCACCACATATTTAAATATTTTTATATATTCTAATTCGATAAAGGTAAATTTTGTTATCAATTTCAAGCTCTATATAACACTGTACCTTAGTAAACTCTCATGTAGAATGGCGCTTACCACCCATTTTTCAGTTTTAAAACTTTACTGTTATCCATATACTATCGCTTATTTTAATAGAAAATTAAGTCAAAATCAGTAGATTTTATAATTGCTAAACCATGCTGAAACTATTAAAATGATGTGATTAAAATTTGGTACAGATTGGTTCAACAGTTTCCTGGTTAGTGATCACAAACTAAAAATGTCTTCTCCTTTTATATAATGGGGAGTATAAAAAAAATGACGGTTTTGATACATATATTTGTATTATTATTTCTTTGATATAAAATACAATTAATACTCAAAGTATAGCCCATTGTTGTCTACTGTCATTACCCATCTGCTAGCCAATTGCTCGATGCCACGCTGATACCATTCCTTGGGATGGCTGTCAAAGAACTCTTGGACAGCATTTTTAACTTTCGCAAAATTGTCAAATTTTTTCCCTTGAAGAAAATGGGTCATGGATCGAAACAGGTAGTAATCCGAAGGTGCGATGTCTGGACTATATGGTGGATGAGGCAGGAGTTCAAACCCATGAAGTTCTGTAAACTTTTCTTTGGTTCGACTGCTGATTGTTGAGGAGTATGTTCGTGAGGGACCAGTCTACAGGACTTTTTCAGAAGATAGCGACTAACAGTATATTTCGACACACCACACTCCCTGGCAAGTTCGCGAGTACTTGTGGACGGATTTGACTCAACAGCTTCCTTCAGGACCTCATCAATATCCATAATGGTGGCCCGAGCCCTTCTCTTCCTTTCCAACGTCGTATCTCCACTTCTAAATTTTTCAAACCAACGCCGCGCAGTGCGCTATTCAAGGACACCTCCCCCTTCATATTTAATAATTTCACGAGTAGCTTCAGCGGCTGTTAATTTTTTTTTTTCCAGTAATATATTAAAATTACGAGAATTTCGTAGGACATTGTAAATAACTGAACTGAGGCTTTTTTTTTTTATGAAGTCCAGTGTTAGAAACAAGCTTAGAGAATGCTCTAAAGGGATTATTAAGTATTGGTAAATAATAAATAGCATTAAGCTATTTACAGACTTTTGAACTCTAGAATTTGATAAAACGGTCATTTTTTTTTTTATACGCCCTATTAATAGTATAAATTGAATATAATTTATGTGTTGAAGAAAGGCTCTAAAAACCCTTGACGTTGACTGTCTATAAGACATTTAACCTCATAAACATCATTTTTTGTAAGAGCAATTTATTTTTAAACTTTATCGGAATCGATGTTTCGTTACCGAGAATGGTACAGTTATGGTGTCTCAACCTCACTAATTAACAATACATGCTCATTTTTCTCGTGTACAAAACATTTAAGAGTGATTTTGTTATCATTGTAACTATAGTTTTTTCAAAACATGCTTTGGTTCAAATCGTCTTAATATTAGTTGCTTCAATCGTGGAGCATATTTAACACGTTAAATACCCAAACAATTGAATTTGTATTAAAGGAGTTTACTGGAGGCCGCTTTTCTCCAGAATGGCGAATTCGCTCCAGTCTTCCCTAAAAAGCTCAAAATAATTTACTCAGTTTGTGGGTCGTGTTGGTGACCTGGGAAACGCTGCAGAACATGACTCGGTTCTCGTTAACAGTCGCGACGGTTCTTCAACTAGGAAACAAGAACAACAGAATTACTCAAGGATCTCTCACGGCACGTTATTTCGTCCTGTAACTGTGACACTTTCGGAACCGGAACTTTCGCATGACATAATTATTTTTTTTTTTTAGTAATGTGTTTTTGGGGCGAAGAATGGTCTTATAACTACGTGTCATTCAACTCTTAGAACGTAATCTTTTAAAGATAATATAAATATTTGTTATCACCTGAAGAGTTCTTAGTTGATTTCTCGTTTAGCAGTAAAACTGCTACTGCTATAAAATTTTATTTTCATAATTACGGATTATTTATTATTAAAGGTACCAGAACTAAGAGTAGACTGAACATAAAGAGACGGAAGGGTCAGAAATGGGGTTTTCCTTTAGAATTTTCCTATGACAGTCCGGTGTTTTTCCGTTCCTGCTGTAAACAGATTAATAGGTCTATTGCAAGTATTTATCCGCTCATTTAAAAAAAAACATCTCGATTATTTTCTACGTGACTGATTAGTTTCACACCTGAGTATCTGTTTAATTATGATTACTTTCGTTTCAATGGATAAAGAAGTTGGAATTATGCGTCTTATGATTAAATGCCCCTATATGTTCTTCCAATCTCTGAATAACTGATTGTCAGTGTTTATGTCTGTTTAGCTTCACAGTCATTACATTTTAGTTAATATGCACCACTTATTTTGCAAAGGTTCTATTCTGACCTTTGAGCGAAAGGAAATAAGATGATATTGTTGTGTCAGTTTTAAATGCAGGATTTAAACCTAATTCCCCTAATTCCTTTCTGACTTCGGTAGATATTGGCTCGTAATATGGGATCAAAATGTATTTCTTCAGGGTCGCTTTGTTTTCTGTGTTTGTGTCAAGTATATATTTATGTGTGTATATATATATGTTTAATAATGTTCTTGAGGTTCAGTCAAAATAAAAAGTGAGATAAATAAAGTCAATAATACAAATAATGAAATTGAATTATTAAATTCAAAATATGTAAAATTATCCCCCCTAATGCTAGAGAACAATTTTTTTATCAATATAAATAAAAATTATGAACAAATATTTAACCAAAGGAAAAAAAAAAAAAAAAAAAAAAAAAAAAAAAAAAACTGAATTAAATAAAACAGATTCATTTAATTTAGGAAATCACAAATGGTTACATATCTTTCAGGATCATTTCTTTTTTCTTTCAGGATTTTTTTTTTTTAATGTTGATCTTGATTAGTGTATCTGTTATTTCTGGCTGTAGTGTATATGGCATGAATTTCTGTATTATAATTTTGTTCATTTAGTGCTATGTCTAAAAGACGGTAAATTATGATATTAAAGCCTGCGAGCTTATAATAAACGTATTATTGTGTACAACTACATCTTTTAGTGTGGTTTTTCTATATATTCGAAGTTTACAGTTAGCAGTCAAGCTACTGTTAAAGTAAATAAAAAAAAAAAAGTCTATGATGAATGAAGACCAATCCAGCTTTGATGGTTAATTGTGGATTTCGGAATTCAATCAAGCCGAAAAAAATATCGTCTTTATGGAATTAGTTTCACTTATCAATAAAATAAACACAAACACAAAATAAGCTTTCATGTAATTGTAAATAGACAGGTAAATAATTTGCTAAAATATCAGTTTCCTTTTCGTGTACCTTACTTTGCATTTCATTTCAATTAAGAATTGATTAATTAATTATTTTAATTATGACAGAATCAAAACTATTAAAAAAAAAAAAAAATAGTAGGTTACGAAAGTTCTTTAGTCAAAATTGTAGATGTTATCGAATTATTTTATTTATTTTTTTAATTCGAGATGAAGTTTGGTAGTTTATTAGAAAAACAAAAACAGTTACTATTCCCGTAGAAAATAACAATCTGTAAATATGAATCTAAAATAAATATGACAATCAATGAAGGCCATGTTTTCATTTCAATCAACCTATTCTTAAGCGTTTAAATATAAATTAATAAACTGTCCGACTATTCGGCAAAGAGTGCCGGCTACAAAAGCAGCCGACTAGTCGGCTTTGTCAACTAGTCTGCCCATCTATAATTAATTACTCATTATATTCGATGATTATTCATAGTTCTGTAATCAGGGAAACTCATAAAGTTTTCTCGTGAGTGTGAGTCAATAGTTCACTGCACTACTAACGATAGCTTCTTCCTCTTTGTAGTGATTCGGTATCGTTTATTTTTTATATGTTTATATTTTCTCGACATCTTTCTTTTATTCAGAATTAATAATATATAGATATCATTCAGTAAGTAACATTTTTGAATGTTTGTCAGCATTTTTTAAATCATGTATTAATAGTAATTAACTAAACCTAATGATTCTATTTTAAGTACTCGTTCTAATTAGAACTCTATAATTTGTATATAAACGAAATGTGATTTGAAATTTTCTCAAAATATAAGAATATTTATATTCTCGAAATATATTTCTTTACCACAACCAAAACCTGATAAATAATCTTCTCAATAGTAATATCAGGTTTTGGTTTCAACATGAAAAGGAAACATGAAATTCCAACGGACAACGGATTTTGGTTGTGGTTAAGAGATAGCATACAAAACTACAATTTTACGTGAAAAAATTATTTTTCTATGTTAACAGACAGCTTAGAAAAAAAATAAAACTTGATTTTCATATTTTTTTTTCTCGGTTACCAATGCTCATTGGCGGCTATAACCCTAGTTTTGCACTATTATAGGTTCCTACTACCCACACAAAAATCGCCATTCAAATCTGTGGGTTACAAGTCAAACCGTCACCTTGTAAGATGAAACCAAGATATCACACTGTATGAGATCTGGGTAATGGGATTTTATTTAATAGGATTTTTTGGGCCGAAACTACGACGTAGGTTAAATAAAATCAGGTTTTGGTTGCGGTGGGTAGATAAATAATCTCTTTAATAATATCAGGTTCTGGTTTATACATGAATTGTTGCATTAATTTCCGGACAACCTAATAAATATATGTGGTCCAAACACGCTGCAGCTAACTCAGCTGTTACCAGAATACTGAGTTCCTGTAAGTCGGACAATTGGAATACGAAATGTAAACTTATGATTCCATATCAGATCCATAAAGTATTCTCCTTTATATGGCAGAAATATGGGGCAGTCCATATTCAGAGCTTATTGAACGAGGACAGATGAAATTATTCAAATATCTACTGAATCTACCGAGAAATACGCCCAATTTTTAAACCAGAATTGAGACAGGACGTATTCATTTTTTGTCTAAAATTTTCAAGAGAATGTTAAGTTGATGGATTAAAATTTTAAGTATGACAGATGACCTATTGCCTAAGATATGTTATAATAGATTAGCAGAAATTATTAATACCACCACTGTCCCCTTCAACTGGGTTTCAGAACTTAGAAGTCTACATCCTATTATTGGTGCGAACGACATCTGGGAAGCTCAGGATGTAGAACAGATTAGCAGGTGTTGTGGTGAACTCGTAGAGTCAATGAAAAATCATCTGATAGGTTTAGATATCGATCGACTAACTCTAGTTTTAATTTATATTACAGAAATATCAGTAATCTAGGACTACCTGAACCATATTTGCTTTTCCCTAATATTGCAATAAACAGATTAAGAGTCGTTGCCCAGTTGCGCATTGCAAGCAAAAAAGTAACAAGGATTGTAGACACTGCTCTTAGAATGATAAATATGGTATCATTCATTATTTGTTATATTGTACAGCCTTCCTCAATGAAAGGGATTCTTTTTTGTCACTATACATAGGACTTAGTAGAAGTGAAATTCAAAACTTAGAAAATTTATTAATTTGTAATAATAGCAAGCAAATTTGCGGTATTTACTTATTTGTAATTAGTACTATCAAAGGGATTGTCTGAATTGTATTTAAAACTTTTTAACTGCTATAGCACATTGAAGTCAGTAAATATTAAACAATGTGATTAATATTATTTAAAATATTTTCTTTTGTTCATCTTTTTTATGTTTTGTTATTTTCAGTTGATTTGTATAAACTTTGTTTGGTATTAACATACTATTATTTAGGGGTCACCTGTGGTGTAGTGGTTAGCATAGCAACCTACTAAACCCAAGATCGCGGGTTCGCAGCCCGGAAGATGACCTTAGGATTTTTTAAAGGGAGTAAAAAATCCTTAGCTATGCCGTCCTTCGGAAGGGACGTTAAATGGGGGTCCCGAGCCTGTGCGATGTCAGGTACTCGTTAAAGATCCCTATCCTAATTATACCTGGATAGGCAAAATTTAGGACTCCCACCGTAGCATCGTCCGATTAGCCATAGCAGCATAAAGTGACGTTAAAAGAAATAAACAAACATACTATTATTTAAATGGAGATTATGAGTATAATTTTACTGTCTGTTAGATTTTATACTTTTAAAAGAAAATAATAAGATTTATTTTATACATATTATTATATTATATCTGCCTCAAAAGAGCTTCCTGCCATTGTAATTTACAAAATACAGTATTATTTCATTCATTCATTCATTCATATATTTAGTCTTATGTTGTAATTTTATAGTATAAAGAAAACTATATCTTAAAATAATTATTGATATATCGATGTATCGTAAGAAAAAGTATCGATTTGAAAATTACCCATCCCTAAACACATTGCAGAATGTTAAAGTAGTCGCAGATAAATATTCGTTTCTAATTCTTAATATTTCTCATATAAGTACTCATTTGTACAGAACGGAATCGAAAAGACTAAACTAAAATCCGTAGAAGATGTCAAATGAAAAAAATATTTTTTTTTAAAACGAAATGTTTTTTGGATTGAAAAGAAAAAAAACCGCTCATTTTTGATCACCTCACTATCGTTTTTTTACGGACTATATTTTTTTACTATGTACAATTTTATTATGGGCCCATAAAGCTGTCCGGCTATGTACAGCTGCTAACCCTTTTAGCCTATCATCCATTAATATCTATCCTAAAGGGTTTAAACTCTGTTCATATACGGGCTCGCATCTGCCTTAAATTGATTACCTTAAAAGCTTTTGACTCTGCTTCTAGTGACCAACGAAGGACTTGCCATATGGTTCGGCCAACAGCACCTGGCTAAGTACTCCATTACTTATCCACTTAGCAATCCTTTACTTAGCATCATCTGTAGATTTGCACAGGGACTACTATTTGATTATTTTTACATTCAAAAAATGATCCTTATATATATTTTTTTTTAATCGCAGAGAATTATCATTGCGGCATTGTGGAACGATAACAGTAAGGTGGATTAAATGGTGCTTAGTGGATTTTTTTTTTTTACTATTAATTCGATTTCAGCACACTTGTAAATATAAAAGTTACAAAAAATGTTCATGGTGGTGAAAAAAAAAAATACGCTATTTCAGGTTTTTCAAACATATGTCTAATTCCTCAAATATGATGCTAGATAGAATGTTTTCGCCTTGAGGTTCAATTACATATAAAAATCAGGAAAAATTTCTCAAGGGGGCGAAGTTTGAAAAGAACTACTCATCAGTAGCACTTCATTCAAAATTCTACAATAGAAGGTCTCTTCATTTCAGATGCCTCCGGAGATTATCAGGAATGGAGTGGGAAGCAAGTTGAGAATCTAACGGATTAGAGTGATTATGGAGCTTACTATGAAAGGATAGGTATCTGGTGTGAGCTAAATCAACAAGATATGGAACATTAAGATCTTTATGGATACGTTTATTGGTCACATAGTAAGGATCATTGAGGATTTTTCGAAGGATTTTGGATTGTAAGAATTGGATACGAGATGAATTGGATGGTTTAGTAGAGCCCACGAAAGCCCAAAGCTCAACTCCGTACGTCCACATAGTTCTAATCTTATAATATGAAGCCTTTTGTAATTAATTGGGAGCTTTGAACGTTTTTCTAGTAAATATTGAAGTAGTCTGTAACGAAGGGAAGTTTCTTGTCGTTTTAGTCTTGATCTGGCAAAACTGTGTAATTAAAATAACGTTTTTAATGATTTAAAATAGTTTTTCTTTTGTTTTTGTCGCTTGATTAAATTATTTTGCGTCACAAGTAGGAAAGGTTGTTTTCTTTATATATATCTTTTGTTTTTTTTTATTCTTTGCTTTTTTTTTGTTTTATTTTTTATTTTTTAAATTAGATAAGCCCTAGGAAGCATCTGGGGATTATTAATTTATTTCATTTAAAATATTATCGTTGGATTACGCCATCAGTTGAAACAATATGATCAGAATAATTAAACTAATCATAAAGATTCTTCATCCTATCAGTATCAAATAATTAAATAAAATAAAAATTAGTTATTGACAAAAGCTAAATACCAACGAACGTATTAACAGCACAATCAGTTCGCCATTTATAGCTTTACATACTCCAACTAACACCAGATCATATAACCATATTTTTGTTGCCAATCTTCAGGATAATTTACACGCAAACCTATTTATTCTAATAATAAAATAAACTTTTTAAATGATTTTCACTAATTTTTTTATTTTGTTTAATTAAATTATTTTGTGTCACAAATAGTAAAGGTTGTTTTCTTTATATATTCCCTGTCGTGCCTTCGCCCAGTCTTATAAATGAAGTTCTTAGATGATTTTAACAAATTATTTAAGTTTTATTTTTTTCATGGATAAAAGCCTTATAACATGCATTTGACCATTATTTCTTCAATGATATTTTTACGGGTATCAGTAATTTTAAACCTGGTTTAAATCTCCAAGATAAAGTGTTTGAGGATTGAATAAACGCATAATTGGACATCGAATTTTTAATTTTACTGCTCGTAACCCAGATGGAAAGAGACTATTAAGAAACTCTTGCGGATAATGGACTTCATTAACAGCCTTTAAAACGAAAAGCCCATGAATCATATTTTAACACACAATATAAAAAAAACGAAGAATCTACATTATGATTTTGTAATAACTGTTATTAGGCAGAAATAATTTCATTTATTTCATCTGGCGGGATTTTAATTTCTTGCAATAAAAGTATAAGACAGTGTGGAAAACCTCGTTTCTACCAAACACCATTCTATATTTGATTTTTTATTATTGCTAAACTTCCTAGTACTATGAAAATTATGAAGTTAAAATTTGGTAGAAATAAATTCAGTAGTTTTACCATTGTAAATTCTATTGAATAGTGCTAACCACATATCGATCGATTTTTAAACTTCACTGGTATTCTCATGTCGCACCACACACTTAAATCTTTTTTAATAATTTAATTGAATATAAGTAAATTTTATTATCGATTTCTAGCTCTGTATAACACCTTTGTAACCTCTCTTCTTAAATGGCGCTCGACACCTATCGGCCTATTTTCGAACTGTTATCCACATATTTTCGTCTTTTTTTAATGCAAAATAATTTAAAAATCAGTAGATTTTATTATTGCTAAACCTTTCTGGAACAGTGAAGAAGATGTAGTTAAAATTTGGTACAGATTGGTTCAGTACTTTTCGTGGTCAGTGATCGCAAACGAAAAATGGCTTGTCCGTTTATATAATAGTGTGCATATATATATATATATATATATATATATTTAATTAAATAAGCATTAGAAGTGGCTGGCAACGGAATAGAGGTAGGTGGAAAATCTACCCAACACCGCAGACAATATATAGTTTTTTAAATTGATTTGATTTAAAATATTATCGTTGGGTTACACCATCAGTTGAGACAATATAATCAGGATAATTAAAGTAATCGTAAAGATCCTCTATCCTATTGATATCAAATAATTGAATAAGATAAAAATTAATTATTGACAAAATTTAAAAACCAACGAACGTACTAACAGCACAATTAGTTTGCCATTTTTTGCCATATTTTTGTTGTAAATCTTCTGGAACTCCTAATTTGCACCCAAACCTATTTATTCTAATATTAAAATGATTTTCAATATTTTTTTTTTGTTAATTTTGTTTAATTAATTGCGTCATAAGTAGGAAGGTTGCCTTCTTTACATATATTTTTGTTTAGGATTGATGAATTAATTTCCGCTTCTATTGGAATTATTTTTATTATAAAACTAGTTTCGAATGCTAAACATTCATCTTCAGTTCTGAAACATATAAAATTTTCAACACTTTAGCACTATGTTTCATGGATATACTAAAGTTATATGTACTAATCCTAATAGTGCTAAAGTGTTGAAAATTATGTATGTTTTATAACTGAATATGAATTATATGGTAATTAATTAATCAAGCCTAATTATATTGATCCTTCTGTACCAACATGCGTACCTGAAGTGATAATTTGTTTGTTTATTCTTTGCTTTTTTTTTTTTTTTTTCAAATTACTTTATTGAGACAAACAGTGAAAACCGGCTGGCAGCGGGATAAAGGTAGGGGGAACATTTCACCAACACCGCAGACAATAGATAGTTTTATTAGTTCATTTTATTTAAAATATTATCGTCAGCTAATTAAATAAGTAAACTATTCATAAAGATTATCCATCCTATAAATATAAATATCTTTATTGAAAATAATTCTCGTATGTAAGAAGATGAGAAGTACAGACTGAAGGTACAGCGGCTGGCGGAGGGTCAGTGGGCAACGACCCCGTCCACAGAGCGGCTACCGATGTCAACTCAGCCTGCTCTCCCCTCCCAACCGCTTTTTATAATTCTTCACACTTTTATAATTCTAGAAATGGATCAGATACCCGCTATCTTATTAGCTTTAGAAGGACTGGGAAATTTTCGCCGGTAAAAAAAATTGAATTTAAACAAATTATAAATTTAAATAGATAAATGTAACAGTACTCCTGAAAACGAGAGCTGGGTTGTATCTATAAATACAGGTTTAAATTAACACCAAACCTACCGAAATATCATGTATACCTAATCATACCAACCCGTGTTTAAAAGTGTTTTAAGATGTTTGGAAAAAAAAAAATTGTTTGATGTAGGATATACATAAAACACTTTTCTCAGTGAAAATTCCATCTTGTTTATTTATCTAATAGAAAGTAACGTAAAATTCACAAAGTTAAACGTAAATCTATGTCTATACTATTATATAACATGACAAGCCATTTTTCGTTTGTGATTTCTAACCGCGAAAACTACAAATTCAATCTATACCAAATTTTAACAAAACAATCTTTATAGTTCAAGGAAGGTTTAGCAATAAATAAAATTTTAAGATTTTCAATTATATTGCCACAAAAAAGCGATAAATATATGGTGAGCTGTGAAGTTTGATTATCGACCGATAGATGGCGAGCACGATTCGAGAGAGGTTACAAAGATACGGTGTTATATAGACCTTAAAATGTATGATAAAATTTACTTATTTTTAATTCAGTTGTCTTAAAAAAATCTATAAATACATGGAGCAACATGTGGATCCCAGTGCAGTTTAAAAATCGACCGATATGTGGCCATTATGCAACAGAGTTTGCAGTGGTAAAACTGTTAAACCCAACTGTGTCAAATTTTAACCAAATCTTCATAGTTCTAGGAAGGTAGGTTTAGTGTTAAAAATCGAAATTTTTAATTTTGAGATACGATATATATATATATATATATATATATATATATATATATATATATATATATATATATATATATATATATATATATATATATATGTATGAATGGAGAAACTCTTCCTTCTTCTTGAATTCGATTAAAGCAAGAACAAGCTATTATTTAAATTACTGCTTTGATTAAACACGGAGTACATTTCAATCTTATAGATAAGAGATTGTACATAATAGCCGCAATCCAGCCTCTATAAGAATACAGTGGTTTAGTATTACCTCTCTATTACTGTCTCTAAGGACGATTATATGACTAGATATCTAGTCGTACCAGCCAACTAGTTCAAGGCTATTAGGCTAATACTTTCAGATGTCAGGCGGAAAAGTTGAAATCTTACTAAGTTAAAATGAAATTAAAGTGTTATCCAATAACATAAATAATAAGATATAACAATAATAATAATAATAGAATGAAGTAATCATATGATCATCCGATAATAATCGATCAAATGATCATAAACAACAGGCCGGATATAGTGATGATAAACAAAGTAGGGAAATCAGCTTTTATCATTGAAATCTGTGTGCCATCGGATGACAATATATTCCGAGTTTTAAGCTGAGAAGAAGAGGAAATACCAGAAGCTGGCAGAAGAACTCAAACAACTATATAGACGGGATAAGTGCAGTGTCTTGTCCATAATTATATCTTGTAATTGACAGGTTCCAAAAGACACAATTTTTTCTATAGAGAAGTTGGAGCTGCCAAAAACAGTGCTAGAAAAAATGCAACGAGCGGCATTGTTGGGAACAACAACAATAGTTCGGAAATTTTTAAATTCCAAATTAACATTCATGGTTGACCATTTTTGGTCCCCAGAATGTTTGCTACCACTAGGTGTGAAAAACAAAGAATAAAGTAATAAGATGTTCACATAGGATAACTGTACCAATAATAGACAGGTTAAAAAAAAAATATATATATACATTAACAATGCTATCAAAAATACTTCTTTTTTTTTTCATTTATTGATTTTTACAACTGTACACACTAATATGCAACAAGTAAATGTGTTGACAGTGAATACAATGGCTTGTAAATAACTTGTGAAGAACTACTCACTAGTAGCACTTCAATAAAATCTACACTAAAAGGTCTCTAGGCCATCTTCTTTTCAGACGCCTAGGAGGATTATCAGGGATGGAGGCGGAAGCAAGTTGGGAGACTAGTGGATTAGAGTGATTATGGAGCTTACTATGGAAGGATAGGTATTGGAATACGAGATGAATTTAGTGGAGCCGCAAAGCTTAATTCCGTACGTCCAAATAGGTCTAATCACAGTCATGTAAATGAGTCTTTTGTAATTAATTGGGAGCTTTGAACGTTTGTCTAGTAAATGTTGAAGTAGTCTGTAACGACGGGCAGTTTCTTGTCGTTTTAGTCTTGTATGTGGATTCCTAGTTAGACGTTTGTCCAAGTGGAGTCCTAGGTAGCGGATCTGTTCAACAGGGATTAGTGGAATACAAAAATACTGATGCTAGAATTTACTTCAGTATGAATTTCGTTAGGCCGATCTCATTAGAAATATTGGTTATACAATTTTAGACTGGTTTATGCTTATTATGATTTATATTGACTTTTCAGTAAATTTGGCTATGCATAGGTTCAAATGGTTTTCAGTAAGTGTATATGTTCATCTGCTGTCTTGGTTAAGGGAAGTTTTAGACTCTTATGTAATTATAATATTTAAAAAAATTGTTTTGTTTTTTTTAATAACTATTATCCTCTATATTGAAGATAATAAATGTTTCTTGGTTTTCAGTTTATTTTTTATATTTTGATAGCCATTTAATTTTAAGAATTTTGTATTAATATTTGCATAATATCTATTCAGTAAATCCCAGCAAAGCACTTGAAGGCATAGGTATTTAAGGTTGAAGAGCCCACGTAATCATTGTCTGGATGGTATATTAGGAAAATGAAAACCTGTTGCCATTCACAATGTTGTTCTTCGATTTGATTTCAACTCAGTCATTGTTCTCTGTTTTTATTTGTATAATATGACAAAATATAATAATTTTAAAAATCGGAGAAACATATTTGGAAAAGGTGTAACATAGCAGTTGAACGACCTACGTCAAAGATATGACTCACAAGCCTCGCCCACTGAAATTGGCCTCAAGATCTGAGGACACTAATTCGCTAGAACCGGTAAGTCTTCTCCGCTCGGCCTATCTGGGCCATCAACTTCTTTATGGGACGGCTTTTTGTCAATGGAGAAAATGATTAATCCTCCTGACAAAGATATTGTTTAAAATATGTCAGTCAGAAATAAATCTATAACAGTTGTTCGATATATTTCGAAAAAGGAAAAGAATCGTAATAATAGATTGGTTATCCTTAGCTGCAGTCTTGATGTGTCGGTGCCGTTAACAAAAAATCGATCGACAACTTTGAACATGGACTAACACATGCCGACCATCAAATACCACATACAGTCCTACTACAAATGATTTCATAGTAGACTTAATAAAGATCATCCAAACAAACGCATACATGACATGTCCACAACAATGATGCTCAACAATATGCGCAGAAGGTTGAAAAGGAGCTGAATGAGAGATCTCCTTAAATAAAATTATATGATTATCAAGAGAGATGGAGGTGCTACTGGGCAATCTTCTCATCGTGCAGACCCTTCCCATTGATTTACAGCCGTCACATTCGCTGTCTTTTTATGTATTTAACAGTTGAGAATAAAGATTGATTAAAACAAAAAAAAATTAATTTCTCAAATCCACTAATCTCCCAACTTGCTTCTAATAGCCTAGAGCAAGCCTCTATGGAAAATGATAAATGTGGAACATTTATTTATATGCAACTAATAGGTAATTCTATAGAAGTTATTTATATGTCATTGTAATTATTGTACCGTGTATTTACTTATTGTATATATTGTTCACAGTTGTGCATATCAACAAAGTATGAAAATAAAAAATATATAAGTATAAAGTTTGACGAAAATGGTATTTTTAGAGTAATTAAAGAATTTTGGAAAAATATCCTAAATGCCCTACTGAAATTTCAAAATTTTGTCTAATAATTTGAAAATTTTAACCAATCTATCATAAAATACTTTGAAGTAAAGAAAGGAATCGAAATACATTGAATTTCTGAAGGTTTTTTATTACCATCATTTCTAAGTTACCCCACTTAAGAAACATGTTCTCGCAACCATCCTCTACATGAATAACATGGTTTTATTAAATAATGAATAAGTTTTGCAATTAAAAAAACTATAATAAAACATTTAAATGTGTGTATAATAGTAAATATGATAAAATAAAAACAACTAATATGTATTTATAATACAATTGAGATCGTGCAGCATTGTTGATATTTTTTCTTTGTCTTTTTTATTGTTTGTATGTTCTGTGAAAGTAAGTGATCTGTCAAACGTTAAACCTGGGTATTTTACTGATTTAGACAAAATCTGTATTCTCCGTTTATAATAATATGCTGGTCTATGAATGGGCTACGTTTTGTGAATATATGAGAAGAGAAGAAGAGAATGAACTTTATTCTGGGACTACTTGTCCCCTAAGAATAACATATGATTACAGTACATAGGACAATCATCTGGCTTTGATAATTAATTATAATAAATAATAACAATACATAATAATAAAAATTGATAAAGAATTAAATTATATGTTACAAGATAACTGTGACATCTTGTAAAATGATACATCTTATGTATACTATTATAATGTATATTACATAAATGTTCACGTTTTACATTAGCTCGGAAGATTGAAGATCCAGGAGGTAAAGGAATAAATGATGTTTAAAGGAAGTAAGAGTGGATATTTTTCGAATTGTGATGGGCAATGAATTCCATAACGAGGAAGCACGGATAATAAAGGATTTTTCGAAGGATGCAGTTCGATGCGCCGGAGTGTATAGGTTGTTGGGTTGGGTTCTAGTATTTAAGAGGTGAATGGAGGAGCGCAGAGTAAGGAGGTCATGGATATAGGTGGGTTTTTTGGTTTTCAAGGTTTGAAATATGAGAGCACCCAGGAAGTATTGACGTCGAAAACCGGGGTACAGCCACCCAATTTCAGAATACCTGTGAGATATGTGAGAACGTCTGGAGATCCCGAAAATAAATCTAATAAAACAGTTCATTACTCTTTTACATCTCATCTCGAGCTCATCAGACAGTCCTCCATATACTACGCATCCATAATCAAAGTTAGGAAAAATAAGTGATGATACTAAAAGTTTTCGAGTACTTAATGGTAATGAATCACGGTAATGTGAAAGTTGCTTAAGAATAAAAATAGATTTTCTCGTGATTTGAGAGATATGGCTATTCCATGCAAGATGTTTATCGAAAGTTATTCCCAGATTTTTAATGGAATTTTGGAAATGAATTGGACGGTTTTTTAAGAAAAGCAGTGGATAGTAGGGAAGAGCTTTTAGGTGAGGTTTTGACCCAATGAGAATAGCCTTTGTTTTTTCTGGATTTAGACTTAATTTATTCTCCACTGCCCAAAGGTTAATGCTATCTATGTCTTTCTGTAGCTTACAAGTCGCCTCTAGCATATTTGAAGGATGAAAGGATAAATATATTTGCAAGTCGTCAGCATAAAGATGATATTGGGAGTAGTAGATGCGATTCGGCAAGTCATTAATATAAATAGAAAATAGGGTAGGTGAAAGAGAAGATCCCTGGGGTACTCCTCGCGAGAGTGGTAGTGAAGATGAGTGAGGTTTTCCAGGTATAATCACAGTTTGGGAACGGTTGGATAAAAAAGAATGAAGCCAGCTTAACGCACTATTAGATATTGAGAGGTTATGGAGTTTAGAGAGGAGGATTGTATGGTCAACAGAATCAAAAGCTTTTGAAAAATCAAAAAGGATCAGGATCGTAATATTCTGTTGGTCTAAGGAGTAGTAAAGGTCTTGAGTAATTTTTACCAAAGCAGACTGCGTGGAGTATCCGGATCGGAATCCTGATTGGAAAGGATTAAGGAGAGTTTTATAGTCAAGAAAGGAGGTGAGTTGGGTATGTGCTAATCTTTCTAATGGTTTAGATAAATTTGATAGGATTGATATAGGTCGAAAGTGGGAAACTGAGGAAGGAGAAGGAACTTTATTTAATGGACGGACAAGGACTTTTGGCGCTTGCACTTCCAGATGTAATTCATGTATCGAGCTACGCGGAATGATTTAAATAGTCAGTATTTTTAATATTTTGTACTGATAATCTATGATTGCGGTGCTAACATATACTAATATATGTACTCATTTAGTAAATATATTTAGCAGCATCAACAAGACATACCAGTGGATTTAAGTGGGTTTAGTGTTTATTATGAAAGGATCTGGTTTGGGCCAGATTATTAAAAGGTGAGCCACTATGGTCATTGTAGATTGTGGATTAATTGCTTTGAGACATGAAAAGTAGCATTAAAGACTGGAGTGGAACTTAAAGGATTTTTAATTGAATTGGAGCGACTGGATAAAGGTAGTTCATCCATCAATCCAATAGTTCATTTTATTTCAATAATGTCGTTCAATATAGGTTTGGCAATGGAAATGTTGGGATTTTTATAAAGGATTTGAACGTTTTTCAAGTAAGTGTTTAATCGAAATCTCTAAGCACTTTTTTGTCTTTTCAATCTCATAACATTGTTCCATATGAGTCAAGTTAACATCCAAGATAACCTATCTGTTGAACAGTATCGAGTTGAAATTATAAAAAGATGTATTATTATCCACTTCTGTAATATTTAGTCGTTAAGATGACTAGTTTCAAATTTTGAAATTCGCTTTCAGTTCTAATAACATTCAGACATTTAAAACATTTGCAATCTATATACATACAGATTATATTAAAATACAAATGTAAGACATGGAATCAAATGTTTACTGGCACTCACCAAGGTTTAAGAGGCAAGTAATTTAACTTGTAGCGGATGATTCACTTTAAATTAAATAACAATAATTAAGATTATAGAATCGTTTTATATAAAATCAATTCGATTTTTTCATTAAATACTCTTATAAATGATTCTTTAATTTGTGTTAGCGACAACAGAACTAAGTACTTGCCAATTCTATTGAAATTTTTGTTGTTTTATATTAAGGCTCAACGTCTTTATGTACTCTAACTAAGGCAGGAAGGACGGGTTATCCTACGTGTTACCAGCCTATTCTATCTATAGTGGAAAGGTCAAGATTCCTTTCGTGGGTCCGCAGCGAGATAAATTTTAACCCGCCCAGGTGGGATTCGAACCCACGAACCTGAGACCCTCTTCTCTACTCGCTTATTCATCGAGTAGAGAGAGAGTTATTGGAATTTTATTTTTAGACTAGTTTGGAATGTTAAACTTTCATTGTCAATTCTAAAACCATACATTTCAAAAGTTTATAACATCAGCAGAATTTTAGAGCATTAGGAGCCGAGAAAAAAAAAAAGAATGAAATGTATTACATTTTAGTCCAGATTTTAGTGGACAAAAACTGATGTGAATGAAAAAATCCGAGGTCAGCTATAACTTGAGATATCTCAAGTTATATCCAATACAATACATAACTGTAATTAAACGTGAAAGAATCGTTTATCTTGACTGAAAGCTGAGACAAAAAATAAAACGTGATTTTCATATTTTATTTTTTTTCCCAGCTCCCAATGCTCACTGGCGGCTATTACTTTAGTTTTGCACTATTATAGGCCCCTACTACCCACACAAAAATCGGCATTCAAATCTGTGAGTTACAACTACAAACGTCCCCTTGTTAGTAATTCTCAACATTTAATCTGTTGGATAAACTATGATTTTTCAACACTATTTGACAGCAGTACAAAGATGAATAAACCAACGATACCCCTCATGGAAAGGTAGAAATGCCTTCCACTGTAACAGACTCATCTGCCCATAAAATTCACCTCCAAAATTAGTACACAGAATACAATCTGCATTCAGAGGCTAACGGCAAAATTGAGGTCTATTATCATTAGTTTTTAAACCTTACATTGAAAATCTAATAAAATAAATTCTAAATAGTTACAATAAATAAGTAAATTTAATAACATAAGATCCTCTGATCTGGCGTCGCTTTATTGACAGTTTTCCTTTGTTTTCTATTAAACAATAATTTTTGTCTTTGTTTTTTATTCCAATGAAGAGTTTATTATGTTTAAAATGCACTTTTCCGTTAAGGGATTGTCATGATGTTTTATTTACACTAGTAACTGATTTGTATGCCAAATAACACCATGTTTTTTCGGTTTTAAAAGTAAATTTCTCCAAAGTTTTTGTGAGATTTGTAGTTTTGTGGATAGATTTTTCGAAAAATGGTTAGCGTTGAAGCAATATTGAACATTGTTACTTTCCGAAATAAGGTGAAGATCATGCTGTTCTTTGGGTCATAAGTTTGTAAAATTCAAGGTTACATGTACTCTGCTCTTATAGAAAATTTAATGCTAAATCCAAAGATGTGGTCAAAGTTTGAAAAATATTTAAACAAAATGGAGTTATTACAGCTTTTATGGTAAAAAACGTGGTTTCCTCAAAAAAGTCTTTTATTTATCGTATATCTGCAACGGATTGGAATAGAAAGGTGAGGTATGCGGTATTTTTCTACATTTTTGATCTAGTTTTACCCATTTTTTTTTTTTTTTTTTTTTTTTTTTTTTTTTTTTTTTTTTTTTTTTTTTTTTTTTTTTTTTTTTTTTTTTTTACACTAAGATATACTCACCCTGTATATTAAATTTTTAAAAATGTTATACAAGAAATAAAACATATTGATACTTACCTAAGGAGGAAAAATGAAAAAGGCTTCAGAAAGACATCAGAGTCAGAATCAGGGAATCAGAAGCAGTTTTAAGAGACGAATGGCGGGCTATATCTGATATGTTTTTTTTGTTTTTTTGTTCCTACTGGATAAAATGGTACTATTGGAAATATATATCTAGTCATTTAAAATAAAATTCGGATTGGTTATGATCGATTTTATTATTTATAACTATTTGTAAATATTTAAATTTATGCTATTATCTAAATATCTAATATCTATGCTGTTATATTAGTTTCACCCCTAGTGTTTGTTGAATTTGTGGTTATTTTTAAATATTCTAAAATAATTATATTATAAAAGAGCAATACTTTCATTCTGTAAATTATTCATTCATATAAATAAAAATAATCATAAGTTCGAAAAAGACTTAGGAGTGAAACTAATAAAACACATGACATATTTATGAATAATTAGAGATAATACACAGTGAGAACCTAAAGTACTGCCAATTTACTTTACTCTTTTGCCTCTTTACACACATTCTGCGTTAGATCCTATGTTATAAAAACCCTTTTCATTTTGCTTCATTATTTTGAGTATCACAGCATGCTTGATTTCTTGTCTTACATAAAAAAACAAAAAAAAGTTTGAAATTTTTTGTACTGAGTTGACTTTGCTATACGGGGGACTTGCCCACTTTTTAACTGTTAGTTTATACCATTTCTGAACCTTGATTTCACCACATAATGCCTCTTGTTGTATTGAATGAAAGGTTTTTTATCAGATCATTTCGTCTATGAAAATTAAACCTTCTAGCGGATTGTAATATTTTTGTGAAATAGTGTTTTTGTTGTGGAACTTCTTGTTGGATCTGGAAAAGCTGAAAAAAAAAAAAAAAAAGTGACACTATGAATCCTGTGAGAAACGAGTTGGGGGCCTAGTGTATTCTAGTGGATATCGAGTTTGCTATGAAAACTGAATCAGTTTGAATTTATTTTAATTCTCCAATTTTACCAATATTTAGTGATATGGGATATAGTGATCATAATAATAATATCAGGATAAAATATTTTGGTAGCTGATATTGATATTATATTTGGGAAAAATTCTTTTTCTGATTATTTATGAAAAATATTTTTTATTTTCATTTTTATATTATAACCCAAAAAATGTAAAAATATATCCTACTTATATATACTATTTTCTTTTTTAGATGGTAAATAGAAATAATCTAGCGCTGTTGATTGTAAAAATGTGTTTATTTATCAGGAAAAAAACGACCAACAGCGAGACCTTCGGCCTACGCAAGTGTGGTGATGCCATTTCTCTGTCGCCCGCTACTTCCTTAAACACGATTAGAATTCGCCGTCTAAACATTCTTTGTCGGTTCGAATTTTAAAAATTTTAAATATTTATCTAATCTCGATAGGATATATTAAAGAGAGTTATCTCAAACTAGGAAGTTACTCAGAATAAAATTTAAATGACTGTTTCCAATTCTATTGTCTAAAAACATCAATTTTCAAAATTAAATTGCAAATTATATTATATTTATATTTACAATATAATATATTTCTAATGGTCTCATTTTAAATTTATTTCTAGTAAGGAAGTAAAAAAAAAGGGAAACCTTAAGTACAACCCATCTACCTGATCCTTTTCTTTCTTTACACTCAGTCTGCTCAAGGTCCTTTCATATTTCAGAGGCTCTTTTTATTTTGCCTCTTTGTGCCAGTATCAACATGTTTGATTTCTTGTATAACATTTTTAATAAAGAACATATCTCACGTGTGGCAACTTATACGCGTGCATAAGGAATTTATTTTAACTAAGCCTCCTTGACACGTTTTTCTCTAGGCGAAATGATTCCAGTGAGAACTTGTATTCGGTTGGTTTTGCTCTTGACGATATTCTACGAGCTTTAGTGGATGAAAATCCTAGAACTATTCAAAAATTAAAAAAACAAAAATTGCTATGAATGGTTTTTTCGTTGTTTTTTTAAGGGCAAAAAACTGCTATGGTTATTATTGCCAATTTACCCGAAACTTACATAATTCTAATCAAATTATATTAATCTAAAAAATAATAATAATAATAATAAGATTATGAACATTAAATAAAATTATATGATCCAATTTGCTTGATAAATGCTATTGTACTACAAATGTATTGTTTACTATCACCCAAGAACATACAGAGCTGACGAGGTACACCACATTTATCCATATCTCTCCTGTACTGTGGACACTCCTCGAAGATATGCCTCACAGTTAGAGCAACTCTGCAGAGTTGACACTGAGGGGGATCTCTCATTCCCAGCAGGTAGTCATGTGTTAAACGACAGTGTCCAATTCCTAGTCGCGTGATTATCACCTCCTCCCTTCAACATTCAAGGAAGAGGCCCAGCCACCTATGTTCGGTTTGATTACTTTCAATTTATTATTTTCCGATGCCGACCATGCGCCCTGCCAGTCACCCAAAATCTTCAGGTGGAGTGGTCGAAACATGTCTACCGCGGACAAGAAAGTGGGTTCAATAGTTTCTAATTGGTGGGCCTCTCTTGCTGCTCCATCTACCTCTTCACCGTATACCGGAATGGCTGGGGATCCAGAAAAAAGATTAGCACTTTTGAAGGTCTACTTATCTGATTTATAATAAAATGGATTTCTTGGATTATAGAGTTGTTTGGATGAATTTTAAAAAGGCTTTTAATCGCATTCAAGGAGTCAGAGCAGATGATTATCGACTGTTTTACAAATGTTTGAGCTAGTTGAAGCGCTTTTAATATCGCCGTCAGTTCCGCTGTAAAATACCGCAGGCACTCACTATCTTGCTTATACTTCAGCGCCCTACTGTTGTCCCAAACTGCACAAGATGTTGAATCATTTGTTTTTGAACCATCAAATATATATAATTTTGCTACAATTGTAATTATTTACTTCAGACAGAAATGTTTGAATAACTTCTTGAGGAGAACATTTTTTAATTTTCAAGACTTTTAGCATTTGAGGTGATAATATCCATGGAGGTAGGTTTCTTCTTATCGGTAGAAACTGATGTTTCATTACATTTTGATATAAACTATCTCATCCTGTACCAAAATGGAAGAGAGGAATTTTTCGATTTTTCATACTTATAGGCACTGTCTTGATTTAAGATTGAAAGATATGTCGGATTATCTGGAGAACCAAGAATCGGATAGGATTGTTGTAAACCAGAGGATTGTTATTTAGTACTATTTGAGGTGGAATATCGGGATTTCTTTTGCGGTTGAAATGCACACAACGAAACTTGTCGGTCGAAAACTTAAAGCCTGTTCCTAGTGACCAGGAAGCTAATTTTTTGGTTTTTTCGTTATGAAATTGTCAGAGTTCGGCTCAACCTTCGTATTCTCCAAACCACTGGCCTACTTTTTTAACAATAAAAAGATTATTTATCCAAAGTCGATAGAAATCAATAATTGTTAATAACAAGGATTAATAATTTTTAATAGTTGTTATTAACAATTTCTGATTTATATCGACTTTTCTTCAATATTTTTTTTATTCTTTAAAATGTGGCCCGGGTTAAAAAAAAAAAAAAAAAAAAAAAATGGTAGGTAGGCGAGAGGTCTCTTCAGTTGAGGAAGAGATTCATAACTAAGCCCCAAAGTCATAATTACAAAATCTTTTACATTTTTTGTGTCCTTTCTATGCAAGAGCGGTTTCTATTGCCTTAAGTTTATCAGTGTCGTTTAGTTTGCTATTATTTCCTCAGAAAATTTTCGTACAACTCTATGGATCGTCCACCAGAGGTGGCGAATGTTTTTATTTTAAAAACATAAACCTGTTATTTTAAATATTTACTTTTTCTTCTTCTTCTTTGATGGGGCTACAACTGGTTAAGAGTCATGTTAAAAATTTCCAGACAATTAAGTACGAATGCCCGGTTGACCCAATTTACGCTCTTTCTTTCTATAGAGTTGCTAGGAAAAAAAAGAAGACATATTTATTTACTGAAAATAGTTAGGGTTGTATTGACAAGTAGATAATTATTTTAATAGATTAAAGTAAAAAATGCCATATTATGAAGAATCGATATATTCTGTTATTTATAAACATTTATTCTTAGTTGTAAGTGATTTAAGATATGTCTATCTATAATCTACTGCTTCTGATAAAGAATCTGTTGGCTAATGTTCGATCCGTGCATGGAATATGCGATAATTTTTGACTTCATAGCTTCGTTTGGAATAGTTAAAAGGTAAACATACAAAAAGTCCCCGCCGCTGGGGGGTGAGCTAAAGGTGGGGGGGAGGGGAGAAGTTCAAATTTTTTGGGTATTCCATAATATCTCGAAAACTGTTGACTCTAGAAATTATGTTTCAAATAAACATCAAAGCTAATTAAATTTACTATAAAATTTATTATATATACATTTGTCGTAATTCTAACCGTTTACGAGATATACGTTATTAAAAATAGGTGATTTTCGGGAAAAAAACAAATGTCACCTCACTTTTTGTCAAACTTTTGCTTCTATTACGTTCCACAATCGTTTCTCAGAAAAAATGTAAGAATCAAAATTGTAGAGCATTAAATTTACTTCAATTTGATATATATCTTTTTGGTATTTGCTTCAAATGTTTAACAAAAAAAGAGGTAAACTTTTTTTTTATTTCTAAAGTTGCCGATTTTTAATAACGTATATCTCGAAAACCGTTGGAATTTCTACGAATACGTATATAATTAATTTTATAGTAAAATTAATGAGCTTTAATTTTGATCTGCTACATATTTTTCTATAGTCCACCGTTTTCGAGATATAATCGAAAAACAAAATTGGGACCTTCTCCCCTCCTCCCACCTTTAGCTGACCCCCCAGGTGCGGGGACTTTTAATATGTTTACCTTCTAACTACTCCTAACAAAGCTGTGAAGTCAAATATTATATCGCATATTTCATGAACTCTACACCCCTCATTTGAGCACTTTTTATCTGGGGTCGTACTTCTCTGAAAAACACGTTTATTGATACTCATTCCGAAACTAATGGTTCGATCCAAAATTTCTAATTTTTATGTGAAAGCTCCTTAAATTTACTATAAGAACCTTGAAATTTTCATATATATATATATTTTCATATTTCATATATACCGAATAATTATATATAAACCGTGTCAAAATGTTACATTTTTTAGTGTGAAAAAACGTCACAAATTTTGAAGGTGTAGAAAACGTTACCCAACCTCAGACCAGACCCTCAACCAAAAGACATGTCTACGTCAAAATGACATAGGTATTTATAAAATGAAAATAGTTTGAGCTCTATTGACTAGTTGAAAATAAATAGAGTTAAAAAAAAAAATACAATAACTATTTTATGAAGAATCGATTGTCTTATTTAAAAAGATTAACTCATTGTTGTAAGTGAGGTAACAATAATCTACCGTGAATTAAATGTTTTCAATAAATATCAATGAAAATTCTATATAAAGGAAGAAAAGATTTTTATGAAAAGGAGGGACAATAAACTTTAGAAAGTATATCCTTTAATAGTTTTCATTAAGTAGTTAACCGGGGGAAGTTCATGTCCGACATTGAAGGTACATTATGTTGTACCTTAGTACAAAGAGGATGGGGTTTTATGGTTCTAGAGAAAGTCAGGAGATGCACAAAGGAAGGTCTGGGTGCACCATTCTTCATCGAGGCAACCGAAAGTGGTCTCAATTCATCAGCCTTCCTGGACCTCGGCCACCTTTGTAGCTCTTTGTCTTGAAATATAAAACACCGTGAAAGTTCTCTTGTAATAATTTTATATTAAATCAAGAGAATAATATCGCAAAAAAGAAAATATAGGTCCTTGAAAAAACAATGGCGACCCTGCTAGAAATTCACTCATCATTTTTTTTTTTTACGCAACTAATTATAGTTATCGCTTCAATAAAAGTTAAATAAACTTTTATTTTTTGCCGGCCCCCTTCTCTCTGGAATTCTCTCCATGTATTCGCAATGCTTCTTCCCTCGGAACATCCAAAACAGTCCGGTTCCACCACCTGAGTGTTTGAGACAGAGGCTCTCTATTAATGTGGACGCCTCATGATAAATGTCATTCAGACATAAAACATTAGCCAGGGTTTACATTTTTTGACATGGATATACCTTTTGGCTGGGGGTTTATACTTTTTTGCTGTAACATTTTTTCACATTGAAAAATGAAACATTTTGACACGCTTTAGCTCTGTCGGTGTTGCTCTGATCGAAAATTTGCCGACAGTTTCCCTATCAAAAATTTAACGGAGAATACTTTTAGTCTTATAAGATTTGCCACTAGGACCTACCGTTTAGGATCAATTTTTGTTTGAATGAAAAAAAGTCTAGTTTTGCCTTCATTTTTTTTAGTGTTAGGGCTTTTTTGACACGCTTTAGCTCTGTCGGTGTTGCTCTGATCGAAAATTTGAAGACAATTCCCGTGCCAGAAATTTAATTAAGAAAATGTTTTGTTCTACAACATTTGTTGGCAGGACCTTCCCTTCAGGAGCAATATTGATTCGAATGTTCTTTTCACTATCAAAAATGTAACGTTTTTTTCACCCACAAAAATGTAATCTATTCAATTTTATCGTTTTCTATGTTTTATAATATAAATTATTCGTTTATTCATTGTTTCATATATTTATTCCTATATCAACCATTTTTCCTAACGTTTTTATATTTTTTTCTTTGTTTGTCTCCGTTATCTTATTATTTAGGTCTGTATTGCTTATCCAGTTATGTTCTAAAAATCACAAGGCCATATATATAATGTGATAATGACAAAAAAATAATAAAATGACAATTGCCTTTGAAGCAACTACCCATTGGTAGCACTTCAATAAAAGTTCTATTTGAGAAAGACCCGAGGCCATCTTATTTTGAGACGCCTCGGAGGGCTGTCAGGAATAGAATAGGAAGCAAGTTGAGAGACTAGTGGATTTGAATGGTTATGGAGTTTACTATGAAAGGATAGGTATCTGGTCTGGGCTAAGTCAGCAACATATGGAACATTAAAGTCTTTATGGGTAAGTTTATTAGTGACAAAGTAGGGAGCATTAAGGATTTTGGATTGCAAGGATTGGATACGAGATGAGTTTGATGGTTTGGTGGAGCCCCAAAGCTCAACTCCGTATGTCCAAATAGGTCTGATAACTGTCATGTAAACGAGTCTTTGTAGAATATCGGAAGTTTTGAACGTTTGTCTAGTAAGTGTTGAAGAAGCCGAAAACGACGAGCAGTTTCCTGACGTTTTAGTCTTGTATGTGGATTCCAAGTTAAACGTTTGTGTAGTTGGAGCCCAAGGGTAAAGGTTATTTGATGTGATTTATTTGTATTTATTTTAAGTCTCCAAGTTTGGCACCATTCTTGAATGTTTATAATATGAGATTAAAGTTTTTGGGATGCTATGAAGGGATCATTATTTATTGATAACACACATGTGTCATCAGCATACGTAGTGAGGACAGCACTAGGATGTGTAAGAATGTCAGCTGTATAAACCGTCTAGAGGATAGGACCTTGGATACTTCCTTGAGAAACACCGGTAGATTGGATAAATAGGGAAGAATAGGATAAGTTATGATTTACTTTAAAGGTTCTATTTAGGCCAGATATGAGTTTAATTTTTGTTATATGATTTTATCCTTACGGACATTATTGATGGATAGATATCTGGTTAGGCCAATCTGCAACTTTTAGGGTAACTTCATTATCCAGCCTTTATGGATAACCCTATTTGTGAGGATTTTATGAACAAATCTATATAGCAAGGATTCGATACGAGATGAATTGACTGGTTTAGTGGTACCTCAGGGCCATACCTCAAATAATCCTTAAACGATTAGTAAATAAGCTGAATAAAAAATTTAATGACAAAAAAATTAAAAAAAAGTAAGAAAATTACTCAACGCTCTATTTAAGGACTTATCATAGAAGGCACCGAGGCCACCTTCTTTTCAGATATCTCGAGAGATTAGTTGTTTTTGACTTAATATTATAAATGAATAGGTATCTAGTTCCAACATTAAGGTCCTTTGTGGGTTGGTTTGTTTGTGACATAGTTTACACAGATTTTAAATTGCAATTAGTTTATTTTTAAATTACGATTATTTTGAGTGATACTTTGTTAGGAAAAAATATAATCATATTTTATACGAATATAACATTTTTTAAAAATAATATCGTCAGTAAATTATTAAGGCTTTAAAACCTACTTAAATTTGCTAATGTTAAATTATGTGTTGATATAGGTAATTTTTGAAAATAATTAAATCAGACAGGGGTTTTCACATTTTTATACCTTAAAAACAGTATTAGTAAAAACTGAATAGAATTTTAAATGATTTATTATTTTCAAAATAACTTTATTTCTAATTTACTTCTACTAAAGAGCGGCTCTAAAGCGAACGAAGTAGGCCATAGCCCTATTAATCGATACGGTAATAAATCCGATAGAGCGAGCCGATTAAAGCACGAATTATTAGTTTTTAGGCTCGGTTATTTGAGCTGGGTCTCACAATATCGGCTGTTGGGTTTCCTATTTCGTACTCAAAGTATTATCTATACGAAGGTCTGCTTTATTTGTTAATATTATCACGGGAGTTTTTTTTTTTTTTTTCAGATTACCTTTCATCTTTTGCATGTAATGAATAACTTTGCATAGGAAACAGTACTCGTTGTAATACGCCTTGGTGGTGCCTACTAACCTCGGAAGATTTCCTCCGCTAGAAAGGATGTCAGAAGAAACAGGAGAGAAAGTGGAAGTTTAGGCCGAAGTACAGAACTACCAGGATACGATGGAGAGCAGAATTCCCTCGGGCTTGGAAAGTGAGTTTGCTTTCGACTGAGGTTCTATGCCAATTGGTGTTTGCGGTTTTTGAATAAGCAAATACATTAGTAGATGTTAGTAGCGTCTTCATAGATTAGCAGAAAATAAAATATTGAATATTTAAAACATTTCGCGTAACTTGATATTAACATTTCTAAAAAGTTATAACTGAATTGCATATGAAGTGCGGAATTCCAAAACCAACTGAGTCCAATGTCCAGATTTATTTTTTTTAACCATCTCTAAAAAAATAGTCAAATCACATTGAAGACGGCCATACAAAAAATAGTTTTCCTTCCTAATTCAGCCTTTACCTTTATCGACCAGCTGTGAAAAAAAAATTAAAAAATGGCCTTGCTGGTTTTGGAATTCTACGCTTCGAATGCAAGTGAATATTTTCACAAGGCACAGGCCACTCATTGAAAAGTGAATTATTTTAAACGGAGAAGACTGATTTTACTGATTTGGTCTAAATCAGTAAAATACCTGAGATGCATATCACTAACTTTAACAGAACACATTAACAATAAAATAAACTAAGAAAAAATATCAACAATGCTTCACGATCTCAATTTTATTATATATACATATAAGTTGCTTTTATTTAACCATATTTGTTATTATGATAACTTTATATATATATACATTTAAAATTTTCTGCTGTTAAGAAATAAATTTTAAATTGCAAAAGTTATTCATTATTGAATAAACCTAGTATGCCGGAACATGTTTACTTAAATGATTTTTTTTTAATTTTTTATTATAACAGTTTATTGAAATTTACAACTGTACAAAATATATACATCAAGTAAATGTGCTGTTAACTATTAGAATAACGTGATAAAACATAAAAAGTACTACCCATCAGTAGCACTTTAATAAAAATTCTACAATAGAAGGTCACTGGGCCATCTTCTTTTCAGACGCCTTGGAGGATTATCAGGAATGGTTTGGGAAACAAGTTGAGATATTAGGGGATTTGAGTGGATATGAAGCTTACTATGAAATGATAGATATCTGGTTTGGGCAAATGAAAAATTTTGATTGTAAATATGTGAATAATGTTGTATTAATATTGGTATTGATACATATGCTTGCATAATGATTTAATATTTGTGATTTAATTTTTATGGTAACGGTTCGGATCGGCGACACCAACCCCTAAACCCGCTCAGAATACCTTTTATCGATTCTAACCTTGTTCCGATATATTTCGATGTTCTAGTCGCTGCTTTTAGAGGAGAAAGGTTATTCTCCTACATTTACTGAGAAACTCTAAATCCCTGTTCAAAGTAATATTAACTTCTGTTTACCTTCTAATATTAAAATGAGAAATAAGAAAATATTAAAGTGGAAATAAGGAAATATCGAAATATAAGACACTAAATCAATTTTGAATTAATATTAATTTAATCAACAATTAATATACTACTGGACCACCAGTAAAGTTAATTCCTGATGAACTTTCTCTCAGAGAAGTGAAAATAACAAATTATAAATATAAAAAAGACAAAATCCTTAAGTATTTATTTGGCATAACTCCTATTTATTTAACATTTGTAGCTACATGTTTCGGTGATAATGTGTCATCATCAGGCTTCTAATTTTTTTTAAAAACACATTAATCTGTAACATTATACCAATAGTTCTACAATTATATAGTAATGTGTCATTTACCTCTTAATCTGTGATTATTTTCACATTGTCAATTCTCCATGTTATAAGCCATTATATAATATAAGACAGAATCCTAGTTGAAAGTGAAGATGTTAATTTCTGCTATATTTTCTCATGGGAAGTGGAAATAAAAAAAACAAAAAACCTGTGATATACTTTCTCACATTTATTTATAAACTGATATGTTTTATTGAATTAATTATACAATCTGTCTCACTTTAGCACAAAAAGTAATGTGGATGACAAAGAGTCCATTCACAAAATATATATACTGAAATTTTATCACTGAAATTGAAACAACAAATACAAATATATAAAACACCAAATCCATGTACAAATAAATCTTGTTAAGTTTCAAAACACTTTTACAAGTTGTAAATTTTATCACTTAAATTTATAGAACAAATATAAATATATAAAACACCAAATCCATGTACAAATTAATCTTCTTAAGTTTTATAACACTATTACTCATAAGATTAGATGAAATAAGAAAACATGAATTTATAAAACACTTAATCCTTTATGAAACTCATTTTGTGAACTTCTGTTTCACTTATTTAGATTTAAGAAGTCTAAATATCAATATAACACACTAAACAACACAATCCAAGTTGAAACTGTAGAAATGATTGTTTACATGTGAGGTTATAGGAATGAACTATCGAAAAATGTAAACTCGAAGTGAAGCGTAAGGATCGAACTGGTCGGTGTAGCGCGGGTCAACCTAGTTTGGTGGTGTCGCCGATCCGAACTGTTACCATTTTTATTTTCGTATTTATTTTTAATATCTGTCACAAAGTGTAAATAAACAATTTACCTTTCAACAGAATATATTTATATTAAATAATTACCCGTGACAGGAGACCTCAGCGAAGTGGGATTTCTTAGAAAAATGTTATTAAAAAAAACCTTTAGGAAATCCAATGTACTTCAATTTCATTCTTTATTTAAAAGTATTTTATGATCCATTAATTGGTATTAAATATTTCCAAATAGAATAAATACCGGCTAAATCTGCAATCTATGAGATATTTAGAGAGTTATGGATAAATTGATTTGTGAAATAAAAAATAAACCAACTTTTAATCACTAGGCAGATATAAAAGAATTCTCCTTTGAAGTTTAATAGTTAACTCGTCTTCAAGGAAATATGACAAGCCCATTTCTTTACGACAACCACTGATTTAATTACATTTTTATGTAATTAAAAAGTAAGTAAAGTAAGTCATGTAAGTAGGTCTTTTGTAATGAATTTGGATCTTTGATCTTTTGTCTAGTAATTGTTGAAGTAGTCTGTAACGACGAGCAATTTCTTTTCGCTTTAGTCTTGTATGTAAATTCCATGTAAGAAGTTTGTCCAAGTGGAGTCCTAGGTAGCGGTTTTAGATTAGAAACCAGTTTTATATTAGAAATTCAGATTCCTGAGTTTTGAGCCTTCTATTGAATTTACGAGAATCGACTTATAAAATATTAAACATATTTCAATTAACACCTACATTCATAGAGGTAACTCAATTTTACCAAAAATGTAACTCATCACCTTTATCCACTTGACTCTTCGATTGTGTTATAATTTTTTTTTTTTAACTAACCTATATAATAACTACCACAACTATCAAAATAACAACTACTTGTCTCAATATGTTATCTTTAATTTGCATAAACAGCCTGGACGGTGTTGCCATGCAGATTTATCGTAATTGTCCCACCGCTATTGCAGACCGGTGGATTGTCTAGCAAGGACGTCCACCTCTAGCTTCGAACGTAATGAAGTACCAGTCAGGCCGCTTTGTCTGGAGCTCTATCAAGTTCTTAGCTCTGCAAGTGGTGACTAGAATAGAATCCCTTCGAAAATATATTTAGCAAAAAGGAAATTTAAAAAATAAGCGTAAATGATAATATTAAATATATTACTAATAAATAATAAATATAGCTAAAAATACAATAAATATTAAATTATTACGCAGCTATTTAAAATAAAATTTAACGCTAACATTGTATACTAGCATCCTCCGTCGGGGCTTCGCGTGTTCTCATAATTAAAGAATTTAGATATTTTTTTACTAAGGATAGGTATCATGTCTTGGCTAAATCTGCAACATATGGGATATTTAGATAGTTATGGATAAATTTATTTGTGACATAATAAATAAACCAACTCTTAATCCCTTGGCAGATATAAAAGAATTCTCCTTTGAAGTTTAATAGTTAACTCAAGCCTAAAACGACAATTAACAGCCCGTCGTTACAGACTACTTCAAAATTTATTAGGCAAACGTTCAAACTTCCCAATTAATTACATAAGACTCATTTACATGAATGTGATCAGACCTATTTGGACGTTTGGAGTTGAGCTTTGGGGCTCTACTAAACCACCCAATTCATCTCGTATCCAATCCATACAATCCAAAATCCTTCGAAAAATCCTCAATGCTCCTTACTTTGTGACCTATAAACTTAGCTATAAAGATCTTAATGTTCCATATATTTCTTATTTAGCCCAAACCAGATACCTATCCTTCCATAGTAAACTCCTTAACCACTCCAATCCACTAGTCTCCTAACTTGCTTCCTCCTCCATCCCTGATAATCCTCCGAGGCGTCTGAAAAGAAGATGGCCGAGAGAACTTTTAGTGTAGATTTTATTGAAGTGCTACATACATTATATACATATATAGTATATACATACATTAAAAAAAAATAATGTATGAGTTTGTGATCTAGATGGACGAAAACTATTAAGAAACTCTTAGGGACAATTTTTACACACAATAACAAAAAGTAAGGGATCGATTTTTAATGCGGCAGAAATAATTTTATCGATTTCATCTGTTTTCAATTTCGAACCATAAAAAATAATGAGAGTTTGGCCAACCTCGCTTCTGGCACTCGATACTGTACATTTAAATAATAATTATTGTAAACCTTCCTAGAACTAGGAAGATGTAATGGAGTGTATAAAAAAAATAACCGTTTCTTAAACAAATATTTGTATTACTATTTCTTTGATATAAAATACAATTAATACTCAAAGTATAGTCCATTGTTATCTACCGTCATTACCCATCTGCTAGCCAATTGCTCCGTGCCACGCTGATACCATTCCTTGGGATGTCTGTCAAAGAACTCTTAGACAGCATTTTCAAGTTCTGCAAAATTATCAATTTTTTTCCTTGAAAATTATCGAAACAAGTAGTAATCCGAAGGTAGCGAGGTCTGGACTATATGGTGGATGAGGCAGTTTCGACGGGAAGTGTGTGGACGAGCAGTTCTTTCCCATGGAGAAAAGATGGCGACTAGCAGTATCTTTCGACACACCACACTCCCTGGCAAGCTCGCGAGTACTTGTGGACGGATTTGACTCAACACCTTCCTTCAGAACCTCATCAATATCTATTAATGGCCGCCCGGAGCCATTCTTCCTTTCCAACGTCATATCTCCACTTCTAAATTTTTAAAACCAACGCCGCGCAGTGCGCCCTTCAAGGAAACCTTCCCCTTCATATTTAATAATTTCACGTGTTGCTTCAGCGGCTGTGAAATTTTTTTTTTCAGTAATGTCTTAAAATTACAAGAATTTCGTAGGAAACTGTCATGTTTCTTCTTTGAAATAAATAACTGAACTGAGGCTTTTTTTGAAGAAGTCCAGTTATAGTAAGCAAGCTTAGAGAATGCTCTAAAGGGATTATTAAGTATTGGTAAATAATAAATAGCATTAAGATATTTACAGACTTTTGAACTCTGGAATTTGATTAAACGGTCATTTTTTTTTATACGCCGTATTATTTAAAATTTGGTAAGGATGGGTTCAATAGTTTTACCATTGCTAATTCTATTGCAGAATGCCATATATCGGTCAATTTTTAAACTTCACTGGTACCCACACGTCATAACATATATTTATATTTTTTAAATAGCTCTATATAACATCACACATATCTAACCTCTCTTGAATGATACATGTGAATCTAGTTTCACCGGTTGGAAAATTAGAATAGTTATTCATTATTATTATCTCAAACACTTCTCAAGTAATTGATTATTCTGATTTAAATTCTTAAAAGAGGACTTTTGTTCATCATTGGTATTCTGGCGTTCTTTATAATACGCAATAGTTTTTCTTCACAAAAAAGTTCTCTATGGAGATTAGGAGTACAATGCTACCAAATCAGCCGGTAGCTATCAAAGGCTGTTTCCTTTAAATCATTTCCTATTCCTATCTAAAAAAAAAAAAATTAATTGAAATAAAAAGAACGGAAAGACTATGGTCGAATTGTAATGTTCTTTGACCGTTGACTCGACACGTTCGGTGAAATCGCCAATCACTTTCCCGTACACTGTTGGTTTCTAGCTTTTCCGCCTCCGATCGCACGAGTCATCCGCACGAGGATCTGCCCAGTCTTCTAGAACAGGAAGTCTGGACTAAACTTTTTCCCTCCGTCCTTAGCCTGATAGGAAGTTTTAGTAAAAAAAATTGCCATAGAAATAAGTAGCCATAGAAGTAGGAAAATGCAATGGATTTGAGGGAGGGGAGTATTTGAAGGCCTATATGACCACTATCAGGATTTTGTATAGTTTCAAAACCGCAATATTATGACTGAAATCAAATTCATTTTTAAATATTTATTTTGTCAATAGTTTTATTTGCCTTTACGTTTCTATTACCAATCAATCTATTATATAAACAAACTATAGTCATTATTTAGGAAATACTTTCGATAAAATTCTGCTAAGATTAATCAATAAATCATGGCTTATGTGTCTAAATTTCCCTAAATGGTCGACATTGAAACTTCGAATGCGACCAAACACCTGAACATCGTTATTTAATCTTTAAAAAAATACAGCGTCATCTATTCGTTCAAAAACTAATCTCAAGGGGACTATATCTGGTCTAATTCGACCCGCCTCCTAGTTACTTACTGTAAAAAATATTATTTTTTAATAAAAAAATGTTTTCATGTTCCCACAGTTAACTAAAATATATATCTCCAATAGCTTGTACCACATCCTTCTCTATTGCCCAACGTTCAAGGAATATAGACAACAGTTTCTTCAGCCATACATCACAATGTCCTCTGATAACCACAATATTGAGGCCATATAGAAAAATTAAATAAAGTATATTTCTTCATTATAAATGTATAAAAGGTGCTAATGTCTTTATGTGGTCAATGACTAATTTTAAAAAATTAATAAACTGATATTTATTAGAATCAATATAAGGTTGTTGTTTCAATTATGTTGGTGATAACATGGAGATATGTCTTGAGTATGTTTATATTTATATTTGATGTTATTTTATATATTGCATTTATTTATACATTGCGTTTATATGGGTGTACGCATATATATGTATGTGTGTGTATATATATGCATATATTTATTTATTTAATTATGTAATTAATTAATAATATTAATTTTATGCACAGGTATATTGTGTATTGTTGTGGGTGGACGGAAGTGTGTGTGTAGATGATAAGTGCATATGTAAATATATATTATGTAAAATGTTGATATCTTTTATTCTCATAAAGAATTTAGATCACTTATTTTTGTTCCAATAAATATTCATTTGTATAATGTAAACAAAATATTGTTATGTAAGGATTTGTTTAAGAGCACTAGACTCGTGCTATGGATCTATTGTATATTATTAATAATATTATTATTTGTACAAGACTCTGTCTTTAACAAATAAAGAGCATTCATTCAATTAACTAAAATATCAGAGAAAACAGTGCTTTGAAATTTATTATAGTAAAACATGGCCACGATATTTACCTTAATATATTTTTAGAAGACTGAATAAAAGTTGGATGAGAGATGCTCAAACATTTTGATAATTTTTTTTTTCTATTGGCTGTTTTTTTGACATGAAACAAAATGAAAAAATAAACTTTATCCTGGGACTTACTGTCCCCTTAGAATTAGTTAAAAGTACAATTGTTTGGGCTACTATTTACAAATTAAATGCTTCACTAATTACAGCATACATTTTTTACAGGGAAAAAAATATATGAAATAATAATTTCAATACAATCTTATATATATATATATATATATATATATATATATATATATATATATATATATATATATATGAGGATATAAAAGAAAAAAGAAAGAGAAAAATAAAGTAATTCTAAGTATTTATTTGATTATTGACACATTTGCGGAAGATTGATTGTCTAAAAGGTACAGAAATAAATTATTTTTAAAGGAAGTTATGGAAGTTGCTTTACGAATAGAAGTGGGTACGGAATTCCAGAAGGAGATAGCACCAATGATGAAGGATTTGTCAAAGGAAGCGGTTTTATGTGAGGGGATATACAGGTTTAAAGGTTGGGATCTAGTTTTTAGGAGGTGGATAGAAGAACGCAGAGTTGATAGATCAAGAATATAGGGAGGTTTTTTGGTTTTTAGACATTGGAATAGGAAAGTACCCAGAAAGTATTGCCGTCGGAATTTAGGAAAGAGCCACATGGATGAAATGGATATAGCGTTTCTTTCACCCTCAAAAATTTTACATTTCGACTCTCTCGGTTGGTGTTGCCGGCAGTTTACCAATCAGAAATGTAATTTAGAACATTTTTTAATATATAACATTTGTCGATAGGATTTACCTGATTTAGGAGCTATATTAGTTTAAATGACAAAAAACACGATTCAACTTTTTTTTTATTTCAATCATTAATGATATTTCTATTTAATTATTAATTAAAGTAATTTGATTCCTTCAATTATAAAATGTAAATTGGGAAAAGCAGTAGATTATAGATAGACTTACCCATGATCTATTTTTTTCCTTGCCAGGAAGAAATTGATCTTCTCTCACTCTGCTTCCTCTCATACATAACAAATAAGCTCCTATCAATTTTTAAAAAAATACGAAACTAAAGAGTTACCGATTTTCAGTGAGTAGGATACTTGACTCCTTACTTCTGACCCTAAATTCGAATCCGGCTGACAGATAATTATTATTCCGTTACATAAGCGGAGGATCGGCCTTGGGGTCGGTAGACCCTAATGGGGCACACCCATCCGCTTTATACTGGGTACCCTTAATTCTAGGAAATACCTTGCGGTTGAACAAGATTCCGGTCAAACCATTTTTGCAACCACTGTTCTAAAAACACTACAACCTTCCTCAAGTCCCAAGACTCTTCTTAGGTTGTTTTACATATTTTCTATTATTTGCTTTTATTTATTTATTTTTAATAAGTTAATATAAAAAAAAAAAAAAAAAAGCTTTTACTCCTCAAAGAACATAAACAAGAGGTTTAATTAGCCAGAGTGAACCGAGAGCATAAATGATATTTGCTACTGTATTCCAATGCCATTATCAATTGACTTTGATATGTCAGACTATTTATATGTTTATATTCAAAATCCTATAATATAAATTTTTTTTTTTTCATTGATTGATATTTACAATTGTACAAAATAATATCCAAAAAGTAAATGTGTTGACAGTGAATACAATGGCATGTAAATAACTTGTGAAGAACTACTCGCTAGTAGCACTTCAATCAAATCTACACTAAAAGGTCTCTAGGCCACCTTCTTTTCAGACGCCCCAGAGGATTATCAGGGATCAGGGATGGAGAAGGAAGCAAGTTGGGAGACTAGTGGATTGGAGTGGTTATGGAGCTTACTATGGAAGGATAGGTATCTGGTCTGGGCTAAATCAGTAACATAAGGAATATTAAGATCTTTATGGATAAGTTTATTTGTCACAAAGTAAGGAGCATTGAGGATTTTTCGAAGGATTTTAGATTGTAAGGATTGGATAGCCATGTAAATGAGTCTTTTGTAATTAATTGGGAGCTTTGAACGTTTGTCCAGTAAACATTAAAGTAGTCTGTAATAAATATATTTAAATTATAGATTCTTTGTTAACATAACTTGTATTTCATTAGTACAACAAGCAACGTAAGTTTTTATTGCCAAAATAATAAATAACATATTATTTGGGAAATAATTATTTAATTGATTTGTACTATTTGTGGGCCGCGGTGCTAAAAAGGATGAGAATCACTGATCTAAATTATCCAGTCGGCTTTCCGGGAAACATTCAAAATATTTCTTTTTTTTCGAAAACATTTTTGTGCTATTCTTACAATAGATCACGTTTCGCATCCACGAAGAACTGTTTGAATTATAACAGTTAAGGTGAATTCTTCAAGTATCAAGTTACGGAGAGGACCGAGTAATTCTATGGTTAAGAAATAAAAAGCCTTTCTCAATTTACAACTTGTACGTTTTTTTCTGATGAATTTTAGATACTGTTGGCAGCAGATACTTGTCTACATATTCGATCTCTCGATATGTTGAAACTTATATAATTACTAAATCTATATAAAATTGAAGTCTTGCATGTTTGATAAGGCATTGTATTTTTCTTAGGCAAACAATATTATATTTTATTATTAGACAATTGTAAACTAACTCTTACAATTAGAGTTAGTTGATATTTAAACGATTATTACCGCTCATTTAAACAATAACAATAATGTACGATAGAGTAACATATCATATAATTAATTTCTCTCTCTCTCTTCTTTTCCCCTTTAATTTAATAAAATCAATACATTCATGTAAAACAATATTATTTATTTATTTCAATGAAATCATCAATGGTTAATCGAATATGGCAAATGTTTCCTAATGAATTCCCGCACCTTAAAAAAAAAGGTTTATGTACAAGATCAGAAACAGTTGCTAAAAATTAAAATAACAGAATGTTGTTTGGCAAAGTATATTGCATTATGAACACTTGAGAAACAAGACAATAATGTATTGAGGTTACGATGATAAAAAATCGATCTTTGATATAAAAATTGTTGCGAGTCACCGCCGAACAAATAACGATTTTGTAGGTTTTTTTTCTTTTACAATTATTTATTATTTGCAACTTTATACATTACGGTTTCGTAGGCATTATAATAGTATAGGAAAGTGTATTTCTAGGATATCTTTTAAACATTGTGTCAGACAAAAATAGTAAATTTTGATCTAAAATCGTATTTAATGGTTCTATATGTCATATCTAGTCTTGAAATAGTTTAGTAGTGAAGGCTTTTTATTCTTAACTATTTACTGATATTTACAATTGTGTACAGAATATACAAGTAAATTTTAGAAAAACAATTACAATGGCGTATCAATAATATTCTAAGAACTACTTACTAGTAGCACTTCAATAGTTCAATAGAAGGTCTCTTGACCATCTTCTTTTCAGACTCCTAGAAGTCTGAAAAGAAGATCCCACAGATCATCGGGGAATGGAATGTGAAGCAAGTTAGGAGACTAGAGGATTCGAGTTTACTATGAAACGATAGGTATATGGTTTGGGCCAAATCAGCAACATCGTAACATTAAGATCTTTATAAGGACGTAAGATCATAAGTTTTTTTTGTGATATAATGAGAAGCATTGTGGATTTTTCGAAGGATTTTGGATTGTGAGGATTGGGAGGTTTATTGGAGCCCTGAAGCTTAACTCCGTATGTCCAAATGGGTCTAATTAAGGACATGTAAATACCTTTTAGTAATTTGTTAGGAGCTTACTATTATTTCCTAGTAAATGTTGGACTCGTTACGAGCAGTTTTAGTCTTTTAAGTCTCATATGTTTGGATAAAACTTGATCAATGTTCATTACTGCCGATTTATACTTTTAAAATTTGTAAACTTAACCCAAATGAATATTGGTTAAAAAATGAAATATATATCTAAAAAAAAAGAGAAGTTCTTTTCTAAACAAAAAACGGAGGATGTTGGTGTCAAAGATAAGCCAGAGGAGCCCTCCGGACTGACAGATAAAGGTTGACTTCTCTCTTTAGTAATGGCCCTTTGTTACTAAGGGAAATTTCTCCGGCCTAGTATCTCCTCGTTTTTTACTTTTTTTATTATCCATATTATTGTTTTGTTATTTTGTACTGAATAGATAGACAGATAAATATATAGATAATTTTATTGCTTAAAAGATACATCTCATATCAAGGTGTTGGCTTAAATAAATAAATAAACTAAATTCACAAAAATAACTATATATATATACATACACACCCACATACACACACATACATACATATACATGAAGCATAACCTTACATTATAATTGAATAAAACTAAAAATAAACAGAAATATTCCTTAGTTTCATAGATACGAAATGAAAATTACAATAATCGGTTGATATTACAGCTTTTATACAAGTCCCTTTACCTTCATTCATTCCTTAAAAAACTTCTTGTTTTTAGTAAATTTACAAAAAAATAAAAAATGAGGTTTAGCTTTGGCATGCTATCCACTTCCACCACAAACACCAGGGAATCTCTATTATAATTTAGTCCTACGATTGGATTAATATAATTATCCCTTAACTGAGCATAATTAACTGGCATACAAATATCAAATGAAATAAGTCTTCTTTCTGTTTAAGGTTACAGAGAGTACAGTCATCCTCGCAATTTATACAATATGTGGTGCCTTTATGATATATTCGGATTAGTTTTGTTCCTCCAACTCTTAATTGGCTCACTAGTCTAATCTTTGAAATATTGCAATTGAATTGTAGGTAATTGTTCTGTTTTAAATATTGATATATATGGCTATAGTTAGAGTTAATACTGATGTGGTCCTCTTCTATGAGTTTCTGTTTATAGGATTCTAAAATACCTTTACTGCTTTCCTGAATTATTTTTGATCCCAACTCATATATTAAGTTTTTCAATTGTAAAACCCAATTATGTACTGGATCTGAATTTGATGAAGATATGGACATTAATTTAAGGTAGCATTTTTTTGTAATTCTGTCTTCTGGCATTTCTAACAGTTTAGTCCACCAGTTTATCGTTTGCTTTAGGACATGAAAACTGATATTAATCAAAAGCCTCCCACACATCACATCTATATACAGAGTTAAAATGGCTTTATCCTTTATCCCGCAGAAATTACTTCCTCCTTCCTCTACCAAACCATTAATTCTCGGAATTCCTCCTACATCTATAACATCCTCCAGTTCAGATCCTCGGTCTCCTCCCGCACTACAAGATCTCGCTCCTCAGACCTGTATACTTCTTCCCATAAGAGTACATCGTTTGACCACTCCTCCATTTCCCGTGCTACTTCCTTATGGAATTCACTACCCTGTAATATCCGTAATGCTCCATCTCTGTCCACATTTAAATCCCTTCTCTTTCAATACCTCCTTTCCCTCCAGAATGATACTGACTAGCAAAACCTGACTTAGAAAAAAAAAAAAAAAAAAAAAAAAAAAACATTCAGTTGATGTAAATAGGTTTTTATTTTTTCTCCTAAAATTATTGGATTTTTGTAATTTTTATTTCATCTGTGTCTGTTTTTGTTCTTTATTTGTAAAATTTTAAATAGTTAACCAGATTGTTAATTTATTTCATTTCATCTTATGAAAGCTAGACTTATTGTATTCATTTATGTACATTATATTATTCTTAGGGGACATCGTCCCAGAATAAAGTTTATTTTCTATTCTATTCTATTCTATTCTAAGTCCCCATATTTTCGCCCCATATAGCAGAGTACTGAGAACTGTCGATCGGTATAATTCTATCCTTGCTTCCCAGGAAGTCATTCTTAAATTTGCCATTACCTTCTTCGTACGATGTCCCGCGGTAGTACTTCTTAGAACTACATTGTTTGCTGCATCGGAGAAGACGCCTTTTGTAGTTAAAGGGATACCTAAATATATGTGTTTTTTAACTATCTCTAAGGGCTGCTGAGCGAATGTGAATGAACTATGTTTAACTCTTCCGCCTTTTCGAAAAATAATAATTTTGCTTTTATTAACATTATTTTGTACTGAATACTCATTATTACAATTTCTATAACCATAGTGAAAAAATGTTCAAGAGATTATGCATAGAAAATCTATTGACATAATTTTTTTTTGGATAATTACAAGGAGGCGTTTACCCAACCTGAGTTAAGATTTACTAATCGATTAATTTAATTGTTTCATTAATTTTTATTATTGACAATAATTTGTCTTTTGGTTGGGGGTCTATATTTTTTTCCCCCTCAACAAAAATGTAACATTTTGACACGCAATAGCTCTGTTGGTGTTGCTCGGTTCGAAAATTTGCCAACAGTTTCCATATTAGAATTAAATTGAGAATATTTGTTGTTATATAACAGTTTTCGTTAGGACCTACTGTTGAGTAGCTATTGTATATTTTGGTTGGAATGAAACAATTATGCTTGAATCCCATATTTTTCTCAATTTTGTTGTATTTTAAATAATCATTTATTGTTAATTTTGTTTAATTATTCGGCTTCGGGGTTAGGAAACCCTCCTTCATTTCGTCATCATCATCATTATATTCATTCCTCTTTGAACCGCTTAAGCAGTGTGAGGAGGAAGTCTATAGAGCCTTCTTGAGCTCGGTCGTTTACTAGCTGTTTTCTGCAGTTCCACTCAAGTCCTCTTTTTCGGAAGTCCTTTTTAACTTCGTCCTCCCATTTAGTTCTAGGACGGCCTCTTCCTCGCTTTCCTTCTACTTTTGCCCCATAGACTTCATTGGCAACTCTGTTCTGATCCATTCGTAGGAGGTGTTCAAGCCATCTCAGCCGGTTTTCCTCTACTAATTCGTTGGCAGGTTTAACGTTGAGGTTTGATCTGATGGTGGTGTTCCGTATTCGATCTCTTCTTGTTTTCCCCTCTATCTTTCGGAGAAATCTCATTTCAGCCGCTTGAATTCTGGATTGATGCTTTTTCCAAGCGTCCATGATTCCGAAGAGTGCGTTAGAATGGGGAGAAATATAGATCTGAATACAGCCACTTTTGTTTTCCTTTCCCCCTCTCGCCTATTGAGGAAGCCTCTCTTAACCGCTTCAAACATCCTGCTAGCTGCTGTGATTCGTTCATTAACCTCTGATTCAATGTAACCATTTTCATCGAGGTGTGCATCCAGGTATTTGAAGTTTTTCACTTGTTCCAGGACTTTATCTTCAGCTCTGATTGCACGCATTATCCTCCTTGGTTCCCAACCCTTCATAACCTTTGTTTTCGTGGGGTTTATAACCATATTGATCTCGAGGAGTTCATCAACATTGTATTGCAGATTCCTGTCATTGTCTGAAAAATTTTTCGTGAAATACTTTAAAAACCGTGACTGCTAATAATTTTCAGTTAGCTGTCTCGTAAATCTAGCTTATCTTTATTTCATTTAAACCAAAGAACTTAGTTCTTTGTGAAGGTTCGAATTGAAGTAAGGGTATTTGTGAGCCTCCACAATCTTTGTTCAGGGGGAGAATTAATTTGTTATATTTTATTCTACAGGAACTAATTTTTGGACATGCCATTATTTATTTATAATTTGTTTTTAATAGAATATTGTTTGCTGTTTACATCTCTGTATTTAGCAACATACATGTATAATAAGGTTGTATAATAGTCTCGCCATCTTAATTTCAAACGAAGATAATAATATGTATAAAAGGTGATATATGTATATACAATTGAAAATAGCACTTTTGGTATAAATATATAAATAGGAAAAAGAAGAGAGAGAAAAGAAATATTAATAATCATAACAATATGATGATATTATAATTACACGCTTATATAATGACAACGGGATCGAGGAAAATAAAGAAGTGTATAAAATAAATCAATAAAATAAAGTACTAATGATGAATATCAACGTAACGAATATATTCACACATCTTCTTCCAACTTACGTAGATATAGGTGCTCACAGTAAATGATCAATATTACCAATTGCTAAGTTTATCAGTAAACTATGTTTCTCAGATGTCTATTCTCCAATTGAAACCCTTACAGACAACCTAATTCGTTGCGATTTTTTTAACAGACCAAATGAAATTGATTCAAAACGATACCAGACATTTTTATTTATAATTCTTAACTTCTATTTAGCTCGGATATAAAGATTTACATGATTATTTAAATTTTATTTTATAGATTTTTTGCCTTCAAATCGTGATCTTTTCTAAAGATCCGATGAAGCTGATTATGGTTTCATTCGATTCATCACCTCTTTAAACGTATATAGTACAAAACATCACCATGCATATAATTCGACTCCTTTACATTTTATGTTTTTACCTATTTTGCCCCTCTCTGCAGCGGTACTAGGCCCAAAACTTTAATTTCAGTACACAAGCACAACACAAATAAAAAAAAAAAATTTATAACTATCCGGTTTTTTGCATAGCAAACCCCTCTTTTTTGGTAGTTTTACTGAACCAATATGTGATAGATTTTTAGTAATAATTTTTTTTTGTACAAGTCGATTCTAATTGAAAAGGTTTTGTTCGTCGAACGGGAACGTTCAGATTTTTAATATATGATTTCGTATTTTTAATCGATTATGATTTAATACTTTGGTACAAAATTATGTATTGTTATAATCAATTGTTGTGGTATAATCTATATATATACATATATATATATGAATGTGTGTCTGTCTGTCAGTCTGTACTCGATAGATTCAAAAACCATACTTATAAGGTATACCACCGGGAAAGTTTTTGAAAAACAAAATTAAAATCAGAGTTGTTTCCCTGATTTGTTCCCGATATCCCAAAAATATCAAAATAACATTTATTTTTTATAATTAGGTACTATTTTAGTGTAGGTGTTTGTAAACAATCAGCAATAAAACATATCTTCTAAATTAATCTATATCTATACTATTATATAATAGGACAAGCCATTTTCCGTTTGTGATCACCACAAAAACTACTGAACCAATCTTTACCAAATCGTAACTACTCCATCTCCGTAGTTAAAGGAAGGTTTAGAAATAAGAAAATTTACATATTTTCTATTTAATTGTAGCTAAAAAGCAATAAATATGTGGTACGCAGTGAATTTTGAAAATTGACCGATATGTGGCGAGTGCCATTTAAGGGAGGTTATAACGGTGCAGTTTTATATAGAGCTAGAAATTGATAATAAAATTGGCTTAATTCAAATAAATTGATATTAAAAAAAATAAAAATATTTAGTGTGACGTGTAGATCCTAGGGATGTTTAATAATCGTAGGTTAGGTTAGCGGCATTCTGCAACAGAGTTTGCAATGGTAAAATTATTAAAATTTCAATGATTTTAAATTCATTTTGATGTTTCAGGTTTATTTAATAAATCGTACCATTGGTAATGTGAAAGAGCAGTAATTTTACCTAAAAATACTATAACAGAGAATATTATTAACATTATTATTGAAAAAGTAAATAATGACATAGAGAATATCTCTATTGATAGAGCTGTAAGCACAGTTAATGAAGTCCATTATCCGCCTGAGTTTCTTCCTAAAAAGTCTCTGCCCATCTGAATTACCAACTCATAGATTAGAATTAATGATAGAATATCCAATAATGATTTTAAGTAAATTTCAACCATGTAATCATTGCAATAATACTGGGTTAAAAATTAAAGCTTTGAGAGAAAATATATAGAAATATTGTGAGAAAATAATTCTAAACTGCATGATAAGATTTTTATCGACAAACAAATCAAACTTCTATTATTAATTAAACCTATTTAAGTTCTTTAGTTATAAGAGCGGGCGAAGCCGCGACTGGGGATGCTAGTAAATTATAAAAGACTAAGTTTTGATTATCCAAAAATAATTTAATATAGTATAGATAAATTACTTTATACTTTACTAATTGGAACCAATTTTGTGTTATAATGTACTTATTCAAGTCCTAAGTCCTACACAGACTTAGCCTGACTGGGATAGATGTCGCAACTGCAGTGTCCCTGCAAGGCCGTGGGATGGGCGGGGTCACCACTTTCACTTTCATTCCTTCTCTTCTCTTCCATTGTTCTCTGTTCTCTTCTGTCTCTGTCCTCGGCCACGGTGCAACGAATTGCATCTCGTAATAACTTCGGTTTATGACTTTATTTAAAATTACTCTCAGTATTACTTTTATTGTATAAATCGTGTTATTTATGTATTTGTTATTACGGGAGGTAATTATCATATTGTACTCCAGAAGTTTGGTATTACCTTGACCAGAATAAAAAGAAAAATATCTTTATAGTTAAAACTTGATGAATTTATTTTATAATATTGGTCTCGCTAAAGTGGGTAACTTTAATTTTGGAAAAAAACTGGCGGTTGAGCGAGAATCCTCCAAATCCTCTCCTTTCACAGCTGTTGGCCCTGAAACAGTTCATTATTACCTATGTTCTTTACCCAATACCATTCATGGATTGTAGTAATACATTTTTTTTTTTTTTTATTATATATTATATTATATACATATATAATTCAAATCTTCTGTAACTAACGGTAAGGAAAATAAAATTAAATAAAGTAAAAATTTTATAATATTTATTTAAACATATAATTATTATTATAAGTCGTAATTGAAGAGCTGTGTTGAATGATTGGATCAATATATTGAATGAAATTTTGGGTGGGATCGGCCAAAAAGAAATTAGGGCAATACTTAAAAATTAACGAAAATATTTTATTTTATTTGCCAATGTTTCGGCGAAATCTTTGATGGCCGTCATCAGGGCTAAAAAAAAAAAACAATAGTCGAAAAAGAGAGGAAAGAGGGGAAAAATGAAAGAAGAAATAAATTAATGGTTAATTAAAATTTAAAAAATGTTGATAAAATAAAATTTAAAATAATAGAGTTAATTTATCTACATTTTTTCAGATCATTTCAAATTGTTTACTTTATTATTTTTTTATATTTTTATTTTATTTATTTGTATTTTTGTCTGTTTTTTTTTCCTTTCGTCTCTCTTTTTTTTCATTATTAGACTATTCTTTGTTTTAGCCCTGATGATGTCCAATGATGATTTAAAATCTATGGTCGAAACATTGGCAAAAAAAAAAGTTTGTTAAAAAAACATTGCCTAAATTTTTTATGACTGATCTCTCTCAACATCCTACATATTCATCCAGTCATTCAACATGGCTCATCAGCTCAATATTTTATGTTATTATTATTATCATTAGTTATCAGATTAATTTAATTATTTACCACTTCTATTGCATTTATTTTTTATTATTATTTTTTTTAAATTTATTTATTTATTTTTTTATTTGAAGACTATTTTCAAACGTTTAAAATCCATCGTCAGTTCTAAAAACACACAAAGAATTCAAAACAGCAGCACTTTAATACACAGATTTTATATTTTAAATTTTGTTAAAAATTTAAGACAAGAAATCAGTAAACATGTTGATACTGAACGATATCAAGGCCTAGAACGGTCTGATTGTGAGTGTAATAAGACGAAAGGGTCAGGTAGGTTGCACTTTCGGTTTCCCCTATTACTGGTTGGTTTTTTCTATTCCTACTTGAAACAAATTTGGAGTGGGAATATTGGAAATGTTTATCTAGTCATAAAATGGTTTTTTGAATGGTTTTGTTTAATTTAAAGCCAAATAACGAACGCATCAGTAATATTTAAAAAAATAATAAAGATTATTAAAAAAAGTCGCAGTGATAATAATAAAAACAAACTAACATATCCCTTCGTGATTACTGAATCTAATATAGTCCAGTAAAATAAGGCTCCAAAAGGCCGTTTTCAAGAAAAAAACTGCCGAACTTTTATTTTCAACGGATCTTTATGTTTTTTGGGGTGCTGAATCGGACAAATACGTTCGGAGCTATAATGATAAATGTGCCGAAAACCATGGATTTAACAAAGGTACGGGTTTTTAGGCGTCTGGGATATTGTATTATATGGGATATTATAACTCCGAAAGTATCTTTCCAATTCAAAATGTTTTTTTTCAATCTGAAAGGTGGTTAAATTTACTATTAGATCCTATATATGTAACTTATAATTAACACCGTGAAATACCCACACCAGTCTACTGAACATGTCATAATTTACATATTTTGCCAAAACATACACATTTAGCGTGCTAGCTTGGGTAGTTTACAGGGTTTAATATAATTTACATATATAGCATCTGATAGCGAATTTAATCAGCTTTGAGATAGAAAAAAGAAATTTGGGATCGAACAAATATTTGAGGAGTTAGAACGACAAATGTGCCAAAAAACACTTGGATTTTACAACAGTACGTTTTTATTAGCGGGCTGGCATGTACATTTCACGGTGTTTGATTAAAACTTAATTTATAGATTCTTATAGTAAATTTAATCAGCTTTAAGATGAAAAAAAAATAATGCTGTATCGGACAAATAGTTTCAGAGTTATAGCCAGAAGAGCACGACAAACGTGTTTTCGCGGAGCGGTGGGACTGACGGCAAGTTAGCCAATTTCTTCATTTTTTCCCAATAAAGTAAGATCGCGAAAAATGGTCCATTTTCGGATTTCTTTTTTTCATTATGTAGTTACTAGTTACAGCTACAATTAATATTTGAAGACTTTCTTCGAAAAAAGCTATGTTATCGTGTTATAGATAAAAAAACAAAAATAACGGTTTTTTGCGATTTTGAATATGAAGCCGATGGTTGCCGTGGTAGCATACTTCAGATTCGGATTCAGCACACCAAAAAACATAAAGATCCGTTAAGAATCAAAGTTCGGCAGTTTTTTTTCGGCAAACCCTTATTTTACTGGACCATATTAGATCCCGTAATCATGAAGGGATATGTTAGTTTGTTTTTATTATTATCACTGCGACGTTTTTTAATAATCGTTATTATTTTTATAATGATCAATATTAATTATGAATAATTATATAATTTTAAAAAGAAGTTTTTTTAAATTTTATTTTTAATTTACATTATTATATGAAACGAAATGAAAAATAATATTTATTATTGAACTAATTGTCAATTAAAGATAATACAAAGGCATATGACATGCATACGTTTTATACATTATGCATGCATGTTTTTAATATATTGTCATACAGTTAGTGAATTAAAGCAATTAATTAAAACATTGCTCAATCATCATCCACTAGAGGCTCACCAGGCTGATCTGGAAATGAAAAATGAATAAATAATTTCAATACAATTTAATTATTGTTAAAGTATAGTGGGCAACAAAAGTATAAATAAACAACAACAAAAATTAAAACACTGACCTGTTTTTAAACCTGTAATTATCTGGTTGCTTAAAGAAGTATTGCCAAAAGATATATAAGAAATCGTTTAGAGGAGGAAAAAAAAATATTGCTGTGGGAACGTTTATTGCGCAATATAATTGCTGATAAAAGAAAGCATTCCTGAGCCTCAATAATGTACCGTTGAAAATACCTGATCAGTTGGTTTATTCTTCTAAACCTATACCTATATAATTTCGAGATGATTTCATTGGATCATAATGATCGTGTATCATATTGCATATCATAATGATCATATTGCATTTATTCAATCATAATGATTGGTGCTCTTGATTTTTAATTTATTTGCTGGTGTGCTACCAATGGATAGATGCTTTACTAGATATTGAAATGCCATTAACTCACAGTTCGGATGATTCACTTATTGTATTATTGTACAATTGTATCAACAAATAAAGAGAAATATATATTTGTTAAAGAAGATGGCCTAGACACCTTCTAGTGTTGAATTTTAGTTGAAGTGCTACTGATGAGTAGTTCTTTTTAAGTTTTAACATGTTATTGTAATTGTTATGAACACATTTAATAGATGTATATATATTGTACAGTTGTAAATTTCAATAAAAGAAAGAAACAAAATTGTTAAAAACAATATTATTGAGCGAATTCAAAATGAGGATGGTGTACTTCCTCTGTGAATTCAATATACATTTATTTATTGCACTCATAAATTTAAAACAAACTTCGAAGCTGACGGAATCATATTTTGGATGGCAGATTTTTCGCATATCGTTGGGGGCTTAATTTTAAATTTCTATGTACAGTACAATAGTAAGATAAGTAAATATTTTAAAAACATTCTTTTATTTATTCAAATTTATGTATTGATATTTACAGCTGATTACAAGTAAATGTGTGGCAAAATGATTACAATGACACCTCAATCACTTGTAAGGATCTACCCACTAATAGCACTTATAGTGTGGATGTTTATCGGGAATGGAGTGAAAAGTTGGGAGACTAGTGGGTTCGAATGGGTATGTTATCATTGAAGAAGAGATATCTTATTAGGCCAAATCGGCAACATATGAGCCATTTAGATCGTTATGGATAGTGACATAATAAAGAGCATTGAGAATTTTAAGAAGTTTTTTGGAACGCTAAATTTTACTTACCACCTTCATCTATTTGACCCTTCAATTCTAGTGCTCACATAACCCTAATGTTTCAAGATTCAAAAAATGTTACTGTTAAAGTTAATGTTAATTTTAATGTTAGTTTAAATATGTAATTAAATCAGTGGTTGTCGTGAAGAAATGGACTTGTAATATTTCCTTGAAGACGAGTTAAATTTTTTTTTTTTAATATACATTTGTTGAAATTTACCACTGTACATAATATATACATTAAGAAAATGTATTGATAACGATTTCAATAACATGTCAAAACCTGAAAAGAACTAGTCATCAGTAGCACTTCAATAAGCATTCTACACTAGAAGGTCTATAGGCCATCTTCGTTTAAGACGACTCGGAGGATTATCATAATAAATGGATCAGACCCTTATTATTACGATAATTGTATTAGCCTGCCCAAAACTGGTGAGGTGACCATAAATAGTGATTTACCCTATATATTTTTTATAGTTGTTCTTATAAATAAATAAATAAAAATAATAATATTGGTTAACACTGTGTGTTTGGATCCTATCTTATTAGTATCTGTTTTTATTTTTTATGTTATGTTAATTACTTCCATAATTTTTCTATTTTGAGTACTTGTTTCATAATTTAATATTTACGTATTTTTTATATAATAATTAACGAGGTAATAATTAATAATTTAACTTTATACAATAAATAATTCTTTAAAAAAATTCTGTGTTTTTTTTTTTTTTTATAACAATTTAATGAAATTTACAGCTGTGATAATGTATACATCAAGTAAATGTGTTGATAACGATGACAATAACATGTCAAAAATTTGTAGCACTTCAATAAACATTCTAAACTAGAAGATCTCTAGGCCATCTTCTTTTCTCGGAGGATTATCGGTAATGGAGTGGGAAGCAAGTTGAGAAACTAACGGATTTGAGTGGTTATGGAGCTTAATATGAAATGATAGGTATCTGGTGTGGGCTAAATCAGCAAGATATGGAACATTAAGATCTTTATGGATAAGTTAATTGGTGACAAAGTAAGGAGCATAGAGGATTTTTCGAAGGATTTTGGATTGTAAGGATTGAATACGAGATGAATTGGAGGGTTTAGTGAATCCCAAAGCTCATTACGGTAGGTCCAAATGGGTCTAATTATTGCCATTTTAATGAGCCTTTCGTTATTTTTTGGAAGCTTTGATCGTTTTTCTAGTAAATGGTGGAATAGTCGAAAGACGGACTGTTTCTGTTTCGTATGAGGATTCCAAGCGAGAAGTCTGTCCAAATGGAGTCCTTGGTAGATCTGTTCTATAGGGGTTACGAGTTAAATTATTGAAAAGTACTGTAAGACATGAAGTCCTATGTTCACCACGAAGAGTAAAAGTTATTTAAGGAGATTTGTTTGAATTTATTTTTCCTCCAACTTCAGCACCATTTTTGGACACGATTAAAAGGTGTTTTATAACATGCATATCAGACAAGGAAGTCAGTTCCTACTGGTACTTTCTTAACTTCGAATTTCTACAGCCTTCTTCGGTTCGACTTAGGTAAGTCCGTTGACGCCATTCTCTGCAAGTTTGGTATATTATTCTTTTGTTGTGGAATCGTCAGTGAATGTGTGGATATGATTCTGTCCATGAAGGGGTACGTACAGAAAGATATTTACATAATTTAAGGAAATCTAAACTACCCGAAAATCCAGTTTTTACTTCAAATCATCCAGATTCCCTGTAGAAATATATTTGCCAGTAAAATTAAAATATTTCGATTGTAAAATTATTTATGATTATTACTAACTCAATTGTAATAATTCTAGGACTTGTTACTACGAATCTCTCTAAGAGTTTTTTCTTGATATTTATGTAATTCAACCTTTTAAGCTCCGGTTCCCAGACTAGATACCGACTCTTCACGGTGCTTTCATGAAGTACCTTCTCCTCGCTCCAGAAGTGTCCTGCACCTGCTGTGACTCCAGACAGGAGATTGTACCAGATATCGAAAGCTTGATCTTCTACTCCTTTGTCAGTGTACAATCGATTATCCGCGGCTTCCGATACATCTCACCGGTCGTTCATGGACTGTGACTGGGATATGGAACCGATAGGCTCTATATATCGAACCAGTGTAATCGATTTCTAATCTGATCATTGGGATCAAGAGAACGTTATTACTTTCTTCTAAGGTGATTTTAGATATTTTAATTAGTTCAATTAAAGTCTTTATATTAGTATTTTATAGCCGAATATCTTTCGATTTCAAGGATCGTTGGATCCTGACAGATCTATAAGTATACTACAGAGTCCTGATAAAGGATTAAATATGAAGAATGATTGTCCTTTTAAATAGCAACAAGATTTAAACTATTTCCAAAAGGACGAAATTAATTTTTCGGGAGGAAGTGTCCAAGGATATCCTCCGGCGTTAATAATCGTAAGATCCTGATAGATCTGAAATTAGCCTAATAAATAAAAAAAAACATCAAGATGAAGATCAAGCCTGATAAAAGCTTGCATTGTCAGTTGAAACGTGGGCACAATACATTTAAATTTATATTCTAATTGTGTCTAATTATTCCAGTCTGTAAGCATGTTGTAGAGTGCATGAAATATGCGATAATTTTTGACTTTACAGCTTCGTTAGGAGTAGTTAGAAGGTAAACATACTAAAAGTCCCTATGGGAGGTTAGCTTACAGTGGGGGGGGGGTAGAAGTTCCCATTTTTGGACTTTTCGATTATATCTCAAAAATGGTGAACTATAGGAAAATATGCTATTGATCAAAATTAAAGCTAATGAAACTTCCTATAAAATTGTTTATATACATAATTGTCCATTCCATTCCGAAGATCCGAAGCGTCTGAAAAGAAGATGGCTGAGAGACCTTCTAGTGTAGAATTTTTATTAAGTGCAACTGATAAGTAGTTCTTTTCAAGCTGTAAATTTAATTTTTTTTATTTTTTTATATACATTTATTGAAATTTACAACTACAGAATATATACATCAAGTAAATGCATTGACAACGATTATAATAACATGTTAAAACTTGAAAAGAACTACTCATCAGTAGTACTTTATTAAAACTTCTACGCTAGAAGGTCTCTAGGCCATCTTCGTTTCAGACGCCTTGGAGGATTATCAGGAATGGAGTGGGAAGCAAGTTGAGAAACTAACGGATTTGAGTGATTATGGAGCTTACTATGAAAGGATAAGTATCTGGTATGGGCTAAATCAGCAACATATGGGACATTAAGATCTTCATTCTTACGAAGGATTTTGGATTGTAAGGATTGAATACGAAATGAATTGGATAGTTTAGTGGAGCCCCAAAGCTCAACTCCGTACGTCCAGATAGGACCAATCACAGTCATGTATATGAGTCTTTTGTAATTCATTGGGAGCTTTGAACGTTTGTCGAGTAAATGTTGAAGTAGTCTGAAAAATTTAAATTAAAAAAAAAAAATCAACCATGAAAACACCCCAATTTTCGCTTACTATATTTTTATAAGTTTAAACAGCCAGCCCAAACTGTTATAAATATTAACACTTTATTCAGCTAGTGCAAGCGACAATGTAAGTTAAGGTACTAGTGGATTGTAGTTGATATGGAGTTTAGCATAAAAGAATCCTTGTCTAATCAGCAACATATATAACGCTTAGATTACTATAGATAGGATTATTTGTGAAATATTACGGAACATTATGGATTTTAGACGGTAATGATTGGACACGAAATAGGTTAGATAGTTTAATGAAGCATGAAATACTAGCTCTTTCTGACCAAAGAGGTCTAATTGTGGCCATGTAAATGTGGCTTTTGTACTGATTGTGAAAAGCTTAGTGCGATTGTCTGGTAAATGTTGAAGTAATCGGAACGGCCAACCTTATGAATATTCTAAGGAATATGTTTGTTCTAATGTAATCTGGGGAAAATCAAAATGTCTTCAAGAAGCAGTTACGATTGTTTTGTTTGATTCTAAACTCACCACAAATCTTTACCAAATTTTATCTACATTATCTTGAATGAATGAATGAAAATAAATTTTATTCTGGGGCCTTTGCCCCTTAAGAATAATTACAATGAACAATTAATGGCTACCTAGCATACCGTATATATAATTAAGAAATATGATAAAATAAGGAAAATATAATTAAAATTAAATTAGGAATTTAAACAAAATTCAAATTACAATATAAAAGTATTGTTACATATTTTAAAATATCACACAAAAAACAAATTATATCTTGAGGTTAGAATCTAAGCTAAGTTACGAAAACAAAAATAGAGAAATTAAAAACAAAATCGCAATGAAATCAAATACAATAATCAAAGCTGAGAAATATAAATTATCTGGAAAGATAATGTGTCTTATCTGATAAATAATATAAATTATGCCAAAACCAATTCAGTGTAATAGTACTAGACTAATACTGTACAAAATCAATATTATATTCTGAATGTTCCTATCTCATTTTAAGAGATATTTTCTACATCTATATGACTATTAGATTGAATATCTAACAGGTTAATGAAAAGTCGGTATTTGAAGCTGTTATGAGAGGAGGAGGAATGGCGAATGATGGAAGGGAGGGAATTCCAGAAGTTGGAAGCTCTGGATATAAAGGAACGTTTGAAGGATGTTGTGTTGAAAGGAGTTAGGTAGAGGTCTGAGGAACGGGCTCTGGTTTTGCGGGAACTCACTGACGATTTTAATGTTAAAGCTTTCAGGATATAGGAAGGCGACTGAGAGGAAAGAGATTTGTAAAGGAACGAACCAAGAAAGTACTGTCAACGGAAGGAAGGAAATAACCATTTTAATTTGGTGTAGTGGTGGGAAATATGTTCGTGGCGTGGTATTCTCAGAACGAATCTCAGACAGCCGTTCATTATCTCCTTTAATCTTGCATCTTGAGATTTCGAGAGACCTCCATACACCACACTACCATAATCAAAATGGGGGAATATGAGGGATGTAATTTACAGTTGGCGGATTGACTGTGGAAGGAAATTACGGGACCGGTTTAGGAGTCGAAGGGAGGAGATTGAACTTCATAGTTCCAGGAAGGTTTAGCAATAATAAATGTTACTTATTTTTGTTTAAATTGTTATTTAAAATGCGATAAATATGTGGATTCATGTAAAGTTAGAAAATAGACCGTTAGGTGGCGAGCGAAATTCTGCAAGAGAGGTTACAAAGGTTCAGTGTTATAAAGCTTAAAATTTGTTTTAAAATTTACTTGATTTCAATAAAATTGTTATTAAAAAATATATAAATATGTGGAGCAACGTGGGATCCAGTGAAGTTCTGAAATCAGCCGATATATCTCTAATAATAAATTAAAAATTATCTCTTCATCTGGATAATTTAAATCTAGCTTATTCATTAGAATTAAGAACTTGATTTCCAATTATGCTTTAAGTACTCATCAACCATCTGATCGGTGTAAGGATGCAGAGGTTAAAAATTACAGCTATGCATGGAAATATCGATGCTATAATACTCACTGAAACAGCAACTGAAGAACTCACATTTATTCCTAGAGTCCCAATAATTCCTATTAATTTACTATTTCAGTTCAAACTAAAATTTCCAATTAAAGTTTCTTTTGCTATTACAATTGATAAATCGCAAGACAAGACTTAAAAAACGTTGTTGTGGATCATCGGATTCGCTGTTTTTATCACAGTTAATAGTATGTAGGGCTTGCCAGAGCTAGAAACACTTACAATAAAATCATTCTCATAATATCGGGAGATAAAACTCGAGATTTTGTTTATTATTCAAAGCTAGAAAATATCTTAAACTTACAAGGAGAGGACACACTCAGTCTCTCACGGATCTTGTTGGCAATTTTTTTGGAGGTTCCTGGTCAAAAAATATTAGACATGTATTTTGCCGTTGCGACCAATGAGCCCTAGAAGCCGAGAAAAAAAAAATAGCATTAAAATAATTTATTTTCAAACTCGAGTTTAAAAAATAATATCGACATCATTCTTGCACCAAGATGTTTAGTTAAGGTTAATTGAATTCTAAATAAATGATTAGATTTTCAAGCAAACTACCTCTATAGATTTTTTTCACACAAAAATTGACGTCAGATTCTAATTCAGCGTCCTAAAAAACATTGAAAAACGCTTATTCAACAAAATCAAAAAAATATAATTTTTTTTACGCTCTTCGAGGAAAATGAAATTTTTAAACCGATTATTGGTCCCATACCTTTAAATCGTCTGTACTTTGTCACGCAATTTACGTTAATAGGTAATTTAATGTTCATAGAATTTTACATTTATATACATCAAAAGAAAGCTGAAGCTCTCCTCTTTCCAGCGATACCAACCAGTGAATTGTGTGACAAAGTGATGGCGATTTAAAGGTATGTAACCAATAATCGGTTTAAAAATTTCATTTTCCTCGAAGAGCGTGAAAAAAATAATTTTTTGTGTGAAAAAATCTATAGAGGTATTTTGCTTGAAAATCTAATCATTTTTTTAGAATTTAATTAACCTAAACCAAAACCGATGGAGTGGCTGAATTTTTCCTTAAATTCGGAATCAAAACTAAACATCTTGGTGCGAGAATGATGTCGATATCATTTTTTAAACTCGAGACATAAAATAAATTATTTTAATGCTATTTTTTTTTTTTTCTCGGCTCCTAGGGCCCATTGGTCGGAACGGCAAAATACGTGTCTAATATTTTTTGACCAGGAACCTCCAAAAAAATTGCCAATAAGATCCGTGAGAGACTGAGTGTGTCCTCCCCTTGTTAGATATATTTTCTTTCTATATTATTGTTAAATGTTACATCCAATACAACGATTACTGGATAATAAAAACTATATTTATACTAAGGTCTTAGTTTTCTTGTAAATCCACAATCCAGGACTAAGCCTTCAGAAACAAGTTTTTGATTGCGTGTCAAAAAAAGTTCGCTGTGTTAGGTACTTGTTTTCCTCAACTTGTGAACTTTAACGCAATTCCCTTGCGAACGGTTTCGTGACGGTTTTGGAGGCATTAGAACCGTAAAAATAAGGTGTTTCTCGGATAATTCTTTAACAATGCGTTCGGAAAAAATATTTGTATATAAAATCGTATTTCATTTTTTTTTTGTTATATCTGGCCTTGAAATAGTTGAGGATATAAGGCTATTTATTTTCTTTATTCTTAACTATTTTCTGTTAATTACAATTGTATACATTATATATAACAAGTAAATTGTATGTGTCAATAAAAATAATTTACCATAAAGTAACATATTCTATAATTATTAATCTCAATTAATCTCTCTCTCTCTCTCTCTCTCTCTCTCTCTCTCTCTCTCTCTCTCTCTCTCTCTCTCTCTCTCTCTCTCTCTCTCTCTCTCTCTCTCTCTCTCTCTCTCTCTCTCTCTCTCTCTCTCTCTCTCTCTCTCGCTCTCTCTCTCTTTTTATCACTCTCTATCTCTATCTCTCACTCACTCTCATTCTCCCCCCCCCCCTCTCTCTCTTTCTTTCTTCTTTTTCCCTTTAATTTAGTAAATTCAATATATTCCATTAAAGGAATAGATACATGTTTTCCAAAGAGTTCCCACACCATAAAAATAATGTTTAATGTTTAAGACCACTAACAGTAGTTAAAGTTAAAATAATTTCGAATGTTGTTTGGAAGAGTATAATACATTATGATGTATAATGAACACTTGAGAAACAAGACAGTAACGTATTGAGGTTAGGATGATAAAAATTCAATCTTTGGCTTTTAAAATTATTGTGAGTTACCGCTGAAAAAATGACGATTTCATAGGTTTTTTTTTTTTTTAAGAACTATTAATTATTTACAACTTTATACATTATACACAAGTTAATTTCAGAAATTATTTTCAATAATATGTCAATGATATTAAAGGAACTACTCATTAGTATCACTTAAATAAAAGTTCTACATTAGGATGTCTCTTGGCCATCTTCTTTTCAGGCTCCTATTATTACAGATTACAGAAAACGCACTCTACACCCCATTTCAGGCCTTCGTTGGCTGGACTAAAGATGTAAATACATTCGCTTATCCCATAGACTTTAATTTACGTAATTATTAATATTAATGTTAATTAAAGGTGGGTATTTATATTTATTACTTTTCATTTAAAAATTATTCTCATTTGTCCTTCCATTGTATTTCTCCCTTACGTTCTCAAGTCCTTGAACTTGAACTTAATTCCAATTAGTGGTGTCGTTCACGTTTTACCCATTTTTGTTTAACATTACCAGAGTATTTTTAATTTAATTTTTTTATCTTTCTTTTTATGTATCCACACCTGTCAATTATTTCGTGACAACATGCTAGTGCGATGATAATATAAAACGAATGAAGGTCAGCACCCAGCGTTACTTACTCTTAACATGATATTTAATTATTTTTTCTGAGTAGATCCCTCAACCAACTCCTTTTTAGCCGCCTTCGTGTATTTTGCAATATGTTTCTCGAGTCCATGGTATGTATTAGATTGATATGTCTGCGTTATTCTTTCTATAAGGAAAGCGGCAACGTTTCGATATATTTCGAGACAGTAGAAGAGAACTGAATAGTTTTGTGTCCGAGAAATAATAAGCGTTTCTGACCAAATAATTTTGACTTTTTTTTTTTTTTTGACACGAAACGGCCTTATAGACCACGTGAATATCATTTCCTCCCAACTCTCCCCCCACACATCCCCCTCTTCCTCTCCTCCCACCTCTTCTTCATTCTCTCAGACTTCATTCTTCTTTCTTCCTCGCTCCATACTCTCCTCCCCCTCACCTCCTTGGTACCCAAAAGGACCTTTATTTCCCTCGTTTTCCCCTATATCTATCCCTATCGAAACAGTCCTGACTCGAAATCCCCAATCTTCCAACCCCTTTATATCTCCATGTTTTCCCAAAGATCTTCCTATTTATTCTGTTCTGGTTCATCCTGACCATATGACCGTAGAAGCGTAGCCTCCTTAACCTAAATTTTGACTTTATTTATTCCAGAATTTCTTTTTTCCTAGATATTATAGACATTATTATTATGAGATATTTGATATTGTTATGTGCTCTAAATACTTAAACTTCTCTACTTATTTAAACGTAATCCCTGTTATAAACATATTTTCAATATTAACACGATATTTTTGTATAATATGGTTAATACCCATATTTAAATTATATAAATAGCATTTGTTATATAATCATTCCTCTCATTTTTTGAAATATAATGTAAATTATGACACATACAAAAAATTAATAAATAAAAAACGTGTATAGACTAGGCTATGTGCAGTCTAATTTTTTTTTTCTCTCAAATTATCATGAAAGTCGTAAAAAACGTAAAAGATTTTATAAAGTCAATAAAATTACTCTGAATTTATTACTGATATATTTTTTTATCTACGGCAATCCTACCAACAAGATTATGGAGGCTCCATTACAAATGTGACCAATCCTGTAAAAAAAATATATATATATATATATATATATATATATATATATATATATATATATATATATATATATATATATATATATATATATATATATATATATATATTACTTGGAATCCTGTTTGTTGGACAGGTCCTCTTATTTATAGTTCAGGGCCGTATTTCTATAAATTATTCATGTTATAAATAGTTCGAAATTAAATTTACCAGTATCGTTTTTATCATACCCCAATAAATAATGTAAAACATTTCGTTATGATAATTGGTAATTATTTTTTAATACAATTAACTGAATTATTAGTAAAATAAAATTTTTATAGTAGAGAAATGGTAAAGGATGCAGTCATGTAAATAAAAACGTTCAAGTTTTTAAATAAAAAAAAACCTTATATTTGGAGTGCCGACGTTTCGACCTGCCTTGCAGGTCTTCTTCACGGTGATTGTGGTCTGGTTGAAGACTTATAATAAAATTATTACTTTCGAAATTAAGTTATAATTTTCATTTCTGTAATCCTGTTCAGGGATCAATATTCTACAGTATACCATATATTGTTTGTGGGGGCATCCAAAAACCTTAAATAAATTTTAAAAAAATAAATAAAAAAAAATTATTTTTTAAAAACAGATCTCTTAAGTATTAAGCCAATAAAAAGAAGAAAAAAAAAACAGTTAATTTAAATTTTCTTAAATATGCATGCTTGCCCTGAAAAAGGTTAACAAAATAAAATTTAATAAAACTTTCCTCTCTTTTAAACAAAATTTATTAATGAAATAATAAAATGTTAAGTGTGAGAATTAGGAATATTAAATATTTATAGTTTTAATTTAAAGGAGACGTTTTGACTTGTAACTCACAGATTTGAATGCCGATTTTTGTGTGGGTAGTAGGGACCTATAATAGTGTAAAACTAGATTTATAGCCGCCAATAAGCATTGTAAACCAAAATGAAAATCACATTTGATTTCTTTTTCTCAGCTCTCGGTCAAATAAAGAAATAATTTTTTCACATAACATCTTAAAGTCAAAATGTCTCCTTGTTAGTTTTTTTGTAAAGTTATATTTATTTAAAGAAATAACTGATTCGATCAGTTACATCTCCTCTCTAGTTATTTATTTTTTTTTAAAAGTACTATCCCTTATTTAAACTATAGACAATATAAACGTTACTAATTATTTTGGTTCAATAATCAAATCACTAAATAAACAATCAAATAACAAATACAACAAACCAGATTACTTACAATCACTAACAATGAGATTGAAAGAGGAATTGTGCTACTTGAGCAACCTAACACTACACAGACTTATACATACAGTTTGATTGATGGATGGACAACGGGTAACGCTGTTTTTGGTCGGCGCGTCACGTTGTTGGCTCTGTTCTCCATCGAAACAAATGATACTTCTATATCCATCAAAACTGTAATTTGTCATCCATTCATCACATCTTATGATCAGTCATTTATATGTTATTGTTTTTACATAGGTTATAATGAGGTCCGTTGGTTCCGTGTCCGTTGATGAGAGAGTTTCGGATGAATTTTAAAATTTTGGATGAAAAGATTTATAACAAACATGGTATCGAGTATTAAGATCAACTGATAGGCCGGAATTTTTTTTAGAAAGATCTGAAGAAATAAATAAATTAAACTAATGTAGAAACATTGAACAAATATTTAATATACAACAAAATAAACATTATTGTATACTCCAATATATTCCTAATTTAACTAAACAAATAATCATATAATTAAGTAATATAATATTTAACATTATATAACAAACGAAAAAAAATGTAATAATAATAAAACTGAATCAATGCTATTATATAAAAGGACCAGCCATTTTTCATTTATGGTCACTAACCGTGAAAACTACTCAACCAATCTCTACCAAATTTTTACATCATCTCCATAGTTCAATGAAGGTTTTGCAATTATAAAATTTACCGATTTTCAATTAAATTGTCATAAAAAAAAAAGCGATAAATATTTGGTGCACAGTGAAGTTTGATAATGACCTAATGTTAGAAAATTATGATACAATTTATTTATTTTCATTTAAATTGTTTTGTTTTTTTAAGACCTTTTATTGAGTTATTATTACAATCTGCCACAAATGTGGGAAATAGGTAATATAGATGGCGTATGATTGCATTCACACATTATGTACAATGAGAAAAAAAAACAAAAAAAATAATTAATGTAAGAAAAAGAAAAAAGGAAAAGAAAAGAACTATCCTATACATAAACAATATAAAATATACTATATACAAAATGAAATACTAAAACTTAAAAAAAAAAAAAAAAAATAATAAAAATTACATTACATTTTTTTGGAATGTAATTGATCTTTATCATTTTAATTAAATTACTTATTTGTTTGTTAAAATTATTTGTATTTAAAAATGAAATTAAATGATAAACAAAATTATTTTTACCATGAATGTCTGTCAGGGAAGCTGAATTTATTTCACAGAAACTGCAAAAAATTAACTTCTATTTTGTTTACTGAGAACTGTGTACTTTATTAGACCATTTTATTTGTTTCTCACAATATCTTTCTAATCTTAAATCGTTTTTTGTGAGGTTTACATCGCCTTTGTGATCACTTTCTGTTTTAAAAACTACATGTCATCATCAATGCTAACAAAAAGGAAACAAGAGATCTTTTCATTTAAAGACAAGATAGAAATGTTTAAGTGGCTAAACAAAAATTAATTGGGTCTGACAGCTATCGATTTCAAGGTTGGTAAATCAAAAATAACGTGAATCAAAAATAATTCTAAATCAATCATCAGGTACCTCATAATCTTTACAGTGAGACGGGCAGTTTGAGCCGTAAAACTTAAAAAAAAGCGAACAGTGAACTGTTAGAGGATGCTGTTTACACATAATAAATTGATGATAAAAGCATAGTTGACTGTTAAGATGAATGGCTAAGAGTATAATCAAGGATGCAGTCAAAGAGAAACACCACGTCTAAGTAGAAATACTTTAATGCGTGCCAACGTTTCGACCTACCTTGCAGGTCTTCTTCAGGGCCACCGAACCACACTGGACAGGAGACGTACGATGACTGAAACGCAATGTTCATCTTAACCTGATTGTCTTCTTCTCCGAAACTTGAAATTGGCAGGTTAACGAGAAAAAAAAAAAAATCCCGAAGCATGTAGAGTTGTAGAAATAAAATAAATTAATGATGATTAATACGCGTAATGCTGAAATATGTTATATATTTGATAGAAATATTTTATTTTCTGTCTATATTTTTCATCGAATATTCTGCAAGTTTTTTTTTGGGGGGGGCAGTCAAAAATGTTAAGAAGACCTATTTGATTTATATTTTAAAGGTTCAAACTTAATTATTAAACTTATAAGACAAAGTAGTGATTCTTTGTATTGATATCTGTCTAACTAAATAGAGAATGTATGAAAGAGAAAGTATGCTTTTCTGAAAAGATTATTTTTACAATGCTTGAGGGTGCACAATATTTTTCGCTCTTCCATTATCTTTGCAGTTATCGTAATTGAATTTGCAGACTCTATATTACAAAACTTTTAATTTTTGTAATCAATGATATATCTTCAGCCGTGTCGTATATATATTTCTCTAATAACTCTGTTGGGTCAGTGAGATTGCAAGCAATGCACCAATTCGATTTCTATGTTATTTAAACACGTCAGTAATGCATATAGTCGTTTGTAACGGCCTGTTTCAGCTGTTAAGTTGCTTCGCAATGCAACCTTAATAACAAGTGCTGGAGGGTAGGCAACCAGAAAACTAGCCATTACGGTATTGCATCTTATTAGGGAACATATACTGGGAAAATATATTTATATGTGGCCATGCTTCATTCCGATTTTCGGAAATCAGAATTCTAACATATCGGTAAGCATCTTAATTAATAAATGAAATGAAAAATAAACTTTATTCTGGGACAGACTGTCCTCTAAGAATAATTAAAGTGCACAATAAAAGGTGCAATTGTCTGGTTGAGATTAGTTACAAATCAGCACCTCAGTATTACAAATTAAATTACGAGAAAAAAAAAAGAAGAGAAAAAAACAAAAAAAAACAATAAACAAATAAAAAATTAAAGTTAAGTAAAAAAATAAAATAAAATAAAAAACAATCAACAGTAAAAATTTTAACACACTTTGCACATTTACATATTATTTAAATTTTTGTGGAAGATTGAAGATCGAGGAGATGGATAAATAAAAGATGTTTAAAAGAAGTTAAGGAAGAGGCTTTGCGAATATGGATAGGTAAGGAATTCCAAAAAGAGGTAGCACGAATGACGAAGGATTTTTCAAAGGAGGCAGTTCTATGTGAGGGGGTATATAGGTTGGAAGGTTGGGATCTTGTATTCAGGTGGTGAATGGGGGAACGCAGAGTAAGTAAGCCTAGAATATAGGAAGGTTTATTGGTTTTTAATGACTGAGGAAGTATTGCCGTCGAAAATCGGGGAAAAGCCACCCTAGCTCATTGTACCGGCAAGGTACGTGAGACCGTCTGTCGACCCCAAAGATAAATCTTATGAAGCAATTCATTAGATTTACGATAATACAATGATACGATATATATTATTTGAAAGTCCGGAGATTAATTCAGGGTTCCATCCACTCAAGCGTTTAAACAGAAAACTGACCTTCGTTTTCTATTTTTCCAACATTTACTAGAAAAACGTTTAAACCTTTAAATTAATTACAAGAGATGAACTCACATTAATGTAATTAGACCTATTTGGACATACGGAGTTGAGCTTGGGGCTCCACTAAACCATCCAATTCGCTTCGTATCCAATCCTTAAAATCCAAAATCCTTCGTAAAAAGTCTTAATGCTCCTTGTCTCTGTCACAGACACACTCATCCTTAAAAATGTTAATTTACCATGCGCAGCTGATTTAACCTCAACCAGATACCAATTCTTTCAAAGCAAAATTAATTCCCAATCTATCCTATATCACCCTCTGAGACGTTCCAAAAGAAGATGGTCTCGGGACCTTTTAATATAGAGCATTTATTGAAGTGTTAGCAACGGGTAGTTGCTATAAAATTAATTGACACGTCATTGTGAGCATTCATTATCTTCAAATTAACCAGATTTATTTTTATTTTATTGAACAAAGTTGGAAATTTCAATAAATAGCTTAAAAAAAACAAAAAAAAAAAATACCTCTCTGGGTAATAAAATATTTACGTTTGTCTATTGTTTGGATGACTCTATTAATTATTTCACTCCGAAACAAAAATGTTTATTTATCTCTACAGCAAGTTACTGCTTGGAAATAATTACAAAGCATGATTAAGTTTAAACATTAACTAATTGTCCAGTCAATAAGTATCTTGCATGATATATGCGATTATTTTTTATCTCAGAACTTCGTTAGGAATAGTTATAACATAAACATACTAAAAATACGCACACTAGGAAGTGAGCTAACGGTGGGAGGGGGGCAGAAGGTCTCATTTTTGTGTTCTTCGATTATATCTCGTAAACCGTATACTCCATAAAAATATGTTTCAAATTAAAATTAAACCTAATTTATTTCCCAACAAAATTTTATATATACATATTTGTCGAACTTCCAACGCTTTTCGAAATATTTACTATTGAAAATCGATGATTTTCGCAAAAAATAATTTTTCCCCTTACTTTTTGTGAAACATTTTTAGGCTTTTAGTGCCTTCTACAACGGTTTCTCAGAAAAAAAAAAAAAAAAAATTCAAGAATCAAAGTTTTAGAGTATTAAATTTACTTTAATTTCATATGTATATTTCTGGCATATATGCATTTTTTTTTTTTAATAATATATACCTTGAAAACCTTTGAAATAGCTTTATAGGAAATTTATTTAGCTTTAAATTAGCTTTAATATTTTCCTTCTCCCCCCCCCACCATAAGCTCCCCCCCCCACGGGTGGGGAATTTTATTATGTCCATCTTCTAACTACTCCTAAAGAAGCCCTAAGGTAAAAAATAATCGCATGTCTAATGTACTCTACACCTCTCATTTCAGCACTCATTGACTGGGCTACAAGTCTAGGGTGATAGCAAGTCTAGCGAGAGGGGGCAAACATTTCGAGAGATAGATTTTTTCCCTTGATGAAGTTTTTCCGATATCTTTTGTCGAATAGAGGCTCTATGAGAGCTTGTAGAGAATCTCTCAGTCATCAAAAGGCTTGACACGTGACGCGCAATTGGCAAGGTAAAAAGGCTCGAAATTAGGGTACGTCATTAACTGTTCACCGAAAAAACTGTTCACATTTTAGAAGTTTGCACTGTCCTTCTTTGCCCAAACGTACCATTTCGAGACAGAATTGTCACTTGTGTTAAAAACAGACTTTATGACGACTGTAAATGTTGTAGACACTGGCTCGATAAAGGGGAACATTTTTCAAAGCCCTAACTGAAAAAAGGAAGGAAATGGTTCTGTTTGGTGGGCCTCATTTGATCTGATTCGCTGCAGCCTCTTGAATCCTGGCGAAACAATCAATGCGTAAATGTATTGTTCTCAAATTGATGATATGCACCAGAAATTGGCATTAATGAAGCTATCTTTGGTAAATCGGTTAGGTCATATTCTGTTACACGGCAATACTCGGCCATTAGTCTCACATAAACACCTCCCGAAACTTGTTCGAGCTAGGTTATGGGACTCCATCACCTTCCACTCTATTCTCAGACACACCAACTTACTACCAATGTTTTAAACAGCCGGACCACTTTTTAAAAGTTAAAAAATGTCATATTCAAAATTCATGAAATTATATCGTATTTAAACTTTGTTAATACCAAATCGCCAAACTTCTATTCTCAGTTCGTAGAAAAGTTTTTAATTTGTTTGAAAAATGTATTGGAGGTAATATTTTGATTTATAATAAATGTTTAAGATTATTATTTTTTTTTTTTTTACAACTATAAAACTGCACTAATTTTCGGACATTCCAATAGGAATTCATGATATTTATTTCTTGCCCTATTTTTTTTTTTACCTATCTATTTTATACTTATTTTTTTCTAAAATGAGACACGTTTTTTATTTCATTTTTAATTTCTCAAGTAGCAGTATATCGCATTACATGTTTCGCTGCATCCATGTTGTACTAGACACCTACTGGTATTTGAACAGCTGAAGATTCCACCCAAGCGTGTATTGACATTGTGTTTCTATAAATAAAGCGACAAGGAATTGCCATCAACCCGATGGTGTTCGCATGTGCTCCTACCTGCTTGCCGAGCAGCCTGCAAATGTTTCCACTCTATGTTTCCACTCTCTATCTCGTTCTCAGGTCTTTTTTTAGTTAGATTTTTCGGTGAAGTATGATTGTATATTGTTTCCCCTTATTGTTTGTAATTATATCATAATAAAAATACTTGTAAACGAGGGGGGGGGGGAGTAAAAATGATCAATTTAAATGTACTGAAATAATTTTTTTGTTTAGCAAAAACTTTTATTTGCTGAAAAAGTAACTGCCACACTCAAGAGCAATAAGAAATGCAGATGAAATTGATTTGTATACCTTCTTATATACCTATATAGATGTCACTCGTGTTGGAGTAAAAAAAAAACTTATTTTATCTGCTACAAGTGTGATGCACAAAAAGTTTTGTAACATTACTTACTATAAGCTTATTGACGGTACAAGCTAATTTAAAAAAAAAATATTATATATATATATATATATATATATATATATATATATATATATATATATATAAACTTTCTTTACTGAATGGAAAAAAAAAAAAAAAAAAAAAAAAAAAAAAAAAAAAATGGTTTCTAAAACTTGCTGTCCCCTAAGAATAATAATAATGCACACTTGGAAGATGGATTGTCTAAAAGGTACAAAAATAATTTGTTTTTAAAGGAAGTTAGGGAAGCTGCTTTACGAATAGTAGAGGGTAGGGAATTCCAGAAGGAGATATCACGAATGATGAAGGATTTGTTAAAGGAAGCAGTGGTTTGTGAGGGGATATAGAGATTAAAACGTTGGGACCTTGAGTTCAGGAGGTGAATAGAAGAACGCAGAGATATTGGGCCAAGAATATAGGAAGTTTTTCTGGTTTTGAGTGATTGGAATAGGAAATTAATCAGGAAGTATTGCTGTCAGAAATTAGGATAAAGCAAACCAATCTCAGAATTATATAGTTCCCTATAAACCAAGCACCCGTAACTAAAGCAAGGGAAAATCAGAAGGGATACTAAATTATGACCGGTACTTTGGAGAAAAGAATCTGGAAATCTATAGAGCTGTTAGAAGTTTAAGATGGATTTTCTGGAGATTTGGATGACGTGTTGTTCCAGGATTGATCGATGGTGTTGTTAATAGCAGTTTTCTATATATTGAATAAATATTTCCGTTTTCGAGGGCATTAAGTAGTACAAATGACAATGATTACATTAATACAATATGGACGAAAGTAAAAAAAAAATCACCTAGGAATGTATAATTTATAAAAGGATGGAGAAGATGATCAGGGAGGCAGACAAAGAGGAACACCACGTCCAAGTAGAAATACTTTCATACGTGCCAACGTATCGAACTACCTTCCAGGTCTTCTTCAGGGCCACCGAACCACACTCGTGAGGTGACAAACGATGTTTTATAATTTATAAAACAATATATAATAACATAATTTAGATACAATGATTCTATTTATACAAATAAAGCTTTGGGGAACCCGAAATCAGGCCTGACTATCTCACTTTTGGGGGCAAAGCCACATTCAAAGGGATCCCAAAGCTGCTCTCTCATTCTATTCGATATCCTGAATTCTTGAAAACTTCAACACCTTTTATTCTTATATTTTTGAGAATGATAAGTTTTGAGAGTTATTTCGAATTTTAGCACCGATAAAAAAAATATATATCTCACCTTTGTGTAGAAGAAAATATAATTTAAGAATTGAATTGAGTTTTTTCACTTTAGTATAATTTAAAAAAAAAAAAATCGGTTCAAAAATTTGGAATATATCACAAATATAAAATAAAAGAAACACAATTCAAAAGTCTTTTTTTAAGCAAGAATATGTCTCTTGGCTGGGGGTCTATAGTTTTCTCGTGTAAATTCTATATCACTCTCAAAATGTGTAACTTATTACACTCAATAATGTAACACTTTACACGCTCTAGCTCTGTTAGAGTTGCTCGGATCCAAAATTTGCCGATAGTTTCCTGATCAGAAGCAGTAGACGGTAGACAGACATACCCATATGTCGTTTCTTTTGGTCAGGGAGAACTTGAGTGATTTTATTTAAACTTTTAAGATGCTTTTACACGTTAAATCCCTGGAGACTTACTTTCAGTGCCATTTACACGGAAGAGTAAAATTGGCTTGAGTCTACCTTCGTAGAGATAATCGCTACAGGAAAATTAAGAGGTTAACCCCAGTCACGTACAAACGCACGTAAAGAATGTTAGAGCCATTAGTTTGAACGAGTCAAACCATTCTCTCGTAGTTGATTAGTCTTTGCTAGATCAAATTACTTTCATCTATTCTCAGGAAATTCTATTTGCAATGATTCAGACAACACTCTATGAGGAATAAGATAATGTTTAAATAGATAATATTCATTCACTAGAATGAAATTGGCACTCCTCATAAAGTTGTTTAAACCTGATCTTATTGAAAGATTCTGATCTACATATTAAGAAACTTTTATTTTCTCATCATAACAGTTTTCAATTCACTTGTTGCATTAAATATTTCATCCTAAAGTTTTAGGAGTATTTGTCTTTATAGAAAATGTCAAGATTTAAAAAAAAAATATTTATTGATATTTACAACTGTATAACATATATACAATATGATTACAACAACATTAAAATAATTAGGAAATAAAGTACCTGCTTGCAGCACTTAAATAAAATGTATTAGAAGGTCCCCAGGTCATTTTCTTTTCGGAACCCTCGGATAAGGATATAGATCCAGATTGGTCTAATTCTGCAACCGATAGGACATTCAGATCATTTCGAATATGTTTATTTGTGACATAATATAAAGCATTGAAGATTTTACAAAGGGTTTTGGATTGTAATGAAAGGATAAGGGAAGAATTGGAAGGTTTAGTTGAACCCCAAATATCATCTCCGTATGTTCAAATGGGCCTAATTACTGCCATATAAAGGAGTCTTTTTGAATTCATCTGAAAGCTTTGGACATTTGTCTAGTAATGTTTCGAAAACGTCATTTAAGTCTTATTCCAGTATGGATTCCAAGCATGAATTCTGTCCTGATGGTATCTTGCTTAGAGGATCTGTTTAACAGCATACAGTAGAATTAAAAAAAAAAAATTAAACATAAATCATTTAATTACTTACCGTTAAAAGTTCCAATATCCGTATATGTGATAAAGTTAATGAACAATATTCATTCGATATAACTTTAACACTTAAAGCCAGTTAACTAAATCATTTAATGAAATTATAAGCACAAGAAAAAATGTGTTTAGTGATAATACAAATAATCACATATATGTTAGACAATGATTAAAACAAGAAAAATATATAAGATTAAACAGAAAGTGTATAAGTTTATTTATATCGCTTTATAGAAATTTTCAACTGTACAAAATATATATATCAAGTAAATGTGTTGATAACGGTTACAATAACATGTCAAAACTTGAAAAGAACTACTCATCAGTAATAATTAAATAAAAATTCTTCTCTAGAAGCTCTCTAGGTCATCTTATTTTCAGACGCCTCGGAGGATTATCGGGAATGGAGTGGAAAGCAAGTTGAGAAACTAGTAATTTGAGTGTTATAGAGCTTACTATGAAAGGATATGTATCTGGTTTGGGCTAAATCAGCAAAATATGGAACATTAAGATCTTTATGGATACGTTTGTTTGTGATGAAGTAAGGAGCAGTGAAGATTTTTCGAGGATTTTGGATTATAAGGATTAGACACGAGAAGAATTAAAAGGTTTAGTTGAGGCCCAGAGCTCAATTTCATATGTCTAGATAGGTCTGATAACTGTCATGTAAATGGGTCTTTTGTAGTAAATCAGCAGCTTTTAACGTTGAGTCACCTTTTCAAAAATTAAGTAATTTAATGAATTTTTAAAAGGGGGAATATCCGTATAAAATCGTCAGATCTTGGTATATCTAAGACTAGTATCTTTCATTGGCTTTGTAATAGAATACATCATTATTTTATACAGTTTCTATGTAAAGCAAAAACGCAAGAATTGATTTGAGGAATACCAAAAGAAGCAAATGACAGTAAGTCGAAGGTAGAAAAGATTTAATTATTCAACTGTGCCAAACTCTGTCGAAGGCTTGAGCTACATCCAGATCCTTTAAAAAACTATTAATTATTTAATTTTCAAAACGAAAACGAAAAACAAGGATAAGCCGACGACAATTTGGACGTCAAAAATATTTCTATTTCAATGTATAATGTATTTCCTTGCAAATGATAGAAAACATTGTTAATATTTTTTTTTGTATGTATGAATCTATTTATTCTTTATAAATGGGCATAGTGTTATAGCGTGTGATGGAGACCTCAAGAGTAGCTGACATGTGGATGGCTCAGATGGGTGAAGGCACTCAGAGCAAAAAAACAACAAAAAACAGGCTGAGGCCAAGCAGTCTGCTCTGACTCAAATGTGGGCGACTTATTTTATTTTTATTTTTTTCGTTCCCCCTATAAGGTGACCGAGCAGTGAGAAAGACATCCCCATTCTAAAAAAAAAAAAATATTAATTAGAAGGAATTTATCTATTCAGACTAATATAAGTATACTATTATATAAAAGCACAAGCCAGTTTTCGTTTGTGATCACTAACCACGAAAACTACTGAACCGATCTATACCAAATTTTAACTACACCATCTTCATAGTTTCAGGAAGGTTTAGCAATAATAAAATCTACTGACTTTCAATAAATTTTTTAATAAAAAACAATAATATGCGGGTGTTTGAAAGTTTGAAAATTGGTCGATAGGTGGCGAGCGCCATTCTACATGAGAGGCTACAAAAATACGGTGTTACATAAAGCTTCAAATTGAGGATGAAATCGACTGATATGTGGGAAAAACCATTCGGCAATGGTTACAATGGTAAAACTACCGAACCTATCTGTATTGAAGTTTAGCTACATAATTTTCACAGTTCTACATACTTCTAGGAAATGAAATTTACAATAATTACAATTTTTTTTTTATATACATTTATTGAAATTTACAACTGTATAGAATATACACATCAAGTAAATGTATTGACAACGATTGTAATAATATGTTAAAACTAAAAAAGAACTACTCATCACTTTAGCACTTTATTAAAACTTCTACACTAGAAGGTCTCTAGGCCATCTTCGTTTCAGACACCTCGGAGGATTATCAGGAATGGAGTGGGAAGCAAGTTGAGAAACTAACGGATTTGAGTGATTATGGAGCTTACTATGAAATGATAGGTATCTGGTGTGGGCTAAAGCAGCAACATATGGAACATTAATATCTGTACGGATAAGTTTATTAGTGACAAAGTAAGGAGCATTGAGGATTTAACGGAGGATGTTGGATTGTAAGGATTGAATAGAATCGGATAGTTTAGTGGAACCCCAAAGCTCAACTCCGTACATTCAAATATGTCTAATCACATTCATGTATATGAGTCTTTTGTAATTAATTGGGAGCTTTGAACGTTTGTCTAGTAAATGTTGAAGTAGTCTGAAACGACGGGCAGTTTCAGACTACCACCTAATTTGTGAAATTTTAAATAGGTTAAAAATTACTGCTATGCGTGAAAATATCATTGAAGAAATAGTGCTCAATAAAATCTTCAAAATTTGTGAAATTTTAAATAGGTTAAAAATTTTTATCATTGAAGAAATAGTGCTCAATAAAACAAACATTTTTTTTTTAGTTTTAAGTTTTAAACAAATAAAACTTCAAATATTAGTTTAAATTATTATATATAAAGCGGGCGAAGCCACGACGGAGGATGTTAGTAATTTATGATTTAATGTAAATGATAACACGACAATGATTATTGATGCTTCTGCCTATCTATAGCACTAAATAAAATTTCTATATTTGGGTTATAGTTTATGTACAGCTAGTTAATGTTCAAGTTATTGATTACGTCATTCAACATATACGTTTTGATTCAAATAGAGTCTCAGCGAATTCGTTTAACACTGGGCTAAGCAGTGTCGCTGAAAGATACTGCTGGATTGGATGTTTGGAACTTTTGGATTGGTTGACAACGAAAAGTACCAATGTTAAGAATTTTATATATTTTATTTTATATTTTTTTAAATCTTCTTCTTCTTTCTCTTTCTCTTCGAACCATTATTGGTGTAGTAGGGACTCGATCCAGGGCCGCCAATCATTTCGGTCCTTGCACAGCAACTTCCTTTTTTCCTTGTTCCTTTTGCCCCCGATCCTCTGGATATATTGTATGATAGGATATCTTTGGGCGGCCTCGTTGTCTTTTACTAGTAGGTCTTCCTTCCATGGTCTTTCTGGGTTCTCTCACTTCTTCCATCCGACAGACATTTCCAAACCATTTATGTTTTCTGTTTTCGATGATTTTCTTTAATGAAGGCACCTCTAATTGTCACATTTATAAATTATAGACAATCTCACATTTATAAATTGAAATTTACAACTGTACAAATATATACATCAAGTAAATGTATTAATAATGATTACAATAACATGTCAAAATTCCAAAAAAAGAAAAAAAAAAACTATTCATCAGTAGCACTTCAATAAATATTCTACACTAAAAAATCTCTGGGCCATCTCTTTTTCACGAGCCTCGCAGTATTATCGGGAATGGAGTGGGAAGCAAGTTGAAAAACTAGTGGATTTGAGTGGTTATGGAGCTTACTATGAAAGGGTAGGTATCTGGTTTGGGCTAAATAAACAACATATGGGACATTAAAATCTTGATGGATTAGATTATTTGTGAAAACAGAAAGGAGCATTATGAAGGATTGAATACGGGAAGAATTAAAAGGTTTAGTTGAGACCCAAAACTCAACTCCATATGTCGAAGTTTGTCCTTTTGTTATAAATCGGAAGGTTTGCACGTTTTTCTAGTAAATTTTCAATAAGTCGATTTGTCTTGTATTTGAATTCCAAGTTAAACGTTTGTCCAGTTGGAGTCCTTGATAGTGCATCGGTTGAACAGGGATCAGTGGGATATTATAAAAGGATACTGCAGGACATGAAGTCGTAGGTTTGATGGGATTTGCTATGGATTCACACTTGAAAGTTGATGAAATGAGAACGGCCAATAAATTTAGATTCGAAGTTCTGTTTCGTTTTTATTTTCTTCGGAAGCTTCAAAGAAAAGGCCTACCTATTTTGGCGGTTCTAACAAACCAGTAACATAAATAGAATGGAAGGTGACAAATAGAAGTTTTCAATCTTCGCGAGTGAAACTCAGAACAAAGTAACTTTCTATTTTTTTTTTTTTTTTTTTGTTTAATGTTAACAAAGAATAATAACGGGTTAGAGCTGCCCTATAAGCCCCATTGTCTGCCATCATTCGGCATCGGCTGGAAGAGGAGCCAATAAACTATCGTGAAATCGAAAACAAAGAGCCAAACCTTCCGTAACGATGCAGTTTCTTTTTTCAACATAATGCCAAACTCCTACAGTTATCGACAGAGGCTGAGAAGGAAAAAGCCGGTTTTAATATATAAAAATACAAATTTTGTATTGTATTTTATTTCAAAGAATAGCTAAAAAACATCTATAAATTTACATATAATTAAAATGAAACCAACTATAAATTAATTATTTTTATTTTTGACATAGATACCTATGTCTTTTGGCTGGGAACCATATTTTTCTGGTTTTATATTTTTTTCACACTAAAATATGTAACATTTTGGGATACTCTGGCTCTGTTGGTATTGCTTAGATCGAAATTTTGACGACACTTTTTATATCAGAAATTTAATGGAAAATATTTTTTGTTATATAACATTTGTCGCTAAGACCTACCGTTTACGAGCTACATTGGTTTGAATGAAAAAATATACGTTTGAAACCCCTACATCTCTCAACTTTGTTTATTTAGAATAATGATTAATTGTTAATTTAATTTAATTAGTAGTTGAAGTGTTTTTATCCTATTAATTCTAAAAGGTAAATTGGGAAAAGTAGTTTATTACAAATAAACATAAGAATGATTTATTGTTTTTTCCAGTCAAAAGATTGTTTTTAATAGCTTTTAACAACGAATAATTACGATGTTAAATTCTAATTTTTTAAAATATTTTGTACAGGTTGTGTATCTATTAGTGTAAAAAATAAAAGTTGGGTGAAACTAGATTGAAAATATAGTAAAGTGCCGTAGATCTTACCTTTCTATTCCAATCCGTTGCAGACATATGATAAATCAAAGACTTTTTTGAGGAAACCACGTTTTTTACCATAAAAGCTGTAATATCTCCAGTGTAAATGTAACCTTGAATTTTACAAACTTGTGACCTAAAAAACAGCTTTATTTCACCTCATTTAGGGAAGTTACAATGTCCTCTGTTACTTCAACGCTCCCCGTTTTTCGAAAAAACTATCCACAAAACTGCTAATCTCACAAAAACTTGCTAATTTAATAAGTTTTCGAATGATATGTTAAAAGTAATGATTCTGTTTCGATTTCGAGGAGAAATTTACTTTTAAAGCCGAAAAAAACATGTTATTCTCATTTGGCATACAATTCAGTTACTTGGGTAAATAAAACATTATGACCATCCCTTAATGGAAATGTGCATTTTAATCATAATGAAGTCTTCATTGGAATAAAAAGCAAAGAAAAAAAATATTGTTTAATAGAAAATAAAGGAAAACTGTTAATAAACCGACACCAGATCAGAGGATCTTATGCTATTACATTTATTTATTTATTATTATTATTATTTAGGATTTATTTTATTAGATTTTTCAATGTAAGGTTTAAAACCCAATGATAATGAACATAGACCTCAATTTTGAATGCAGATATTGTTGAAGAATACCACTTTTCGAGGTGAATTTTATGGGCAGATGAATCTGTTTTTACAGGAGAAGGCATTTCTACCTCTCCATGAGGGGTATCGTTGGTTTATTCATCTTTGTATTGCTGTAAATTAGTGCTGAAAAATCATAGTTTGCCCAAAAGATTGAATGATGAGAATTACTCAGTTTTGTTACAAAATATCCTACCTCAACTTCATCACGATATTCTACCTGAAGTTTAGCAAAATATGATTTCCCAACACCATGGTGCTCCTCCACATTATTCGAAAGCGATAAAGATATATACCAAGGATATTCATGGATAGGTAGAAATGCCTTCCCCTGTAAAAAGTCTCATCTGCCCATACAATTCACTTCGAAAAGTAGTATTCTTCAACAATATCTGCATTCAAAAGCTATCGGCAAAATTGGGTTCTATGTTCTTTATCATTGGGTTTTAAACCTTACATTAAAAATCTAATAAAATAAATCCTAAATATTAATAATAAATAAATAAATGTAATAGCATAACATCCTCTGATCTGGTGTCGCTTTATTGACAATTAGGATTGATCCTTCTATACCATCATGCGTACCTCAAGTGCTTTATTGACAGTTTTCCTTTATTTTCTATTAAACAATTTTTTTTCTTTGCTTTTTATTTCAATGAAAACTTTATTATGTTTAAAATGCACATTTCCATTAAGGGATTGTCATAATGTTTTATTTACAAAAGTAACTGATCTGTATGCCAAATGAGAATACCATGTTTTTTCGGCTTTAAAAGTAAATTTCTCCACGAAATTGGAACAGAATCATTACTTTTAACATATCATTCGAAAGCTTATTGAATTGGCAAGTTTTTGTGATATTAGCAGTTTTTTGGATAGTTTTTTCGAAAACCGGTGAGCGTTGAAGTAGCATAAGACATTGTAACTTCCTTAAATGAGGTGAAATCAAGCTGTTTTTTAGGTCACAATTTTGTAAAATTTAATGCTAAATCTGAAAATGTGGTCAAACATTGATAAATATTTTTAAAAAATGGAGATATTACAGCTTTTATGGTAAAAAACGTGGTTTCCTCGAAAACTTCTTTGATTTATCGTATATCTGCAACGAATTGGAATGGTAAAGTAAGATTTGCGGCACTTTTCTACATTTTTGATCTGGTTTCACCCAATTTTTTTTTTTTACACTAAGAGATACTCACCCTGTATATACTTCATTGATAATTACAACTGTATACAATATATACAGAAAGTAAATGTGTGAAAAAATTATTACAATGATATGTCAATAATTTGTAAAGAAACTAGCCAATAGTAGCACTTCGACAGTATATTAGTAGGTCCTAGGCCTTCTTCTGACTCCTTGGAGGGTTATAGGGAAACGATTGAGAAGCAAGTTGGAGACTAGTGGGTATGAAGCTTTTACTAGAAGGGGGAGGTATTTTGTTTGGATCGAATCTGCAAGATATGGGACATTTAAATCATTAGTATAAGATTGGATACGAGAAACATTGGTTTAGTGGTAGCTCAAAGCTCGATTCAGTATGTCCAAATAGGACTTATACCTTTCATGTAAATAAGTCTTTTGTTATTAATTTGGAACTTTGAACGCTCTTCTAGTAAATTTCGGAGTAGTCGAAAACGACGAGCAGTTTGAATTTTATAATGGAAACTTCATGAAAATAACTTTCAACATGATTTGCACCATTTTACAAAGATTTGTTGAATTCTATCTTGAAATAAGATAGATAAGAAAATGAAAAGTTAAAGAGAAAATAAAATCTTCACTTGAGATTCAGTGACCTCTAAAATTCAAATTTCAGTGAGCTTTTAACTTGTAACTTATTAATATAAAAAAAAGTCACTAAACCTCTTTAAACTGTAGTCTTGCCTTAAAGACTGATACGGCATTTAATTTAATTATAAGACAGTTGTGAACTAACTCCTACAATTAGAGTTAGTTGATATTTTAATGATTATTACCTCTCATTATAGTCAATCGACAATAAAAATAATTTATCATAGAATTATACGTTATATTATTGAAAATTAAAAATACATCATAGATAATTCTGTTAGTAGTGATAATACTCTCTCACTCTCTCTCTCTCACTCTCTCTCTCTCTCTCTCTCTCTCTCTCTCTCTCTCTCTCTCTCTCTCTCTCTCTCTCTCTCTCTCTCTCTCTCTCTCTCTCTCTCTCTCTCCCTCTCTCTCTCTCTCTCTCTCTCTCTCTCTCTCTCGCTCTCTCAGTCATTAACTTTTGTTATCAGTTCCTCAGAACTGAATTTTTTTTACCTCAAGGAATGATTTTTTAAATATTAATAAAATCTTTAAGAAAAAACGAACGGAAGGACTGATCACCATCTTCCTTCCCATTAAAATACTTTTTTAATCGTATAAATTAAAAAAAACAACTTTTTTTATTTTATTAAGTTCGTAAACCTTTAAATCTTCATCTAATCTATCTTATCTTAACCATGCTCTATTTTCATGATTCATAAATTATAGATATCGTTATCTCTTTCTAATAAAATTACTTGAGTATTTCTGCTTTTTAAAAGCTTAAGTTCTAGCGATATAATTTTTTAAAAGGAAAAAAACCTTCATTTTAATATTTACCAATATTCTATATTGGTTCCTAATTTTTTAACTACCCTCGTGGGTGATAAAATTAATATGTTGTTAAAAATGTATACAACGATTCAGAATATCCATCGAGATCCCTTATATTCGTTTTCAGTTCTTACAATATGTAGTGAGAAATATTACATGAAGATATTAAAAATTATAATTTATGTGATTATACTTCCTACTGTAACTTTGCCATATCTAACATAGTACGCATCTAAAAAGGAAAAGTAACGCATAAAACACTTCTAAAATAAAATAATTAGAATTTATCGATGGAAGAAATGCAGGTGTAATAGAAAATTTAGAAGACTAATAACATGAATATTAGATTCGTGACCCTTGTTTGAAAGATGGGCCTGAAGATAAACGATGACGTAGGGACAGCCAGAGGAAACTAATTCTTTTTAAAAGAAGAAAGAGTTATAGTCCAATAAAGGAGAATAATAAATGGAGAACAAGGCATAACCACGAACTAGACAACTTATATAAGGAGTTGAAGATAGTAAAGTATACTCTGATAGCTAGACCCACGTGGGCGGAAAATATTCTTCGGATGGAAGAGACCTCTACTGGAAAAAAAAACTGCTTGGTGTGGAACCAGCTCGAAAAAAGGTAAGGTGGGACCGAAGTTGAGATTGATGGATGAAGTGGGTGCCGATGCTTGGACTCCTGGAATCAGGAACTGGTGGAGGATCGTAGAATTATCCATTAATGGTTTCTTCAGCTTAGGATACTGATGATGAAGATGAATTAAAGTTCGTTTGTTACTAGAGTTTTAATAACCTTATGTACTCCATTTAGTGTAGGGAGGACGGGTCATTCTACAAGTTACACGTCTATTCAAGGCGAGATGAAAAGACCTAGTTTTATTCCATGGGCCCATCACGAAATAAAATTAAACTCTCCCTGGCTATGTTTGAATCGGTACACCTTCTGAGTCGAGAATGCTTAGGGAGAGGCGCAGCATATTGATAACGCACTTATTAATAAATGATTTACCTTATTACCAGCCTGATAAAATTGAAAATGCTTATATGATACTTTAACACGCGCGATTACAACAAAGAGGTATGACTGTAGTTGAAAATTTTCCCTTTCTTATTTCTAGACTTCTAAAGTTATTAAGCATTAAGAACGAATATCTAAAAAGATAATCAGCATTGAACTGGTGACTCTTGGAAGTTAACCAAGACATAAGTGGAAGGATAGTGTGTTAGTTTTCGAATGGTCCTTCTTCTCACGAACTTCCTTACTATGTGTTTTATCTCAATAATAGAACATTCAGAGTAAGTCATAATTTGGACCATTCATCCCTCTTTCTCAAGTCAATCGGTGTCCCTCAAGGAAATATCGTTGGTCCCATCCTCTACTCTTCATTTTTGTCCCATCCCAAATCATCCCAACACCATCACCATTATATAGGCTGGTGTCGTGTGGTATCAGTAAATAATAATTTCTTGGAAGATTAAAATAAATCCAAACAAATCATATCATTTAAATATTACCCTTCGTAGTATAATTATGGCTGCTTATCCTGCAGTATCCTTTGATAATGTTTCATTAACTCCAGTTGAACAGAGAACTACCTAGGACTCCATTTGGACAAACATGGAATCCATTAAACTAAAAAGACATTAAAAAGACACTGCTCGGTGTTGTAGACCACTCCAACACTTACTGGATAAACATCCAAAGCTTTTATTAAATTACAAAAGACTCATTTACAACAAAGATTCTTTCATTGCATTCCAAACACTACAAACCTATATTACAAAGCTGTAAGAAGGTTGTCGAAGTTGGTGAATTAAAATAAATTCAAATATATCTCATCAAATACATTTTACTCTTTGCTATCAACGAAAATCTCTCCTACCCTTCAATAATGTTCCATTTATCCCTGATGAATACATCCGCTTCCGATGATAGAAAAACCTCTTGCTAGTCTTACGACTAGAAATGTTCAAAGCTTCCAATAAATTCAAAAATGTATTTACCTCACTGTATTCAGACCTATTTGGACGTACGGAGTTGAGTTCTGGGATTCCACTAAATCTTCTAGTTCTTCTCGTATCTAGTGATGGGTCGTTCTGAGTGGAACGGAACGTGGAACTGGTTCCAGCTTTGAACCGATTTGGAACGATACCTATATAAAAGCCCAAGTATACTTAGCTATTTTTACTTAGCTATAGGGTGATAGCCTCTCTCCGGTACTGTTTAACATAGTCTTGGACAAAGTCATGAAGGAAATGTGGTAGAGAAACGACAATGGTGCAAAGATAGGAACAAAAAACAAGCACATCAAAGTAAGATGCCTAGCTTATGCGGACGTTCTTGCCTTAATGGCGGAGACTGAACACATTAAAGGATATTGCTGAAAAGGCAGGCTTACAAATATCGTTTGAGAAAACAGAATTCATGACTACCGACAGAAATTTTCAAAAGAAAATAGTAGAGATAAAGTACGGGAGCATTAAAGTCACGAATAAATTCAAGTACCTTGGGGAAATTATAAGTAGCAATGGGTCTGAGAAGGATAGTGTAAAAGAAAAAAATAGCAAACTGGAAAGACTTCGCGACAAGCAATCTTTATAATAAAAGAAGCCTTTCAATAAACGCTAAGATAAGGCACTATAATACAGTCGTCAAACCGGTTATACTATATGGACTGGAAACATCTTCCCTCTCCAGCCTAAGGAAAATGTTAGCCATAGAAAGAAGGATACTTAGAAGAATTCACGGACCAAAGAAGACAGAAGAAGGCTTTAGGTTTAGACCTAATAAAGAAATTTACAAGGATATAAATGATCTGGAAACGGACATAAGAATAAGAAGATTAAAGTTCTATGGGCATATTGTGAGGATGGGCCCAGAAAGATTAAATAGAGAAATCTTCTATAAAATCAGAGGATACAAGAGTTCTGGGGGATATGTCAAAAAGATGAAAGAGGAAACTGAGAAACTGGGAATAAAAGACCAGGACTGTTTTGATAGGGATAATTACAAGAAAAAACTAAATGTAATCAAGGTTCTTGTGGGAAGGAAAGATGCGAGAAAAGGAATAGCGTGGACCGAAGAAAGAAGGAAGGAGAGAAGTAGTAAGAAGTGAATGATAATCACGTGGTCTCTAAGGCCGTTACGTGAAAAAAAAAAAAAAAAAAACTTAGCTATTTTATTCTTCTTAATATTATAGTACTTATAAAATTTTCAATTATAAAATAGATGGAGGAGGTTAACGTAAATGCATTATACTTAGGTAGTAGGTTAGTGAAACTGTAGTGGAACAGACCGTAAATTCTCATTCCACTTTTAACTCGGAACGACCCTTCACTTGTATATAGTAGGTTAGTCAAACTGACGTGGAACGAAAAATGGAACGGGTTCCAATCGTGGAACGGAACGTAAAACCTCATTCCACTTCTAAGTCGGAACGGCCCTTCACTACTCGTATCCAATCCTTGCAACCCAAGATCACAAATAAACTTATCCAAAATGATCTCAATCTCTTTATATACTGATAATTTGGCCCAAACTAGATTACTTTCATTCCATGATAAGCCCCATTTCCACTATTCTCCTAACTTGCTTCCTATTCGTTAACCCTCTGAGGCGTATGAAAAAAAGAAATTCGAGGGACCTACTAATTTAGAATTGAAGAGAAATGAAGAGGTTAGTTTCTTTAGAAGTTATTGACATGTCATTGTTATTCTCCACGCATATACTAAATGTATTCATCCATTTGTATCAATTAATAATTTTTAAAATAATATCTCAATGGAGAAGGATATCCGGTTTTGAGCCTTCAGGTTCGTTGAGCTGATTATCCGTATTTATTCATAGGACTCTTGTTTACTTACAAAGATGTTATGCTTTTATGTTCGTAAACTAATCATAGGTGACCTGCTAATTAAAGGTTAGCTACTGTCGTTTACATAGTTACATACATACCTTTATGTAATATTATGCTACAGAGGCATGCTCATATGTTGTGTATATGTCAATAGGGGTTATAACCCAGCTAGCCTTGAGTTTAATTTACATTAATTGAGAACGCTTCCACCAGAGCGACCCACTCCTTCGAAGGCGCCACATAATTCCAGGTGTAGTCAAGTTTAATTCCGTGCCAATTAACCTTCGTTTGTGTCCCCGGCGAGGACAAGAATAAATAAAATAGTTTAAAATAAGTTTATTTATTATTTTTGAACCTGTTGAGGATAAACTAAGTTTGTCATCGTATACCTTTCAAGCTACCTGTTTTTTTTTTTGTTAATGTTATTTAAGATCTTAGGGTGCAGTGTTTATAACTGCAGTGGCATCATAAGGTACTTTAAGCATACACCTAAGAACATCTGATATTGGTATGTCTTCCTCAGTTTTTTATACTTACATAGTTTTGGAGATTCCGGATGTAACTTCTTGGTCTTCCATATGTTCTATTAGAAAGATTTTTTTTTTTTTTTTTTTTTTTTTTTTTTTTTTTTTTTTTATAAGAACGGATTAATTTGGGAAAATTGAGCAAATCTCACATCCAGCTTCTTTTTAGACTTTCGAGAATATTACCAGGTATGTCAGTGGCCATGTCATGAATGGCTATGTTCTTATGTCTATGAAGTCTATCGTGGAAATATCTATAAAGTTTATGTATATGTTCATGTGATAAAATGATACTTTATACTTATTGTAATGTTTTCGTATATTATCGTAAAAATTTGTTTTGAGAAAGATTAAGTAAATTTTCTCTACAGAGGAGAAATATTTAGTCCTAGAAATCACTCCTTAAACATATCAGGGCTATTTAAAATTACAAAATATAACAATGTAAATCATAACCAAAATTCTATGTTTTGAGGTATCACTATGACAAAAAGCATATATATATAGCTAAATAAAAGATTCGCGGGACTAAATTTTTAAAAAGAGATTTAATTGAGAAGTACATACATTATATCAAGAAAAAACACAATTTAAAACTTAATACAAAACTTCGTGTTGAACATCTGTGAGTCCTACGAGTATATCAGAGTGTCACCGAGCCCAGGTGGAGGTGGCCTTTTATAGGGTTTCTGGGAGTGGGGATATCATACACTTTATTTATATTTGCTAAGTCCATAGAGGTACCCATAACTTCTCCCCCCCCCCCCCCAAGTTCCGAGGTCTCCGATGGAACAAATATCTTAGTGTAAATAGGTTAGATTCTATACAGTAATAAAAGGTTTGAACCTCATATCCTTCTTAATACCTTTTACACTAAGTCATAAATATAATAGATAACGTTCTATAAACAAAAGGGATTGGACCTTATAATTTAAGTTTATACAAAAATAAAAGGATTATATCTTGTGTACCAAGTTTGGGATTTGTACTATCTATAGTTTTACATAAATAAAAAGATTAAACTCTGTACTGAAATACCATTATCAATTTCCTATAAACAAAAGGATTAGACTTTGAATTTCCTGTTTACTAAGTCAGGATCTGTAAAAATAAAAACACTTGAAAAATAAAAAGATTAAACCTTGTCCTTTTCCTAATATTAACAATAAGCTTAAACTATAAAATGTTTTTACATTACAAAACTCCTTACATGCTAAAGTACAAAAGATAAAATGATATTTCTTAATACTAAACAATACATTATTTAAACAAAAGGAAAAATAAAATAAGAGTCTTTGAATTAGTTTCCTCTATTACAAATAATACTCTTAGATTCAAAATTACTCAATTAAAATAATAATATAATAATTCAATTTTTTGTGTGTGTGCTCTGTGTGATGCAGCTGTTAAAAAAAAAAAAAGGGACAATTTTTCACTTTGCAAAAGTAAAACGTAATAACCTAAATAATAATTTCAATTATTTAGTTGTTTGGTTGATATTTATTTTTTATTACTAACGCCTCATAGTTATCATGATAAGTTATGACGAATAATAATAATAAATAGATTAAAATTTAAAAAAAAATAAATTAATCACTGATAATAAATATGAAGCGGTTTATTCACTATCTCCATGAGCCACACGATATTAAATTGAATATTATTTCAGTTTTTTTTTTTTCTTTTTGAAAATCCTAGACAGAGCGAGTTAGAATTAAATATATGAATAAATTAAATAATTTTATACAAAACAATATTTTTTCAACTGGAAAATACTAAAATAAGTATTAGCATTATTTTAGTTTGTTTTTCGAATACTTCATATTTCAAGCTATGTTAATTTTTTTTTTAGTTCTAAAATAGCCAAAATTTAATTTAAAAAATACTATGTTATTCCTCTGCATTTATTAATTTTCATTATCCTGATGACTTATACATTTCTTAACCTGTATAAATAAATAAATCATATAATGTACATTTTTTATGTATATATTTAATATGTAGTATAATTATTATTATAAATAAATTATTTTTTTTTAGTCAGTTTAAAATTTCATGGGATTAATATTTAAAAATGCCGTTCTATCTAAGTCGCTTCGCAGAGGATGCATTTATTGATTATCGGTCAGTGACCTACGACCTTATATTACATATTTGAATGAATTTTATTTTTAACTTTTAAATTATTATATAACATAATTTTTATTTACATAAATAGTTCATTTATTTTTATTTATATATTTTTTATATCTTGGAGAGAATGTGGATTGCAAAGAAACAAATATAAAGAAATATATATAAGTACTAGTAAATAGACAATTGAAGGACACTTATCATGTTTTATTTAACTAGGCCTTTTCCATCACTTCTTTACTGAACTAGTAATTTAATACTAAACCCATTATGAAGATTTTTCGGTTTATTTTTTTGGACCTACTATTTTTGAACTTTTTTGCCGATCTTGGAAATAAATTAATTCCTTTACTTTTTGACTTTTCTAATTTTATTAAAAATATATTTTAAATTATTAAATAGGGACACGTGTCTTCGTTTTTACCGAGCAATATATGTAATAAATAGCCATTTGACCCGTAATGATAATAATAATATTAATTACCCATACATACATACATGCATACAGATGTCTTATCAATAACTATGAATCTTTATTTGGACAGGACTTTTTTAGGGACAACTTTATAAGTGTGAGTTCGAATATGCCTCCTATATTTTTCTATGAATATTGCTAGTTACAGTATTTTTTTGTTATTTCTCCGATAATTCGTATCCCAAAGTAAGTGAATAAAATAACAATTTATTTTGGCGACGTTTCGAGACTATATTGTTCTCATAATCATGCCATACAGTGAAAAAACAGGTTAAAATAAAATTATGTAAGTTATACAAGAATATAGAGGAGTATGAAATTATTTACAATGTTACTAGTGGTTATGGTATCGACTAACTAAATTCTAACAATTCTAGTAGAAAACTGACCTATATTGGCATTCATTTTAAATTTTTTATTAATGTTGATGTGTTTTCATTGTTGTAATTATGCCTTCAATAGATCGATTAATATGCATTGATTAGTGCGATAGCACTACTAGTTAATAATGTATTTCTTATTAGCATGTTCAACTACATCTGCATATATTTAGCCTTGGTTTATATATGGCAGAACGTTGACTGATTAGTTATAAATAGTTATTAGAGAGGATAAAGTAAATAATAAAAACAAAATATAGTTATAATATATTATTATAAACAATGATTTATATGTACATTTAATACTATCTATGACGCACGAAGTACTGAATACCGTTTGAAATGTAAACAATAATTATCCGACCAGCTGCGAGTATATAATATAATAAATAACTGTACTGATAGTTTTTATGAATAAGATATATATATATATATATATATATATATATATATATATATATATATATAAAAAAATATTAACAGTTAATCGATGGTGATTTCAGATGGAGGCAAGGACAACGGCAGACATCCCGAGAATGCAGTCAACGGTATGTGACAGTTCATATTTCAATGCGTATTTATTTATTTATAGAAAACGACTTTCAAATTTGTATGTTTATTTATATTAACACCTATCTCATACAATGGTATTTTTGCATTAAATAAAATTACAATATTAAAAAAGAACCATTTAAGTTGCACATAAATTAATAATATATTAAACCAAAGTTCAAGATAAAAATACTGTAGGATAATTATTTATTTTATTATCTGTTAACTATATTTATTTATATATATATATATATATATATATATATATATATATATATATATATATATATATATATATATATAGTGTGAGGACACACACAGTCTCTCACGGATCTTGTTGGCAATTTTTTGGAGGTTCCTGGTAAAAAATATTAGGCACGTATTTTGCCGTTCCGACCTAGGAGCCGAGAAATAAAAAAAATTTCATTAAATTAGTTTATTTTGTATCTCGAGTTTAAAAAATGATATCGACATGATTCTTGCACCAAGATTTTTAGTTTTGATTGCGGATTTAAGGAAAAATACAGTCGCTCCATAGATTTTGGTTTAGGTTAATTAAATTCTAAAAAAATGATTAGTTTTTCAAGCAAACTACCTCTATTCCGAAAATCCGAAAAACATTTTGATTTTTAACTTGAGTTTGAAACCAGATAGGATGATGAAACCAAATACATTTCATGCGTATTACCACCCTATATTTTGTGTAAAAAAATAAAGTTGATACGTTAAACCTTCTAAGCGTAATTGATGATTTTATCAATTTGCAATATATATATATATATATATATATATATATATATATATATATATATATATATATATATATTTATATATATACACATGAGGGTGCTGAAATGGAATTCTAGGACTAAAAAAAATTTCTATCACATTTTACAGTGTAAAACCTAAAATTTTTCAAGTGAAGTACGTTCAATATATTTTTTTCATAAGAACCGACATCGGATTTGAATTCAGCATTCAAAAGAACTCTCAAATATGAAATTGCATCCAAATAGAAATATAAAAATTTGTAAGCTTCAAAATTTGCCTGACCAATATGGTAGGCAACTTTTATTTAAATTGATAAAAACATTAATTACGCTTAGACGGTTTAACGTATCAACTTTATTTTTTTACAAATAATATAGGGTGGTAACACGCATGAAATGTATTTGGTTTCGTCATCCTATCTGGTTTCAAACTCAAGTTAAAAATCAAAATGTTTTTCGGATTTTCCAATTTTTTAAATAGATTTTTGTTCATCGAATATTACATTTTTATACATCAAAAGAAAGCTTAGACTCTCCTCCTTCCAGCGATATCAACCAGTGAATTGCGTGACAAAGTAATGGCGATTTATAGGTATGTAACTAATAATCGAATCAAAAATTTTATTTTCCTCGAAGATTACCCTCTTCGAGGAAAATGAAATTTTGTATGATATTTTTTGATTTTGTTGAATAAGCGTTTTTCAATATTTTTGAGGGCGCTGAATTAGAATCTGACGTCAATTTTTGTGTAAAAAAATCTATAGAGGTAGTTTGCTTTACAAAAGCTTTCATGATAAAATCAACGATAAAATACACTAAGAAGGCTAAAAAGGAGTTGGCTGAACGATCTATTCGGATAACATTAATTAAAGATTATGTAAGGAGTAAGTACAGTTGGTGATTACCTCCTTTATGCCTGACATATCAGTAATATTTCATATTTTCATCGCATCGGATAATTGTCACGGGATAAAAGAACAGCTGTGGATTTAAGAAATTAAAAAGAAAAAAATTATGATTATTTTAATCACTGCAAAAATCAATTATATTTATCATTATATTTATTAATATAATACTATTTTTTTCCAGTGTCCGCTATATGAAAGTTTTTACTATAATTAAACTCAACGAAGCTGTATAACTAAATATGTGCATCGAGCAAGTGTCCATGCATATATTTTCTTTGAAACCTGTCTAGACATAAACAGCCATGTTTTTCCTAATATCAAACTGCAGTGGTGAAGTGCACATTAATACCAGTCCCATATATAGAATGTTGTTTAATATCTCTTTCACTGTTAGTATACAGCTGAGTCACGGCTATATGTATTTTATCAATTTATATTTTAAGTGGTACTTTTTTTTCTGAAACAATTTTCTCGTTATAGTTTAAATTATCAATTAGTTGAAATAGTAATCTAATCGAACAGATACCTACCTTCAAGATTAAAATATCATCACCAAGTATTGGTTATATATATTTTTTTTTTCAATTTTATTTTTAAATCCACACCTGTCAAAAATATTATTGACAATCAGCGGATGTGCTGACATCTGATTATAAAATAAAAATTGGCATGTTAGGCATGAGGAGAGAGAGTGGCCAGTGGCAATCCCTTCCTTGTTTTTGGTTTAGTTTTATGTATGTAGGTCTCTCACCCAGTTTCTTTTCAGTCTCATTTTGATATTATCCGGCATGATAGACTATTGATGAGTTTATCATCATGCGTACCTCAAGTGATATTGATGAGTTTGTTTAGGTGCCCTTGAATTTTTTATGAAACAGTCTGTAGTGTATATGTGTATGTATGTAGTGTATGTCTTCAATGACTTTTGGTATTTTTAGGTCAGTGTGTATTATTATAAAAAAAATAAGTCGCTGGACAATGGAGATAAGAGGAAATTCATTTTTGGATGCCTAGAAGTAGCTACTGTATTCACACTGAGCTCGAAAATAAATAATAATGGGAGGCTGTTTTGTCATTTAAAAAAAGGGTAATCAATTTTATTAATGCGTATTCTCTTTATTTTAGTTTATTCTAGTTCTATGGAAAATTAAATCAGACGACTAAATAGACAAATAAATAAAAGCTCTTGCAATGGAACGGTTGCTTCATTTTTGTCAAGTGAAAATCTCTATGCGACTTCCTTCGAAAGACGGAAGGAATTGAAAAACAAAAAGGGATTGAAGCAAAACAGGGAGGAGTAGAGGAAATATACGAATCTACGTTGTAGTATATTTTAAAATATTGTGACACCAAGAGCTTTCTCATCGACTAAGAAACTTCAAGCGATTAGATTTAATAGGTCCATCCTCAACTCAGATGATTAATACAAAAAAAAAATAAAAAAGCAAAAACGCATGTATCTGTTACTTTTAATTAGTACTAGACTAGACCCATAGTGTAGTTGATTAGAAATTCGGATATCAAACAGCCTTAATGGTCCTAACAAGAAATTAAAAAATAGTAGATACATGCGCTTTTGCGGACTTTGATGTACTTGGTCCTTCAAAAAGTTCTGTCGTTTTTTTCAAGTGGGCTATATAAAGTCAGCTGTGAAGTATGCAGACATTTCATTCATCGAAATATGCACCATTACATTCAGTTGTTTTCTCCCAACGCGATGCCAGGTCCCAAATTCCTTTTAAAAAATATCTTTTGTTTTATAACGGAAAAAGTTGTCCAACTCCATTTCTAAGCTCTGACGATTGTTAAAACATTTTTTTCTTAGACTATTATTTAAATCCCGGAAAAGATGGTAATCTGTTGGTGAAAGATCTGGAGAATAAGGTGGATGAGGCAAAGTTCCCCGTTCGTTTAATCGAGACAATAAAGAAGAAGTCGTTACCCGAACCAGTTTATTGGCATCCGATAGTTGGTGAGGTACCCATTTATCCAACTTTTTTACTTTTCCCATTTCTTTTAGGTAGTTCCAAGCTAAAGATTCGGAAAAGTTGAGGTGTTCAGCAATTTCTGAATATGTTTGGCGTGGATCTGCTGCGATTATATCCTGCACTTGTGCTTGTTCAATCACTTTTGGTCTTCCAGACCGATATCCGTCTTCAAGCGATTCATCACCCTTTCGAAATTTTTAAAATCAAAATTGTGGCTTCCGCTCACTAAGTCTATCTTTGCCATAGACATGAAAAATATTGCAAGCAGCCTCTATTGCTTTTGAACCGTTTGAATTCATACAGCATAGCAGATCTAATTTTAATTTCAGTGCTCACCATTTTGACCGCACTTTTTAAAATACACAGAGAGACTTAGTTAAAGGTTGCCACTGTTATTGTAAAGAGTAAACATTATTGTTTACATAAAAACAAATGGAATTAGGCAGAAAGGAATTTATATGGTGCTAAAACAAAAATATAAAATTTTGTATTAAAAAACGACAGGATTATTTGGAGGACCTGGTATATATTGACTATGCTGATCAATATCAGTCGTGTGAGAGCTAACCTTTTATTACTGTATATTGCGTCAATAATATTGATCGTGTAAGGGCCGCTTAGTGGGAACCGTGGGACAGTTATCATGTCGAAGCTTAAAAATACGAACTAAAAAGATATAACATCATAAAAATGTTTCATTATGAAATAGTTTTTTTTTTCCCATCAGAGCTAAAATATGACTCCTATGACCTTTCTCGTGTCAAAGGAACACGTAAGTGACGAGTATCGAATTCGAATAAACGTCCAACTGTTGCTCTTCGTAATGATATATCGATTATTAGAAGCGGAAGGAAGTGACTGGGACGTTGGCCCAGTTCGGAGACCCTCCGAAGATAAGATCGCTCTCAATCGGCCCCAGGCTCTTTGCGACTTCTTGCGAACAGTCGCTTTCTAATTGCGTCAATTTCAGATCTGCTAGAAAGTTACTCCTGAGAAGTGTGATTGTTCTTCTTGCACGATATGGGATGATTACCTAATATTTAATATAGTAAAAATATACAAGTATATATATTTATTTTTTTAAAACATTTATAGAGTAAATACTAGAGAAAGCGTAAAGGACCAAAATCATGTATAAATAATTGGTATAACGCACACCAAAATGGGTGGTTTGGAAAAAAAAAACAATGTTTTGATAGATAATACACCAGCTTATAATATACGATAAATGTAAATAATTAATCAATTTCTTATAATAACGCTCTCTGAGACAACGAATTGTCAAGCCATCGATATTACATATACATAAGCGATCAAACATCGAATGCCTAGCGCAGATGATATTTATTTTTATCTGTAAAACGGCAGTAAAATTTAAATGAACTTACAGCCTTGGCCAAAAGAATTAAGACACCATGAAAAATTCTCTTTTTAATTTTAATAAGTAATTTTTTAATCATTGTTGCTCCCAAAACCCGCTTGTATAAAATGCTTGTATGCTTCGGGAGTTGGAGAAATGTTTTTGTGCGAAGGGAGGATGTATATCGATACCTACATATCAATATTAAACCAAATTTTGAACCTGAGGACAGTGCCAATATTATTTTTCAACAGGATATTGCTCCATGTCACGTTTCACTCAAAAGTAGGGAATGGTTCGAAAAAAACAATATCAATGCTCTTGACTGGCCTCCTCAGTCCCATTGAACACTTGTGTGATAAATTAAAAATCAGAGTTGGTAAAGGTAATCCCATAAACAAAGAAAGTTTGTTTATATTATTAAAAGAAGTGGGGGAAAATAGTTGAAGAAGAATGTACACAACTTGTTAATTTAAATTAAAAAGAATAATTGGGGTAATAAATGGTTTGATGACTAAGTATTAAATCGTGTTTTTATGATTAAAAAAATATATGTTTTTAATGGTTGGAGTTATTTTTATTCCAAGCTAAGGCTGTATAAATAACATTTACACTTTATTACTAATTTTTTACACTGATTTAAAAAAAAAAAAAAAAAAATCCCCGGTTCTTTGGATTACCCATTTCTCCATTAAGAACAGATAATCTCCAAAAGTGGGAAACTAAGTCCCCACACTGACTAGAACTCTGCCTAATCCCTTCATGATGTTGGAGGAGGTTGGCTTGAGGTTCCTTAGTCTGAGTGTAAATATGTATCAATGGAGGGAATTTTATTTTTTTTTATTAATTATTTATTTTATTTTGTTATTATTACTTGATTTTATTTTTTTTATTTATCACTGTATTCTTTTATGTATTTATTTTCTTTTTTTTTATCATTATTTTATTTTATCTAATTATTACTTTTTTTTTTTTCGGTATGTAATGTAAGAATGTAAACTATAATGCTTATTGTACGTAATTATTTCATATTGTTATGTATTCTAAATTAAAAATTTTAAAAAAAGTTATCAATTAGAACTTAATCGATTAACAGAAATATAATTATTCAAAAGAATTTACCTCAGTGTGAATGGATTCATTTTTTTTTAATTTTTTTTTTTTTCTAAAACCATTTCAATCCTTACAATCCAAAATCCTTCGAAAAATTCTCAGTGCCCCTTACTTTGTCACCAATAAACTTATCCATAAAGATCTCAATGTTCCATATGTTGCTGATTTAGCCCGCACCAGGTACCTATCCTTTCATAGTAAGCTTCATAACCACTCAAATCCGTTAGTTTCTCAACTTGCTTCCCACTCCATCCCAGATAATCCTCCTAAGCGTTTGAAACGAAGATACCTTCTGTAGAATTTTTAAGTGCGTTTTTAAGTGTTGAGTAGTTCTTTTCAAGTTTTAACTTGTTATTGTAATCGTTGTCAGTGCGTTTACCTGATGTATATATATATATATATATATATATATATATATATATATATATATATATATATATATATATATATATATAAAATTAAATATAAATCCAGCTCTTTTTCTGCACTTGGTGCTTTTTAAGGGAGTTCTGTGTAGACTATAAAATCTTAATTGGTACAACTTGATCTAGTGATGGGGCTCACTAGATGTTTAGGAAAGATGGTGTGTTAAGTCATTTCACTCAAGTCTAGATGTTTTAACGTAGTTTTGCCACCTCTCTGGTTTTTCAGTCGGCGTTAATGTTTTATATAGAGGGTTAGCTGTGTGTTTGAGGATATAAAATAATTTGATATGCCTCCTTGTAAATTTATTCTATCACCTTTGGTAAGTTTAGTGTTCTGTGTACTATGTCAGTTTTAGTCCTTTGTAACGTCGTATGTCGAACGATTTGTCTCAATACTCCCTTCTGAAACAGTTGGAATATTTTTTATGTCGATTGTGATATGCTAACATATCACAATCGACATAAAAATATTGAAATAAAAAAAATTGCTAACATCGGAGCTCAGCAAACATTTATAAATCATTAATTTGAGGCTGAGCGAGAAGTTTAATTTTAGTTTAAGAAACACTTCAAAATTTTATATTTCATATTGATGGATCAATTTAGCATCACAATAATATTTAATGTCCATATTGTTATATATATATATATATATATATATATATATATATATATATATATATATATATATATATATTTTTTTTTTTTTTTTTATAGTAAAATGATACATTTCGTATGCCATCATTGCTACATAACATACATTTCGATTGACACATTCCATATGAAATCAATTTGTCACCATTGGCTAATAGAATCATTTCAAGCTCGACGTGTAATGGGAGCGTACAACTGGTGTTGTAAAACTGAAAAGAGAACCCAATTCGTTACATTTATCTAAGAACGCTCATTATCTGGATTATCTTTTTTACGGTTTAAATTGTGGCAATATCAAGTATATTTTTATATTATATATATTTATATTAATATTATATGTGGTTATAATATGAACTGAATCTAGGACCTGAGATGTCGACTTTCAAAATGGGAGTTCAAATTGTAAAAATTTCAGAAGGTTCAAAAAAATGGCTCACCAGATATTCCTCCGTATACCTACTATGAATCCATATATTTTTATAAAGTATACATTTTTTTAAAAATTGCCTGCATGAAGTGTATTTCATTAATTATAATTGACAAATATAAAGCTTATATTTAAGAAAGATTCAACATTCCCAACTATTTCTTTATAAATTTCAATTTGAGATGGGCCGATTAATTGCTTGCTTCTTTAATCGGTGACTAATCGGCAGAAAACGGCATTGTTATTCATTTATATTTCTAAATGATTGTATTGTTGTGTAAAAACTGTGAGTTTTTACTAAGGAGATGAAATGGTCAGGGATGCAGTCAGGATGAATAAACACGGCCAGTTTTTAAATGAAAAACTTATGTTTTGGTGTGCCTTCATCAGGGCTAAAAATAACAAAAATGGATGTGACCAAGATGATACAAACATTAAAAAAAAAATTAAATAAATAAATAATTTAAAAATGAAAAAGAAACAAGAAAAAATTTCTGTAGTTAATCAGATAATTGAATACAAAATAGTAGTAAAGTTTAGTCAAAGATACAGTTGTAATAAAATAATTTAAATTGAATAATACAAATTTTAAATTTTGTAAACTAATACAAAGTAACAATTTTATCAACATATATTTTTAATAGAAATTTAAAAAAAGTATAAGGGATCTATATGAAAAGGAAAATGGTAAGATAGAAAGGTAAGGAAAATAATAAAGTTGGCATAACAATAAACGAAGGAAGAGGTTTGGGAAATATGAGAAATTAAAATAAATGGACTTACTGAAGTAGTCTAGATGAAGGCTTGACTATCAATGACTGTTAAAAAATAAAATCAGGGAAAGAGGGGGGGGGGGGGCAGAAAGTAATTAAGGGGGCAGTGGCTAATGACTTGCAGAAAGTAATTAAGGGTGGCAGTGGCTAATATAACGTATGAAATGGGGCGCAATGGTGGATAAAAACCGAACTATTTTTTTATTTTTATTTAAAAAGCGTGTAAATATTTATGAATGAATTTTTTTTTTTTTATTCTACTTATTTAATTATTTATTTTATTATGTTATTATCACTTTATTATTTTTTGTCATTGATTTCTTTGATTTGTTTTCTTTTTTATATCATTATTTTTTTTTTTTATTTATTGGGAGTTGGAATTAATTTTAAAGGATTTTTTTCGATTTTTGAGCATTTATTTAGAAAAAATAGTACAATGTATATTATTCAAAGTATTGTCCATCGCTAGCGACTACTTTTTCCCCTCTTTCTGGCAATTTACGGAGACCAGCTCGGAAGAAGGCTTCGTCTTTTGAGGCTATCCATGAATCCACCCATTTTTTGCAATCTTCATAAGAAGTGAACCGCTGGTCAGTCAGGTCGTGTGTCATGCTTCGAAACAAGTAGTAGTTGTCAGAAGGAGCAATGTCTGGAGAATACGGCGGGTGGGATAGGACCTCCCATTTCAGCGTTTCCAGGTATGTTTTCCCTTTCTTTTTTGACGTTGGAGCAGTTGTTCACAGGTGAAAAATCGCCTCTCGACGTCTCTCGGCTTCAATTCGTACGGAAACCAACGTCCTTGCTTATGAATCATTCCCATTGCTTTGATGCGTTTGCCGACTGTTGACAAGTCGACTCCCAATGACTCAGACAATTCTTGAAGGGTTTTACACGAGTCTTCATTGAGTAATGCCTCAAATTCTTCATCTTCAAACTTCTTCGGCTGGCCAGGGCGTTCCTTGTCATCCGTGTCAAAATCATCATTTTTAAACCTCCGAAACCAGTACTCACAAGTGGAAATCGATGAAGCATAGTCCCCATAAGCCTCGGAAACTAACCGATGGGCTTCAGCTGCTTTTTTCTTCAAATTAATGCAGAAAAGCAAAACTTCCCGCAAATTCGTCTTACTTGGCAAAAAAGTTGACATGTTTAGAGAGCAAAAAAATAATGTTGTTCACACTTCAGAGAAATGACACCTACTGAAAATCAAAGCTAAATGATGACGCTTCAACATGAATATAGCAACAAGTTGGCCCGATGGGATTAGAGACTAGTAATACCATCTCTTATCAATCCTTTAAAATTAATTCCAACTCCCAATACTTAATACTTTGTTTTTTGTTTTTTTTGGAAACTAAGGCAAGAATGTAAACTATAATTCTTATTGTACTTAAGTATTTCAGATTTTGGATTCATCTTTACCATTTGTTATTTAATTTAGAAATAGGATTTAAATAAAAAAAAAATTAACTATCGAACTTTATCAAAGATTATGATTTCACAAAAAATAAAATATATTAATTCTGCAATACTGAATAAAGAAGTTACGTAACCTAATTTATTTTTAAACACATTTTTGGTTTGGTGTCATAACTAAAAAATATTAATTAGAAATATAGATGTAATATAAAGGTAGGAACACGAAAAAAAACTCAGTCATATTGGGCTATTTTTCTTATATATATTACAAATTCATCAAGAAGCCCATAAACACAATATCTTACCTTAAGTTAAGTAAATAGCTAACATACTTTATTTTTCCTAAAAGGGCTTTAAACGAATCCTCTCGAACATTGCCGATGTTATCCGAATTCCAACGGAAGCAATGATCGGCTTATCCGTCTAGTTGGCCGTCTTATCGGCTTATTTTCTAGGCGACTAGTCGGCCCATCTCAATACCTCTATCTAAATATCTTATTACATATTTACTTTTCCTATTAAGAGTATATCCAGATCCAGATCACGAAAATATATGTTTGAAATGAAAATATCTATGAACTACATATGTTTTGAATTGTATTCATTGATTTTATTATTTTGTTTGTTTATTTACTAGCATACCCCGTCGAGGCTTCGCCTGCTATCATAAATGAAGAACTTAGATTTTTTCAACTAATAATTGAATTTCATTTGCTTATCGATAAAAATCTTGTATTGAAGTATAGAATTTAGCATTATTCCTTCAATGATATTTTCACGCATAGCAGTAATTTTAACCTGCTTAAAATTGCGTTTATTAGGTGTTAAAAGAGTAAGTAAAAGCATAATTAGACATCTACATTGGCAGAAATAACTTTATCGGTCCATCTAGTTGGATTTTAATTTCTAGATATAAAGAGTATATGACAGTCTGGCAAAACTATACATTTTAATTATTATTATAGTAAAATGTATTGTTATAAACTTTCTGAGAACTATGAAGATGTTGTAGTTAAAATTTGGGGCAGTTCAGTTTATTAGTTTTACCATTTCGAATTTTACCATCTGTTGCAGAATGGCCTCATATCAGTCGATTTTTAAACTAAATGTGTGTTAACCTGGAACACACATGTCGTTCCATATATTTACAGTTTTTTTTAATAACAATTCAATTGAAAATAAGTAAATTGTATTATAAATTTCTAACTCTGTATAACGCCATACTTTTGTAACCTCTCTAGAATGGTGCACGCCACCTATCGGTCAATTATTAAACTTCACTCCGCACCACATATTTATCGCTTTTTTATGGCAATATAATTGAAAATCTTTAAATTGTTTTATTGCTAAACGTTCCTTGAATTATGTAAAAGTTGTTAGAATTTGGTATAAATTGGTTCAGTAGTTTTCGCGGTTAGTGATCACTCGGCTTGTCCTTTTATATAGTAGTATATATATAGTTTATAGATATTTATCTGTATTTATCGTTTATAGGAAGAATATATAACTCTTTTAAAAGAGTATGTACTGTCCCTCGAATAACCATAAACTATGATAAAACTTTCAATGTCTGAAACATCCCCTACTTCGCTGATTCAGTCTGCAGTTCTGGTCAAATGCTGTGTATTTGACCTTTATGTGTGAAATTTCTCAAGATTGTTATTAACATTATAGGCCTGACAAGACACGATAAACCGTTTAAAAGAATTGGGTCAAAGAGAAGCCCATATAAGGTAAATTTTCATTATATGATTTTTGTCCGTGTGTTAAAACACTATTGAAAATCTGTTTGGAACCTCCATATTAAAAAGATTCCTATGTTTTGAATAAAGATAGTTTTAATTTTTTTACCTCTACTCAAGTTACGACGTATATCTAGTTATTACGTGAATAGAAAAACGTTCTTTATCTCAATTTGGGAGGGTAGTGGATTCGAGTAGGTATGGAGTTTACTATGAAACAATAGGTATCTGGTTTGGGCCAAATCAGCAACATACGGAACATTAAGATTTTTATATATAAGTTTGTTTTTGATCGGAAGGACCATTAAGGAGTTTACCAAGGATTGGATACGAGAACTGGAAGGTTCAGTGGAGCCCCAAAGTTCAGCTCCGTATGTCTAAGTAGGTCCAATCACGGTCGTGTAAATAAGTCTTCTGTAATTTATTGAGAGATTTGAACGCTTGTCTAGAAAATGTTAGAGATAGAGAAGTGACGAGCAGTTTCTTTTCTTTCTAGTATCATACCATAGGTGTTATATAAAATAAATATTTATCTAGAAATAAATACCTCTTCTACCTTTAATCACTGCCAAAACCTCAGAAGTAAATTAATATACAGTATTTAAATGGACGAATTACCTAAAAATATTTTTGTAAACTATTTATTTATTTTTGATTTAGTTCTTAAACACTATTTAAGGGGGGTGAAGATATTTCACTAATCCCTGTTAAACAGACCCGCTACCTAGGACTCCACTTGGACAAACGTTTAACTTGGAATCCACATACAAGACTAAAACGACAAGAAACTGCCCGTCGTTACAGACTACTTTACAACATTTACATGCCAAACGTTCAAAGCTCCCAATTAATTACAAAAAACTCATTTACATGACTGTGATTAGACTTATTTGGACTTACGGAGTTGAGCTTTGGGGCTCTACTAAACCATCCAATTCATCTCGTATCCTTACAATCCAAAATCCTTTGAAAAATCCTCAATGCTCCTTACTTTGTGACCAATAAACTTAACCATAAAGATCTTAATGTTCCTTATGTTGCTGATTTCGGCCACACCAGATACCTATCCTTTCATAGTAAGCTCCATTACCACTCCAATCCACCAGTCTCCTACCATGCTTCCCCCTCCATCCCTGATAACCCTCCGAGGTGTCTGAAAAGATTGCCTAGAGACCTTTTAGTGTAGATTTTATTGAAGTGCTACTGGTGAGTAGTTCTTCTCAAGTTATTTACATGCCATTGTTTTCACTATGAACACATTTACTTGATGTATATTAATTTGTACAGTTGTAAATATAAATAAATGAAAAAAAAAAAAAAAAAAAAAAAAAAAATGGCCGGGTCATTGCGAACAGTTTTCGTGAACAATGTTTACTGAACATTCGTGAACATTTGTAGGCAATTTATGATGAAATAGCAATGTTCGCGAACAAAATGGAGTTTTCCACCTGGAGGCGATAAACTTCAAATGAAAGAAATGTTCGTAATCGAAAACACCACTGTTTCCAACTCCTCAGTTTTACTGTAACCATCGTTTAAGAACACTGCGAGGTAAAATTTAATTTATTCTGCTTGTTTTTTTTTTTTACATAACTAACAGCCAAAAGTTCCTGATGGAGTGTAAATTGCCAAGGTTACATCATTTCTTCTCAAGAAGTTGAGCAAATGAATACTGCAGATGTTGCTGGTAGCTTTGTCCCACCATCTTCATTTTCTTCCGAATTCATAATAGTCGCCAGAGCACTGCACAGAATATCTTCGTCGCTCTAGACCTCTTGGATCCTCATACTATCTGACGATTATACTCCGTAATTGTATATTCATGGTTTGATTTGCTATCATTACTAATATTATAAATGAAAGGTTTTTCTAAATAATAAATTTTTTACTTTGTACATTGATTTACAGTATCGATGAATGAAATGGAAACCTAGGAAACTATTGCCAGTAGCGGCACGACAAGGGCCATCGCCCCGTAACGGGACAACGTCCATGTGTCACCTTCCTGCCGGCCTCCCATATTTTATTTTATTTATTTTGTATTATTATTTATTCTTTATTATTATTATTGTATTAGTATTATTGTATCGCATAGATAGAGTATCACATAAATATTTCTCCTCATCTTTCTTTAATAACTGTCGAATCCTCAGAGGTAATTCGAATGGATAAATAATAAAAAATATATATATATATATATATATATATATATATATATATATATATATATATATATATATATATATATATATATATATAATAAATACCACAGCGAAACGATCGAAATAAAATAAACGAAGAAATTGAAATTTAATATTGTTTACTAAATTTACTTAAACTAGTTTGGACGTTAAGTTCTGTCTCTTTTTCATTAATTAAGATTTATTTGGTCTGCATCGTATTTGTTGTAATTCTGTCTTCAATTGAACCTTTTCCATTGTAAACAATATTGTTTACTGTCTTTGAAGTAGGGATTGCCTTTTAATCCAGTCACTTCTAAACGTTTAAAGAAATGTATTAAAACGGTGATAGCCCAGTCAATGAGTGCTGAAATGAGAGGTCTAGATTGCATGAAATATGCGAATATTTTTGACCTCAGGGCTTCGTTAGGAATAGTTAGAAGGAGAACATACTAAAAGCCCCCACTCTGGGGAAGAGATAAGAGAGGGGGGGAGAAGGTCCCAGGTTTTGGTTTTTCGATTATACCTCTAAAACGATGCTATCTAGAAAAATATGTTTTAGAAAAAATTGAAGCTTATTAAATTTCATGTAAAATTGATTCTTTACATATTTTTCAAATTTCCAATGGTTTTCAAGACGTCATGGAAAATCAGTAATTTTCGAAAGAAAAAAAAAGAATTACTACCTTACACTTTTTGTCAAACATTTGCTTCAAGTGTCTTCCACAATCGTTTCTCAGAAAAAATGTCAGCATCAAAGTTGTAGAGCATTATATTTACTTTAATTTCTTATACACATTTCACATAACGTACACATAATTGACAAAACGTGAGGTTGAAATAATCTTTTTTTTTCGAATATTATCAATTTTTAATATCGTATATCTCGAAATCGAAGTTCGACAAATAAGTATATTAATAATTTTATAGGAAATTTAATTAGCTTTAATTTTTATTTGAAACATATTTTTCTAGAGTCCACCGTTTTTGAGATGTAATCGAAAAACCCAAAATTGGGCCGTTCTCCCCCCCCCCCCCCACCGTTAGCTCATCCCCCATGGACGGGAACTTATTGTATGTTTGTCTTGTAACTACTCCTAACGAAGCCCTGAAGTAAAATAATAATCGCATATTTCATGCACTCTGCAATATGTTTATTGACTGGACTAAACAGCGAATACATACTTACATACATGACAAACGATTTCACGAAAGACTACAAAAATAAATGAAATTAATTGAAACAATATCCACAGCACATATTTCTGGGAATCAAGGATATTGAAAAGGGTGTGGCTAAGAGATCTGTGTTGGTTATCCCTCAAAATGGACATAAACCCGGAAGAGTGATCGCTGTGTAATTTTCTCCGTCATGCCTGACATGTTTTTTTATTATTACATATGGATCATGCCCTCCGCTGATTGATAATTTATTATTTAACAGATGTGGATAAATAAATAAAGCTCAAAAAAAATATATTGATGAAGGAATTTTATTATATTTAGATTTATTTTCTTTCTATAGTTCCACTATGGTGGTATTGTGTTTATATTTATACCATAATGGAATGATGACAATAAAAAAACTAAACATTAAAACAAAAATATGTTGATAAATATTTTCTAAAAATAACGTATGTATTTTATATATGTATAAAACCTCTCCGGATAATTTTTCTTTTAATTATATCAGGATTTTTTTTGTTATGATTGAAACCCAGATATATTAATAGTATTATTCAATTTTCACAAGTCGAAGGTTTTATATTTTATAATAAAATATTTTAATAAAATAAAAAAGAATTATCATGTGTAGATATTTTACTTTGATTTTGTCACCATTCTCGAATTTTATTATTCAAGAATATTAGAATTTGAAAAAAATTTCACAGTCAGAAATTACATTTTATTCTGTAACCGAAATAGGCATTTCGCAAAGTCAATTTGCCTGTTTATCGTTGAAGTTGCCGACACTTTCATGTGGTATAATTTAAATTTAAACTTTTTTCTGTATGTAAAAAAAATGAAACCTTTTTCTTTTCCAAAACTCTCTAAAAGCTGAGAGTACATATGTATAGGATAAACTTAATTTTTTGGATAAACTTCAGGAGTTCAGCAGTTTCTGCATACTAAACAGACATACGTTTCCTTCAGTAATCACAGCCTTTATATTAGTATCCATTCTATTATCATAGGCTATGACGCTCCCTCATAGTACTAAAATTATTGACAGTTTTTGAAGGTCCAATTTCCTAGCTGTATTTCTTCTTTGTCATGTGGTCCGATTTTGATTTTCTCATGCACATGACTTTACTAATATTAATGACACTGGTCAACAAAAAAATAAGTAAATTGCTTGTTTCCTGTGACTACTTTTGTTGTTTCTAACTCAATTTGATACATATTTTTTAAAAATGACTACAATTTTTCTTGAACAGCTTTTGTTTTTGAGTTATAGCTCACCAACCTTATTTTGTATTTTTTACTTAGATTTTAAATTTTTGTTGGACAGTAAAATATATTTGAAAATATCGAAGACCTATATCAGACTTTGTAAAAACTGCATATCATCAATACTTCAAAATAGATTTGTACAATCAGGACAAGCCATGGGTTCCTCATATTGTTTGCCAAAAATGTGCTGTGTGTCTACGGTTATGTTCCAGCTGGAAAAGAGATGCAGTGAAGTTCGTAACTCATATGATTTGGCGAGAACCTCAAAACCATCATGACGACTGCTACTTCTGTGTCACATCCTAACTTATCTTCTGCTCAACGAGCTCAATTAAAATCAATATAGCTACAACCCAGCACATCTAAATCCTCAGATGATCCAAATCTCTGTGAACGCGAACCAAACATATCAAGTGATGACTCTGATCCAGATTACAAATGTAGCCTTTCACAACCTCAACCATTCAATCAGAACTAACTAAATGACTTAGTTAGGGATCTGAACTTACCGAAAGAATTTTCTCACATCGTTTAAAAGAAAAAAATTGCTTAATCCCGAAACCAACATTACTTTTTATCATACCCGAGAAAAGAATCTGTTACCTATTTTTCTCAAGGGAAGGATTTAGTCTTTTGTAACATTGTTGGTGGTATTTTGCAACAGATGGGTTTAATAAACTACAAGCATAGGGTATTTTTGGTGTATTTTTATGTACAGCAGCGAAAGAAGTTTAAAGTGTGTTTTGCTCCATAGCAGTAACAAGTACGGATCCATACCTATTGTACATTCGACGACTTTGAAAGAGGAATACACAAATATTTTATGCAAAGAGGTCTACGTAAAGTCGTTTATTCAAGGAAATCCTATAAAAGATCATTTGATAATAATGTTCAATAAAATTTTGTTAACATTATGTATTAATCCACCATCTTAAAACCGTTAAATATTTTAAAACAGTATCCTGGAGGACAACAATGGCAGAAGTTATCCTTCGGATAACTTAAAAAAAACTTTAAAACAGCAATCCTTAAGGACGAAAAAGCTAATTCTAATTGTGGATGGAGAGAGTGGCCAAGGATGTCCTTCCTCGGCCTCAAAAAATCGTCAGATCCTGGCAGATCTGTAAAACAGTGTCCTTAAAAACCGTCAAAACAGCAATCCTTAAGGACGAAAAAACTAATATCTAATTGTGGATGGAGAGAGTGGCCAAGGATGTCCTTCGGCCTCAAAAAATCGTCAGATCCTGGCAGATCTGTAAAACAGTGTCCTTAAAAACAGTTAAAACAGCAATCCTTGAGGATGAAAAAGCTAATTCTAATTGTGGATGGAGAGAGTGGCCAAGGATGTCCTTCGGCCTCGAAAAAACGTCAGATCCTGGCAGATCTGTAAAACAGTGTCCTTAAAAACCGTTAAAACAGCAATCCTTAAGGACGAAAAAGCTAATTCTAATTGTGGATGGAGAGAGTGGCCAAGGATGTCCTTCGGCCTCGAAAAATCGTCAGATCCTGGCAGATCTGTAAAACAGTGTCCTTAAAAACAGTTAAAACAGCAATCCTTAAGGATGAAAAAGCTAATTCTAATTGTGGATGGAGAGAGTGGCCAAGGATGTCCTTCGGCCTCGAAAAAACGTCAGATCCTGGCAGATCTGTAAAACAGTGTCCTTAAAAACCGTTAAAACAGCAATCCTTAAGGACGAAAAAGCTAATTCTAATTGTGGATGGAGAGAGTAGCCAAGGATGTCCTTCGGCCTCGAAAAATCGTCAGATCCTGGCAGATCTGTAAAACAGTGTCCTTAAAAACCGTTAAAACAGCAATCCTTAAGGACGAAAAAGCTAATTCTAATTGTGGATGGAGAGAGAGGCCAAGGATGTCCTTCGGCCTCGAAAAATCGTCAGATCCTGGCAGATCTGTAAAACAGTGTCCTTACATTTTTTAATCGAAACAGCAAAACTTCATATTTCACAAAATAAAGCTGTTAGCAATCTCCCAGTATTTTTTTCATAGTCAAGGCCTCTGAAATAACCAGTAACAATAAAAAAAATGAAAAAAACAAAAATTGTGTTGACCAGTGTTATTAATTTAATAACGTAAAGATTTATGAGGTTTAATGATTCTCATATTTATTATTATGATTTAATCATAATCCTCATATTGTTAAATATTCTTCAAGAAACTGTTTCAGTGGTTAATTAACTAATCTCACATAATTATCGTTGGTGGGAGAGTTTAATCGTGGACATTGAGTAATTACAGGACAGTGTACCTTGTGGTGAAGACCATTAACGGAAAACACTTAGTGGTCCCTATATGAAGGCAAGCTACACTAACTCCTCTTAGCAACAATACACAATTTGGTGTATTGTGTTCCACAGTGTATTACGGCGAGTCCACTTCACTTTATTATGCATGTTGGGACACTTACAAGACAAACCGCACTTCCGATTTTTTTTTCCCCACATCAATAGGGGAAATTCGATTAGTGTATGTCGACTAATTACATGCTGTAGACCGCGAATGGATACGGCATATGACTTCGCAACCGCCGTGAGTAATGTTTTTACATTTCCTCTTACGTCATTGGTAATATGTATGCATTGGGGAAACTTCATCAGGAAATAAGCAGTGCGATCAATAGATTATTCACACTGAGCGAAGCACAAATTATTTTATTTTAATTCATCTTTTGAGATTTTCTTCGTGTATGCATTTATATAACAAACAGTTCTATCTTAGATCCCGAGGCAATTAATTTTAGACCCTGTATCTGTCATCCTGGGGAATAAATGGTTTAGTCGAATTTTGATCAAAATGAGTTAAGTTAATAAGTCTTTTAGCCGAATTTCCATCTTAAAACATAGTTATTGTAATGTGCGTTGTTATCCATTTTCAGTGTTTGTAAAACATAAGCAATCAAGCCGATTTTATCAATCTCACACACTTCGGTGAAGAACTGTCTAAACAAAGTTGATCAGCTATGTACGCCCAGTGATACATGGTCAAGTTTAGTCAACCATTTATTCACAATTTGTTTTATGGTGGCTAGCTATTCAAATCAAGTTACCCAATTGTTAACATGCAATGGATAAAGGTTAAGTTTAGTTAACTACTAGTGAAAGGATATGCCTTTCGGGTAATTTATAAACTTCTCGGGGGCAATTCAGCTATTCTTTATTCAAGGATTTTATTCTTTTGCTTTTTTTTTTTTTTTTTTTTTTTTTTTTTTTTTTTCTTCATGTATTTACTTATTTTTCGGGCATTACTATTCAGTATTTTATTGTTTTAAAAATCCAAACGTTTTTTTCTTTCTTAATTTTAATTTTTATATGATTATTCGAAGTTTTGAGGAATAAAAAGCAATTTTATTTATTTCAACCTCCTAAACAAAAAATATCACAAATTTCTATATGTGAACCAATGTTTAAGTGTAATATTTCATTACAGATAAGAGTTATTAACTCATTAGTTATGGTAACAAGAGAACACTATCTTGATACTTTTAAAAAAAATTTCATCGACAAATTACATAAACCTAATTTTAGACACCTTTTCAAAATTTAAAACCCGGGTCCTGAAAAATAATGATGTTTACCATAATTGTCCAGTAGAATGCATGAAATATGCGATTATTTTTAAACCTCATTCCTTCGTTAGGAGTAGTTAAAAGAAAAACATACTAAAAGTCCCCGCCCCTGGGAGGTGCGTTGACGGTAGGGGGGAGATGGTCCCATTTTTGGGTTTTTCGATTATATCTCGAAAACGGTGACCTCTAGAAAAATATGTTACGAAGAAAAATTAAAGCTAATTAAATTTCGTATAAAATCGTTTATATACTTATTTGTTGAACTTCTAACCATTTTCGAGATATACGTTATTGGAAATCAATAATTTTTACCTCACTTTTTGTCAAACATTTGCTTCTTGTGCCTTCCACGATCGTTTCTCAGAAAAAATGACAGAATTAAAGTTGTAGAGCATTAAACCTACTTTAATTTTATACATAATATTATGGCTGAATAATCAACCTATTACCTTCTGTTCCTCCGCTAAAAACCTAGGAATCATTATTGACCAAAACCTTTCCTGGAAGCCTCAAATCGCCCAAATAGCCCGTAAATCAATAGGAATCCTCAAATTATTTCATCGTTCCTGCCATTCTCTTCCTCAATCCACACGAAAACTCCTAGTTTCCTCATTCATTTTTCCTCAGTTTGACTACGGGTGTGTGGTGTATGGGGGCCTCTCGATGGGGCTCCGGGACAGATTACAACGTATCATGAACAGTTTTATCAGATTTGTATTCGGAGCCCCGAGACGTTCCCGTGTATCTCACCTCTACACTGCCCTGGAGTGGCTCAATCCTCCTCCCGTAGACAATATTTCCTGGGCACCTTCCTGTACCATGCCATTAATAACCATTGCCCACCCTACATCTGTAACCTATTGATATTCAAGTCTTCCGTCCACTCCCAACTCACAACAAGATCACGTTCCTCTGACCTATATACTCCTTTCCACCGAACAGCATTATACCAACACTCCTTCCTAGCTCGATCCACCACCCTCTGGAACTCGATCCCTCCTGAAATTAGACATGCTTCTTCCTTAAACTCATTCAAAACTCTTCTATTCCGATATCTCCTTAAATCCCAGTTACAGCCCGCCAATATGAGTGATAATTGAAAGTCAGTTAATCAAATTAAGCATATCCGATGCCGATGAGTTTGCTTCAATGAGTATATCATTATATAAATTTAAATTCGTTTCTCCAACAATTGTTTCTGTTTTGTTCTTTCTCTTATGAATTATTGTTATTATTTCTTTCCTTTTTCTTCTAACTGATAAAGTGCTATTATCAATTGTATATATATTACCTTTTAGGTATTTGTAAATATTTTGTCATATTATCATTCAAATAGGTCTTATTATTTTTCTCTCTATATATCTTTTCCTTTCTTTTCACTATATTTCTTTTATTTTATTTATTTACTCATTTTTTTTTATATTTCTGAACGCATTGTAATTATTCTATTAGCATATTGATATTATTTTTTTTTTTTTTGTCCTACTTTTTTTTTCTTTTTTTTTCTCTCTCTTCTTTTCTCATTTTTCTCTTCTTTTATCACAAAGTTCTATTTTCAATTGTATATTCATATATTACCTTTTATACTTATTATTGTCCATTTGAAATTAAGATAGGCAGACTATTGTACAACTTATTATACATGTCTGTTATTCTTAGGAGACAATATGTCCCAGAATAAAGATTTTTTTTCATTTCATTTCATTCATATACGTTTTCGGTTCTTGAAGCAAATGCCTGACAAAAAGTGAGGTAAACCTAATCTTTTTTTTTATAAACAATTTTATTAGAAATTTATTCAGCTTTAATTTTGATCAGTAGCATATTTTCCTAGAGTTCACCGTTTTCGTGATGTAATCGAAAAAACCCAAAATGGGACCTTCTCTCCTCCCTACACCGAAAGCTCACCCACCAGAGGCGAGGACTTTTAGTATGTTTATCTTCTAACTACTCTAACTTCTAACTAACGAAGCTGTGAAGTCAAAATTAATCGCATATTTCATGCACTTAAAACCCCTCATTTCAGCACTCATTGTTTAGACTATAACCACTTATTCACTGGAATGACAGATTTAAGAAGGTAAGGAATCTATCGTAAATATTAGAAACTATTGGATTTTCGTGATGATAGTAGAATGTACTGGACCACATCAAAACCAGATACAGTATATTTCGCAAAAACCTTTTCAAGACATGGCTACAATTAGTGATGTGGGCCGGGATTATTCCCAGTGGGAAGGAATTTATAAAAGGGGAATATTTCTTTGGCCCGAAAAGATTCCCAAAAATTGGGAATTAATGAAACTTTTTAGATTTTGAATGATTTAACACTTACTAACAGTTAAATAACCTTAAAAATTGGTTAACTAAGTAAAATCATACATTTAAATCCAAGAATTATCATTCCGTGCATTAATTTCCTGTATAAACAATATTGTGGGACTTTATAGAACTAAACTAAATGGATTTCGATTTCTAAACTATTATTAAAAATGCAAAAACTTAAAAACCAAGCATGTTTTAACAAGCAATTTTTCCTTGGAACTCAAATTCAAACATCCTAGGTCTAAAATAATTGTCAATATTGCCACACTATTTAGTACATTAAAGTTTTCATTAACAAGAGGGAAATTAAAGGTTAATGTATTATTTACTTAATTCTTTGATCTTTAAAACGTTGAAAACAGAAAAATGCGTTTATTTCGTAGGAGGAGGTCAAGTCCAGAACCTAAAACCTAAACCTATTGCAAGTGACAGTGATTAGGAAACCTAGAAAAAAATTCTAGTTATTGTTATTAAATCAATAATAATACTTTTTAAGCATATAAGAATTTTTGTGTTTTATTTTATCTCACAATTACCACAATGACCTATTAATTTGAGCGATTTCACTTTTAGAATTATAAATTCTCAGGAATTGTATTTAATTTTAAAACATATTTCAGTTTTTGAGTTTGATTTAACCATGTAATTACTGCTTTTACCTATTGATTTACAGTTCTTTGAGCTGTCTTGCCCATTAATCATAAATCACTAGCTACGATAAATATTCTTGACAATAGAATAGAATAGAATATAAAGAAAACTTTATTCTGGGACAAAGTCCCTTAAGAATAACATTAAGTAATACAAAGTAAGATCATAACTGGTCGAGAGGCTGTTAAAACTAAAACAACATAGGTAAAATTAAATACAAATATGTATGAAAAAAAAAATACAGCGAAAAACTAGAAAAGGAAAAAACTATTAATTAAAAGAGAGTGAAAAAATAAATATGCAAAATAGATGTTAATATTGTAAACAAAATAGCAGAAGAGAAAAAAACAAAAAACCAAACAGAAACTTAAAGAATAATAAAAGATAGAAAATCAAAAATTATCATTACAAGAAATCAAAACATTATCATAGTCAAACTATGATTTTTGCTAATGTTTTATGTCTGACGGTCTTAGTAAATAAATTAGGCGATTACATACATAGTGCATACATCCTTATAATCTCTTATAAAAGAGAGCGTCGGTTGGGAGGGAAAGAAGATGGTGAAAGAGTAGTGTTTTGAATGTTCCAAGAGAAGAAGCATTGCGGATACGGGGGGGGGGGGGGGGGGGAATTCCAAAGAGTAGATGATCGGACAAGGAAAGAACGTTGGAATGCAGTACTTCTGTGGGATTGGAGTATAGAGATCGGAAAGAGGAGATCTTGTATGCAGTGATTTGATAGCAGACTTGAATTTCAGGTTACTGTAAATAAAGGGAGGGTGACGGGTGTTGATAACTTGGAATAGGTAGGAGCCCATGAAGTACTTTCTGTGGAAGGAGGGGAAAAGCCAATTTAACTCAGTGTAGAGATGAGAAACATGGGAACGTCTCGAGGGTCCGAAGACAAACCTAATGAAGCAATTCATGATGCGTTTTAATCTGTCTTCAAGATACCGTCGGGAGCCCGCCATATATCACGCAACCATAATCAAATTGGGGGAAGATAAGGGAGGATACTAGAAGTTTGCGTGTGGGTAGGAGAAGGAGGTGACGGGAGCGGTGAAATAGTTTTAGGATACCGATTGACCTTCGGGAGATTTGTGCAATATGGGATTTGCAGGAGAGGGTTTGATCAATGGTTAAGCCTTTTTTTTTTTTTTTTTTTTTTTTTTTTTTTTTTTTTTCATTTATTGATATTTACAACTGTACAGAATAATATACAACAAGTAAATGTGTTGACAGTGAATACAATGGCATGTAAATAACTTGTGAAGAACTACTCACTAGCAGCACTTCAATAAAATCTACTCTAAAAGGTCTCTAGGCCATCTTCTTTTTAGACGCCTCGGAGGATTATCAGGGATGGAGGAGGAAGCAAGTTGGGAGACTAGTGGATTGGAGTGGTTATGGAGCTTACTATGGAAGGATAGGTATCTCGTTTGAGCTAACTCAGCAACATATGGAACATTAAGGTCTTTATGGATAAGCTTATTGGTGACAAAGTAAGGGGCATTTAGGATTTTTCGAAGGATTTTGGATTGTAAGGATTGGATGCGAGATGAATTGGATGGTTTAGTAGAGCCCCAAAGCTCAACTCCGTACGTCCAAATAGGTCTAATAACAGTCATGTAAATAAGTCTTTTGTAATGAATTGGGAGGTTTGATCGTTTGTCTAGTAAATGTTGAAGTAGTCTGTAACGACGAGCAGTTTCTTGTCGTTTTAGTCTTAATGGTTAAGCCTAAATTTTTAACAGAGGAATGGAAAGTTATTGGATGACCATTAAGGAATAATACGTACCGAAGGTTAAAAAGGAGCTGGATATGGGACCTTCTTAAGTAAGAAACAACCTAAAATAATGTCAGGAGGAGGTAACGATGGATACTGTTCTACATGACTTATTTATCTTTTATTTAACATGTCTTATTTATCTTTTATTTAATTTTTTTTTTTTTTTTGTCATTAGATTCGCTGATTACCTCCAGTCTGAAGACGGGTGCGAGTCAATAAATCAAGTTTAAAAAATATAATAATAATACATATCACATTATAAATGTCTTCACCAAAACTGTTTTACAGTTAAAGAACGTATTAAACTAATCAATATTCTACTGATAAAATTGACATTTCATGACGCAACCAGATACAAAATTTCGGACATCGATTCCCATTGGACATTAATAAACCTACTTTCGTAGCTAATTTTCTAATTACACATTGAACCTGGAATTGAAAGTTATTTATTTATTTATAATGCGGAATTAGAACTCTAATAAATAAATTAAACGCTGACTATTGACCTAGAATCACCTGATACTGAAATACTTTCAGGCCTTCATTAATGATAATTGACTATTGTATGGTACTCAACTATTTTTACAATTTTTTTTTTTTTTTTTTTTTTTTAATTTTCGATGAGTGATATAATTGTTTCGAAACTTGTTATGTAAAGATGGAATAAAACTAATTTTATATAAATACTTGGAGTTGTATTTCTTTTGAAGTTATTTTAGATTTAATGGGAGTTACAAGGTTTTTCAATAAAGGCAACGTTATGTTCTTAATCATAACATTAAATTCTTCATGTCGCTATTTTCCTGCTTTATTTTAACTTTATTTATTTATTTTATTTCCTCTGACCATTACTCAAAAATCATTAATTTAACTTATAAAATTTCATATTCTAGCTAATACTTTAAGCTTAACTTTTTAAATGTTTATTAGTTCCAGCAATTTTTTTTTTACAAAACATGAGTTGATGTTTATATGAAAAGGCTTTTTAGTTTTTTTTAGTGTTTTCCTTCCAGCAGTAACCCTGTTGGAAGGGATTTTATTCTTTTCTGTACACACCATACTTGTACAAAGTATACAATGTACATGTAAATATTATTTTTGATTTGATTATAATTTTACATGTGTTGAAAGGTATAAAAAATATAAAAATAAACAAGAAAAATAAATTAAAATAAAACAAAGAACAAAAAGTTATATAACATAATTAATTTAAAATTCAATAAAAACAGCAACAAAGTTATGTAGAGAAAAGTTTATGAATATTTAGAGGTTTAGAGATATTTCATATTTATATCCTCTATTTTAATGATTGAATTTTTAAGAAATATTTGGAAATTTTTAAATGAATTATTCATCAAACATTGACCATCCACCGGCCAATGTCCTAGTTTCTGTACTGTTTTTGTCTGTAGAATAGTTCTGTAGTCAGTGAGTAGTCTGCATTCATATATGAGGTAGTGTATATTTTGTTCTTGAGTGAAATCACAAGGACATAGGAAAGTATCTCTTATTTTAAATCGATAGAAATAACTATTTACTGCCGCATGTCCTGCGACTCCTTGTGTGATGTAAAAGTTAGTCCATGAGTTTGATTTAATGTAGGTCCGTAAGTCTGGAATGAAGTAATGTAGATGTCTTCCCTTGTGTGTTGTGTGCCAACGTGTCTGCCACTGGTCTACTGCTTGTGTTTTTAGCATGTGTTTTAAGTGTTCTTTGGATATCATACTATATGATATAGGAAGGGAAGTATCCTTTGAAGCCTCTTTTGCAGCCTTGTCAGCCAATTCGTTTTCCGCTATGTCGGAATGCCCCTTTACCCATTTGAATGAAATTTTAATGTTATCGTCAGTTTGTAGATGTCTTAGAAATGATCTTATTTTTTCAGTGATGGGATTATGACAATGTCTGTTTTTTATCCCAGTGTATAGAGTACACTGACTGTCCGTTAGTATTGTAATAGTTTTATCTTTTGTCCTCAAATTTTGAAAGTATTCTAGAGATTTAAGGATGGCGAATTGTTCTGCTTGATTATTGCTACATTCTGGGCCTAATTTATACTTTATTACATCTTCTAAAATTTTGTTTTTAAAAATGAGACTATGAAAAGGCTTGTTCTAAATCATTTATCAAATCGTTTTGTAGTGTATCTTAGCTTGTTTGGATAAAATTTTATTATGTCGTTTCATATGAATTTTCCGTTTTTATTATTTTAGAAATTCATTGTAGAATTAGTGTACTTCTCTTATTTATTACATTTAAGTGCAATACCAGTGCAATAGTGCATATAAGTGCAATAGTGCAAACCAGATACCTATCCTTTCTTTGTAAGCTCCATAACCACTCAAATCCACTAGTTTCTCAACTTTTACCCACTCCATTTCTGATAATCCTCTGAGGCGCCTGAAAAGAAGAGGGCCTATTGACCTTACAGTGTAGAAATATTATTGAAGTACTGATGAGAAGTCCTTTTCAAGTTTTGATACGTTATTGTAATCGTTATCAACAAATTTACTTGATGTGTATACTTTGCACAATTTTGAATTTAAATAAATAGATATAAAAAAAAAAAAAAAAAGTGATGAAAAGTTTGGAGTGTTTGTCTGATGCAGTTTTAATGAGTTCGTCAGATGAAATCGTTTCAAGCTGTATTTAGCCCTTGTTCGGTCGAGAATTGGGTTAGTTTGTGATGTGTACTTATTTTGATTTTGTCGTGGTTAGGGATTGTGATGTCTAGAATAAAATTGTGTTGTTAGTTAAAATTTTTAATTCCGAACACTCACTATGTCAGTCCAAATGTATCTCTTAATATAGGATATAGGGACTTTGTCATTTGTGAAATTTTGGCTGGCAGTGTACATAATATTTTTCTCAAGTTTCTCTAGTTAATTCCATAAGCATATTAAATCAAAGGAAAATAAATGGTTGAGGTTAATTTCTAGATTTACTGAAGTTAAGTTCTTACGTTTAGGTTGGGGTTGAAGAATAGTTCTGTTTTATTTCACAACGGTTAAGTGAAGAAGCGTCTCAGGTAGGCAGAAGTCCTGCCCTTTCCCAACAAACACATTTCTATTGAGTGAGGTCATATGACCCTAACCTGTTTCTAGTTTTTTTGTGGAATGGTGGTATTTATGGAGTCCAATATAAAATGGGAAGAAAAAAAAAATTAAAACAATTTTTCGAATGGGTCGAAATAACTGTCGAAAAATCTTACCTTTTTTTTGACGTGCTCTAGAAAGTTATCTTCTGTAAATTTATATTAAGCACTAAACAATCTGAAAAATAGTGGCTGACAGTTAAGAGCGTGTTTGAAACTAATTTTTTTTTAAACTTAAAATAATATTAATATGTTAATCAACCGACTTCAAAAAAGAGGAGGTTCTCAACTCGTCTGTATTTTTTTTTTTTTTTTTTTTTTTTTGTGTGTGTATGTTACGCGATTACTCCGTCAATTCTTAATCAATTTTGATGATTCTTTTTTAGGCCAGTAGGGCATACTTCAGAGGTAGGTAAAAATACTTTGAAATTAATGCTGCACTTTTTAAGAAAAATCAAAAAAACAGTTAATAAAAATCACTGTTATATAACCTTACATTTTAAACATATTTATGATTATGAAGCAATTTCAATTATACAGACAACTCTCGATCGATGTGTCCAAATTCGATAAGTCGAACAAAATCTATGTACTAAGTACATTACTCGTAAATTTCACTTCAATAAATCTATTTCAGGCAAAGTAAGTTGAGCTGAAAACAGGGGTCAAAAGACGGAAAAAAATACACTCACCACTAAAAAGTAAAAAATAAAAATAATTTTTAGAAAAAAAAACAAAACCGACTTCAAGATTAAACCTACATATATAGAACTAAAAAGTAAAAAATAATATTTTAGTTGCTTCGAAACAAAGAGAATTAAATGACAATCAACGAAATTATCGATACTTATATACCTATTCACAATTAATGATCAGTTATTTTTGGAGTCGGTGCCAGCCAAGGAGGGCACTTCAATCCTGCATTTGCAACAAACTTTTGAATGGCACGAGACAGCGTGTGGCGGTGATGAAATAGTGAGGAATCTTTACAATTACCTATTCTTTTTTCTTTTTTTTTCGGATTCTGTTTGTTTTTGTTGGCACCGACTCCAAAAATAACTTATCATTAATTGTGGATAGGTATATAAGTATCGATACTTTCATTCATTTACTTCTCTTTGTTTCGAAGCAACTAAAATATTATTTTTTACTTTTTAGTTCTATATATGTAGGTTTAATCTTGAAGTCGGTTTTGTTTTTTTTCTAAAAATTATTTTTTTGATTAATATGTACTGACAGACAAAATTTCCAACATATGTATTTTTTTTCGTTTTCTCGGTTCCAAGATTCATATTTCTTCACGTTTAATAGTCCCCATATTCTTTAACTGGGGGATATGAAACTTATCAGGAACATTAAAAACATAAATCAAATAAAAGCGTAAATTTAAACAAGAAGTTCTGAAAAGTCGGATTATTAGGAAAATAATGGGTGCAAAACAAACAAAAACACGGTTGGAAAATGCAAAGCAATGAGGTCTACCAAAACATAAAAAAAATATCTGATCAAATATATTAGGAATGAAAGAAAGCAGTCAAACCAAAACACATTCATTTAATTTTGTATAAACAAGTCAACAATAGCCTGGATCACAGAAATAACAAAAGAGCTGGAAAGAAATATCAAGTACGCAGAACTTACTGACAGAAACACTTTCAAAAGTAAGATTGTCGATTTAGGAGATTACCAAGGCAGAATAAGCATGAAAATAGGAACGAAATGGACAGGAGAAAGAAAAAGGCAAAATATGGAGAAGATGAAGGAATACTGTAGGAAGAGAAAACAATTAAGAAAGTAGAGGAACTGAATTAATGTGATCCTAGTTGGTCAATACGAAAAAAAAAAAGCAATGATATTCATTTTATTGGTGTCAAATCAATAGCAATGGATTTATTTGTTGGTATAAATGCAAGAAATAAAGGCAATGGAAGCTTTTCCATTCAAGTCCTGAGCAACTGAGCCATTACACTCAGCCACCACTGGATTCTACTATTAAGGCGGTTAAGAGAGCTAGGATCTCTTTAAGCCTGGCTTGCCCTCTCATAGTGTGGAGATAAGCTCGTTTCAAGATTTCTCTAATATGTTTATAAATATTGTATAGATTGTATTTATTTTTCTTTCTCTATTTTAGTTTATTTGTTTATTCAGTTATTATGCTTATTTATTCTTTTTTTTTAATATTATCATTTATGAAATGTTATTTAACTTCCTATATAGTTTGAGGCTGTTTATTTTAATTTTCTTTTTAAATTGCTTGGTAATTTCTTTTTTAACCCTTAACGGGTAGGCCGGGAAATTTTGAATACATAAATACCTTCCTTTTTTTTCCCTTTGAATGGCTATAGCCACGCTAACACCCACACATTATCATAAAATTCAAGGTTGAATAAAATATATTAGACGATAACGAATAGGATAATGCGACGGACATTATGTCATTTATTGAGCAAATGACATTAAATATGTGTATCCTCCAGGATACATCGCCTGTTAAAAGTTTAATACTTTTTGCTTTTATTTAATTTTTAACCCTAGAATACTAACCTTAATTCGTAGTTGTGTTACTAACTATACGTAAATTTTACTCCTTGGCAGATTAGATAAAATAATAGAATGCACCAACGTAACCTTTATCCTCCGCCAAAAATCCTGTCCTCTTATCAATTTCAATGGTATTCCACTACCTAAAGCTGATACAGTTCGGTATCTTGGTTTCTACCTAGACAAAAGACTTACATGGAACTCTCATACTCGACTCAAAAGGCAAGAACTTAACAGACGCTTCAGCCAATTGTATAGACTACTAAATAGGACATCTCATCTTTCCATTGAAAACAAAATTCTAATGTACAAAACCATCATTACACCTATTTGGACTTACGGACTTGAACTGTGGGGGACAGCAAAAAAGTCGAATATCAACCGCATTTAATCCTTCCAATCCAAAATCCTCCGAACTATAGTAAATGCTCCTTACTATGTTTCCAACAAAACCCTACATAATGATCTGAATATACCATACGTCCTCGACCTTATACCCCTTAAATTTTCAAAATTCCATCGTAACCTTTCCTTTCATCATAACCCACTAGCTTAATCATTATCCGCTTCCACACATCCTGATAACCCTCCTCGCAGACTAAAGGGCTCTCACTTAGCCTCCACTGGGTTTTTTTACACCAGTGACGCAGCTGAGAGAGAAGAGCTGGGATATCTCTGTGCCTGGCTTATCCCTTCATAAGTGGAGGGACGGGTCTGGGGGGGGATCCCTAGGATGAGTGTAAATTGTAAATAGAGTATAATTGTATTTTTACCTTTGTTTTATCTTTTATTATTAGTATTATTTACTTTTTTTATTTATTTATTTTTTAAGTTTTACTGTTTCATCTTGTATATAGTATATTTTATATTGTTTATGTATAGCATAGTCTTTTTTTTCTCTGTTTCTTTTCTTACATTACTTATTTACTTAATTTTAATTTTTTATTAAAATTAATATATTACTATATTACTAATTGCCCACTTATTTTCAATAAAAGATTTTAAAAAAAAAAATGATATAACTGGTCGGTATTGTGCGGGCCGGGTAGGTTTCGTAGGGACGCGCTTGTGTAACGGTACCGATCCTTTTAATTTTAAAATGTAGATTATTGATAGACACATGATCTATTATTTTCCCAATCTTCAAATAAACTACAAAACATGATAGAGAATATAGAAAAAGAACATAAATGAAATAAAAAATAAGACAGAAAAACCTCTATTCCCGAGTACTTTAGACAAATAAGTAATACCACACGAAACAGTTTTTCTTTGCAATAAATTTTAGAGCCCATTCTCAAATACTCCATCCTCTATAAGGTTTGCCAGGAAAGGAGATAATGACTGGATAGTTTTAATAGTGCGACAGGTCAATGTGATGAAGTTCTAATTGATACTGAAACGTTGGCTACAGATAAAGCGACATAAAACCACAACCTGCTCGCCCACTGAAGTTGCGTAACCATTGCACCTCATAGAGTCGCCTAAAATACTTAGGATCTTATGCACTATCTCCTCGCTCTGTAGCACTTTCAATTATGCAATTTGACTTAAGTCGTTTCGAAATATCTCATGTTCTCTATGCCTTATTTATCTGCTAGTATTATCTTGTCTTCGAAGATACCATTACTCACGATATCATAGGAAACATATTTACTTCAGAAGTGATTGAAATAACTATCGCAAAGGAATAATAATAATAGCCATTTATTATGTCAATAAATCAACAAATAAACCATAATTCAGATAAATACAATAAAAAAATAAAAATTTAACATATCTACAAATAAGTCCACAGTTATTATCATATTTACAAACAAAATTCTTCTGTGAGTTTGAGCATTTGAACACAGTATAGGTCTAGACTTTCCCAGACGACCGGCCTACTGGGAAGCCGGGTTCGCGATTTGGATCCACTTCTCTTTCCACATATCTCTATCCCTTGCCATTCTCCACCATAGTGGTCCTGCCTTCTTCTTAAAGAAGTCACTCCATTTTTTCAACTGTCTTCCTCTTCGCCTTTTGTAATAGGGTGTCCAAACAATCACCTCCATTGACCTCCTTTTATCAGTTCTCCTTAAGATGTGCCCCGCCCATTCCCATTTTTGTTTCTCGATATGGTGAACTATGTCTTTGAGGCCAGTCTTCTCTCTGATGACACAACTCCTAACCTTCTCCTTCCTACTTATCTTCATCAAATTTCTTTCTATTCCTCTTTGCCAGCTTATCTGTTTCCTTGTTTGGGCTCTTGTCTTGAAGTATACAGGTATCGAACAATTTCTTTTTTATCTCTTTCGGGAAATCGTTTTACAATTAGATTCTCAAAAGTGTATTCTATTGAATTTAAAACTGACAAATACAAGAAAGCTTTCTTTAAAATAATTGTTCATGTTTTTTACAAAAAGCTAAAAATACCTTTCATCTTGTAACGGTTATGTTCATAGCCAAGACTAGTTATGGTCATGTGACTAAATAATCTTCAAACAAATTAAAAATGTCTAATTATTAATGAACAACTAGAACTATAAAAATAATATAAATACTAATATAATGCCGTCTAACAAAAAAGTAAAATGTATATTTAAAAACACAATCACTTCATGCACTCTTTCACAACCTTTGTAGTTACTTATCAGTTTAGGAAACAATCATGAAATGATAATTGAAAATTAATTAAAACGACCTTTTATAAGAGTATAAGTTGTAGCCGCACTTCTACATTTTTATTTCTTCTACATAAGCAGTAATGGCTTACAATGTGGTAATCATTCCCGCTAAAAAAAAATGTATTAAAAGAAATCAGAATGTACTTTTTGTAAATTATCTGATTTTATTACTTCCTGTTTTCTTAAATAGCAGAACCGTATGCAAAGTACAGAATATAGTTAACTATGTTAACTAGTAATGGTCACATGGTGAGTTCAAAATTATTTTAAATTAAAATCAGCTAGTCCAACGTAATGGAGCTTGTATGGAAGCCTAAATTCTCATGAAACGTTACATAACTCTAATAATATAAATTAATGAAGTAATTTCACTATAATTCCTTAAGAATACTCACTTTTAAAAATGATCTTACTTTCAGGACACTATTTGAGGAAAATATTTTTTAATGGCTTAAAAAATATTTTTTAATGGCTACTGCAAAGAGATAGGATAGAGAATTTCATGAATCTTAAATCCTTTTCCAAAATATTTCTTCTGGATATATCACAAATAAATGGATCAGACCCTTATTATTAAGATAATTGTATTAGCCTGCCCAAAACTAGTGAGGTGACCATAAATAGTGATTTAGTCTATATATTTTTTATAGTTGTTCTTATAAATAAATAAATAAAAATAATAATATTGGTTAACACTGTGTGTTTGGATCCTATCTTATTAGTATCTGTTTTTATTTTTTTTTATGTTATGTTAATTACTTCCATAATTTTTCTATTTTGAGTACTTGTTTCATAATTTAATATTTACGTATTTTTTATATCATAATTAACGAGGTAATAATTAATAATTTAACTTTTATACAATAAATAATTCTTTAAAAAAAATTCTGTGTTTTTTTTTTTTTTTTTTTATAACAATTTAATGAAATTTACAGCTGTGATAATGTATACATCAAGTAAATGTGTTGATAACGATAACAATAACATGTCAAAAATTTGTAGCACTTCAATAAACATTCTAAACAAGAAGATCTCTAGGTCATCTTCTTTTCTCGGAGGATTATCGGTAATGGAGTGGGAAGCAGGTTGAGAAACTAGTAGATTTGAGTGGTTATGGAGCTTACTCTGAAAGGAAAGGTATCTGGTTTGGGCTAAATCTGTAACATACGGAATTTAGGGTCTTTACGGAATTAGTTTTTTTGTGACAAAGTAAGGAGCATTAAGGATTTTTTGTAGGATTTTTGATTGCAAGGATTAGATACGGGATGAATTAGATGGTTTAGCAGAGCCCCAAAGCTCAACTAATGTCCAAATAGTCTGATAACTGTCATGTAAATGAGTCTTTTGTAGTAAACCTGAATCTTTGAACGTTTGTTTAGCAAATGTTGGAGAAGTCGAAAACGAAGAGCAGTTTCTTGTCGTTTTAGTCTTGTATGTGGATATCAAGTTAAAGGTTTGTCCAGTTGGAGTCCTGGATATTGGATCTGTTCAACAGAAATCAGTAGAGTGTTGTTAAAGGATAATGTAGGACAGGAAATCGTAGGTTTACAACGTAGGGTAAAGGTTGATGAGATTTGTAGGATTTATAGGAATAATAACTCTATTTGCAAATCTACAAATAGCTTTCGCTGGTTGGTGCAAATTTATACGCATACTGAAATTTTTATTAATAATAATAATAAAAATTCTCTAAAATTAGTGCTCTCATGATTCCCTCAATATTAAAACATGGGAAAAATTTATTGAATTTGAAATTTCATTCTATTTATATCTCTACTATGTAAAAATAATTTAGATTTCATTTTATTATTAGGATGTGCATAATATTTGTTTGGAGATCCTGTATGTTCATTAAAATAAAATTTTCATTGGCCATTTCTTTTTTCTTTTCAGTAATAATTGTGCTCCATTATTTTTATAGACCCTTCTCGTCTAACGAGTGCAGTTAATGTCGGAAAAGGGAAATCATCGCTCACCATTGTACGAGCTGCAGTTTCTAATTGCGGTTCTATGTTCATGTTGATGTCTCGCCGGGAGTACTCAACTTTTTTCCTATGACATCCTCTAGAAAGCGTTGTCTTCCAAGAGTCGGAGTGACAAGGCGATCCTGACAGTACTTTCTCATAGGAAAATCCGGAACTGCTTCGACAGCCATAGCGTAGGGATATTTATTATTAAAAAAAAGAAGAAATTCGAATTTTATTTGAAAACATTTTTAGGTAATTATAGTTAAAAGGCAAATCGCATTGGTGGCTTATTGAAGTTAAAAAGAGAAATTAGCAACATTTGTTTTGTAAGTTCATCGATGACGTAAATAATTAAAAATAAATAGAGTAGCGAAAATAGCATTACCGCAGTGCGTGTGCTAGGAGCTGCGGGTCAAGGGTCACGAACATTCGCTCATGAAAAAACTAATTTACTAATTTTTATAACTTTATTTACTACAATTAATTTCTTAAAATTCATTTTATTAAAACATCATATGAAATTGATTCGTATAATGACGACAAAAATGTCAAAAGCCGTACTCATTTTCGTAACAATAACTGAAGAACTTTGGAATCTACGACTTCCTGCCACACAGTATCCATAAATAATATTCCTCTGATCCCAGTTGAACAAATCCGCTACCTAGGACTACATCTGGGCAAACGACTGACAACATAAATTTTCTAATATAAAAGACAAGAAACTGTTCGACGAATCCGACTACTCCAAAATCTACTATACAAGCGTTCAAAGCTCTCAATAAAGATCGTAGTTTTCAAAAATGTAAGACAAGAAATCAAACATTAGTACATGAGGAGATCTAACAGATATCTTAAATATGTTCATCGTGAAAAGGGGAAGGGAGCAGGTAGGATAAATTGTTGGGCTTTACTACGGGATTCTCTTTATGAATCATTGGATTTTTCCGTTCCTATTGGAAACAAATTTAATATGAGGGCTATTGGAAATATTTATCTTATAGCCATTTAAATTAAAATCTGTATCGGGTTCCTCGAGTTCAAAGGTTCTAGGGGAAATAATAGGTGAGACAAATTTTTAAACTAAAAACTGATATTATTTTCAGATTCCTCATCTCAGAAAACATGTAGAAACTAAATTTTGTCGAAATCGAAAATAATTTTTTTTTTACCTTTAATATTTTGCAGGATTTCAGAAGGCAATTTTAAAAGGCTGTCAATTTATGAAAAAATGTAAATAATTTGCGCTATCTCACATATTTCGCTACCGATTAAAAACAAATTTTAAGGTCATTTAGAAGCCCTAAAACTGCATAGTTTAGCCCAAATCCGGAGGTCCCAGGATTTCCTCTTATTGAAATATTTTAGGTTATAGCTGACCTCGGATTTTTTCATTCACATCAGTTTTGTCCACTAAAATTTGGAGTAAACACAATGTTATATGCATGGATAAAAAGCAGAATGTATGCTGATTCTTGTGATGCTATTACTATTGTAATCGGTTGAACAGAGCAGTTGTTATGGCCTTTAGAAATTGTTGATGAAATCTCAACTTCAAAATTTTAACCTCCTCGAAAGAGGTAAAAAATCAATATTTTTTGATTTTGATAAAATTTCACATGTAAGGGTTTTATGGTGCTTTAAATCGAGATTTGAGGTCGGTTGTTCATGAAAAAAAGTGTCTACTGATTTACAACGGATTTCCTTGGAATTTTGTCATTTTTTTTTTATTTTTGAGCACCCTAAAGCCGGGTAGTGTCTTGAGCATAACGAAAGTATTTTTATATCAAATAGCATAATCATTTCTCTATCTTGACTGAGAGCTGAGATACGAAATAAAACGTGATTTTCATATTTTATTTTTTTTCTCGGCTCCTAATGCTCATTGGCGGCTATAACTCTAGTTTTGCACTATTATAGGTCCCTACTACCCACACAAAAATCGGCATTCAAATCTGTGAGTTACAACTCCAAACGTCCCCTTGTAAGTTTTAGAACCGAAGATGAATGTTTAGCATTCGAAACTAGTATTCTAATAAAATAATCCCAATAGAAGTGGCAATTAGTTTATCAATCCTAATTGTATTAATCCTTCTGCACCATTATGCGTACCTCAAGTAAGATCATAGTGTTTATATGTTACAAAATTGGCCCAAACTAGATGCCTATCCTTTCATAGTAAATTGCATACCCACTCAAATCCACTAGTCTCCTAACCAGCTTCACAGTTAATTAGCGATAACCCTCCAAGGCGTCTGAAAATAAGATGGCTATGATAATTTATTGAATTGCTTCTAGTGAGTAGTTCTTACACGTTATTAACTTTTAAGCGTTGGTCGCAAGGTGAGTATTTCTCTCACCCTTCTAAAAAATATTTAATAAGTCCGTCAGAACTCATCTTTAATCGCTGTCTCTCAGTATAGCTGAGTTAAGGACATTTGTTAATAAGAATATTTGGTTTCTAAGTAAAACGGATGCAGGTGGCATGGGTATTAGGAGATTTTTACTAAAATTTGTTGAAAATGAGGAATATTCGTGACATTACTGAGCTATCTCTTTCGATTGATTAGTGATTATTTGGGTTCAAAATGAACCGTGGATCTAAAAATTTTCAATTGTTTGGTAAAAAGCCAGTTGCGAAGATAATTTATAAGTAATTAGTTGATATATCTTCATGAATTGTATTTATATTATTTTTCAATGATTTACTTGGAATCTGAAATTTTTACTGTTCCAGATTCTTGTTCTTGGCTGCTTGAGTCAATACAAAATAGATCAGGTATAGGCGTATAGGCCCAAGAAAAAAAAACAGAGAAACAAAAAAAAATTGTAAAAAGTGTAATGTTTCAATTCACAATGATCATACTACATATACTTGTATAAAAATAGAGAAAAATGATCTAGCTGATGAATAACACAGTGTCATGTAAATAGTGAAATATTTGATTTTTGTTTGGTTATGTTTTTTTTTAGAATAAATATCTTTGTAAATTTTGTAAAAATATATTTTTAATTCTTATGCTACATACTACAATTACTGATACATTTTGATGACATTTATTAATCATTTATGATTAATTTTCAACATAAAACTGCATTTTTTTATGAAAATCAAAGAAGTGAGGTAAATGCTCACCTAGCGACTAACGGTGCACCAGATCGGCTAGGGACCAACGCCGGGTTAATAAAACAACAAAATTGTTTCATTCCGCTTTCACATGATACTAATAACCAAATGGCGGATATGAGAGAGGAGCGCTGGGTTCTCTTTGTGCGTTTCGCCGAAAACGCCTTGTCCCTCTAAAATTGTGTTACAATTATGGTTATGGATTCCATCAGGCTCTTTGTGTATTTAGTGCGATTGTGTCTTGGTCTTTTTATATCATTTTTTTTTCTACGAACTGAAAGGTTTTGCATTTAAGATTGATGAATTAATTATTCCAACTTCTAGTTTAATTTTTTTTTTTTTTTTAACTAGCTTCGAATGCTAAACATTCATAAGTTCTAAGAAGGTAAAACGGACTTATTAGAAGTTATTAGGACTTATAAGGATAGCCAACTATCATTTCATTACTATGAAAGGATAAGTATCTGGTATGGGCTGAATCAGCAACTTAGGTAAATGTAATCTTTTTTTTTTCTTTATCCATCAAATGGAGCAACAGATGCATATATTTTTTCTTGGTCTGCTCAACCATATTCCAATCCTACCCACAGCATATTCTATGTTCATTACTGCCTGTCTAACATCTGTACGAACATTGTCTTTACAGCGTGATCAGGGTGTTCCCCTAGCTCTGGTCCCATCTGGCGTGTGTTTATATGTTTTTAAAGGGCACCAACACTCTTCCGTCCTCGGTACATGACCATTCCAAGTCTTGTAGTCTTGTCCTGTAGTCTTACAAAGCTTTAGAGACTCAGGTCATAATATACGATAGTATGTGATTGTGTTGTTTCTTTAAATTAACTTTTCCAAAAATAATAACGGCGTTATTTGTCATTTTATCTTTCATTGAGCCTAATAAAAAAAATCGTATTAATAAAGTGGATAACGATTTTATTCATTGAGGTTCATCAGATTGAGCTTTTGGATTAAGAATCATTGTGAAAATTATTATTATTTATTTTATTTTTTTATATTCCTTAAATTTAAGTATTGAGTCTATTTATAAAGGCATTATCATTTTTGAGAGTCTTGTCAGAATGTAAACTATATCCGAGACGTGATATCGAATTAATACGATGCTTATTTTATATTATATGTGGATTTGATCTGTTTTTGTTTTTTTATCGAGATTTTTATTTGAGTTATCTGTCCTAAATCTAGCGCATCTATGTTAATCCATAGCCGAATATTCAATGCTTCTATTAAAACAAAATGTTCAAATCAGTGTACGACACAATTGTAACAAATGTAAATAGCCGTTAGAGCCGGCTATAACGATGGGTGCCTATTCTTCAAAATTTTTCGGTCTATTGAATTATTTTTTAAAGGAAGTCTAATGAAATATCATTTCTTTAAAAAAACTGATTCTTCCCTAATAACAAATATATTTTATTTAGAGACACATCATCTATCTGATTCAGCGTATTAAAACCATTGATGAAAATGTGCAAGCATTTGGTGCGAATCGCCCTGACACATTCGAACGGACAGCCATGAAGTCAGCTATTTTCTCGGCTCCTCATTTTATTTTCGTCAATGTCAAATCATGCATAACTAGCGGTTGGAAAACAGGAAAGGATTGTGCGAAAGGAGGAATCTTGTGGCAAGTAGCCAAACCGTGACCTGGTTATCAAGTAGGCCCTTGAAGTGTTGCCAGTTTAGCTGGAGTATGGCTTCGTTTGTTTTCTGTTTGGTTATAACATAATCTATTTGTTATAGTTTAAAATTTATAACGGTAATTTTAGCACTTCAGTGAAAAAAAAAAAAAAAAAATTCCCTTCTCCTTATTCGTATAGGGTAAATCACTAGCTATGGTCATAGTTAAGGGAACTTGTCGATTTAAAACGGAATTCAGTTGATACAGTTTGTAGTAGGATATCTTTAGTTACATATTTAGATTCTCAAAAGTTAATTCTATTGTTGGCAAATACACTAAAGGTTTCTTTTACATACCGCTAAAAATACCAGTTATGGGCATGATGGACCAATTATGGTCATAGCCAAAACTAGGTATGGTCTTGTGGCAAAATAATTTTTAAACAAATTTTTTTAGTAATTTAAAAATAATTATTAATTAATGTACAACAAGAACTATAAAAATAATCTAAATACTAATAAAATGCGGTCGAACAAAAAAGTAAAATATATATATTTAAAAACACAGTCACTTGACGCGATTATTCACAAACTTTGTAGTTACTTATTAGTTTAGAAAACCATCATGAAATTGTAGTCGAAAATAAATTAAAACAACTATTTATCAGAGTATAATTTACAGTCACATTTCTCGTTGATTTTTCTACATAAGTAGTAACGGCATGTAATATGGTAGTCACCCCCCCCCCCTATAAAGTTAATGAATTAAAAGAAATTGAAATGTATTTTTGATAATTATCTTCTTTCAATATTTCCAGTTTTCTTAAAAAGCAATAGCCATTCACGAAGTACAGAAAATAACTTACTATATTAACTAGTAATGGCCACTTAAGATCGAACATATCCCTCATTGTTATACAAACTTTACCCTAATTAACAAGATTTACTCTATTATAGCTATTTCAGAATGGTTTTGTATTTTATTGTTAAAATATGAATCATTATTCACTTAGAAAATTTTATCACTGATATAAGAAGTTTCAAAATGAATAAAAAATAAATATTTGTATCAAAAGAACTGACAAAACGTCTCGATATTCCCAGTAGATATCGAACGGACCTTAAATACTAGTTATAACCCATTCTATATGAAAATTTCAAATTTTAACAACCCACAGCCGGAAGATTATTTAAAATATAACATAAATATAATCAAACTGAGAACCATTAGCCGACTGAGAGTAGCCAAAGATGGCTACTTAAAAATATTTTTTTAAAAATAATAGTTTAAAAATTAAATCAATCGAAAAATGTGAAAATTGTAACTTATTCATTATTAATACCTTGAAATATTTGCTGTTGGAGTGTCGAGAAAATATTTTTAAAAATACAAAGCTCAAACAGATTTTTATAAGTTTAATTTTATTTAGTTTTATAAGTTTATCATTACAAAATATTTTGGACAACGATAGCCTAAAAAAAGACAAACAACGTTTTCCTATTTAGTTTAAATATTTTAAATGCTTGCAAAATGTAATTGAGTTTATTTCATTTAAATAAATTAAATAAAAGTTTGGAATTATTGCAATTGGTGCCACAACTTTTGTGACTTTAGATATTATTGTCATTATTATCAATATTAACTATTATACTTTGAAATGTACTCATTTATTATTTGTTTGTTTGTCTGTGTATATCATTATATTTTGTACAAAAAAATAAAAATATTTTGTTCGTATTAATTATTATAATATGTAGAAATGCTCTTTTGTTAGTGTTAATTATATAACATATAAAAATGTTCTTCTGTTTGTATTTAATGTTTATTTATTATCATGTATCTATTAACTTTTATTTTTTTTTTTAAATAGTATGATCTAAATAATGTTGGCTAATTCAATCGCCATAAAGTTTATACTTTATGCAGTAAAAAAAAGCAACTACCCATTGGTAGAATTTAAATAAAAGTTTCATATTTTTACGATGAAGGATAATGATTATATGATGAGATTTGTTAGGATTTATTTTAATTTTCCAATGTTGACACCAATCTTTTGTTATATTAAATGTTTGTTTGAGATTGGAGTGTTTGGGATGCTATGAAGGGATCATAATGTTAAAATGTTGGTTACATATTATAGATTCGGTAAAGAAAGTCCATAGTGATTAGCCGACGTTTGCTTTATTTTTCTAAAAAGAAAAAACTCCTTTACTCAATGGCCCGTTTGTAAAAAAAAATGTAATATATAACAAAACCTGTAGCTGGATGTACAGATGACTATAAACCTATAAAAGTACCGGGAAATTAAACCAACAAAGGTTCAACTGCTGAAAATTGTTCACCAACTTTAAACATTGCTCTAAATGTAGTTAAAAGTCTTCCTCGAAATAGCAAAGGTTGGGGCGGAAGAGGGGGAGAAAAGTATTGAAAATTGTGTGTTTTTAACTGTTTGATCAAATAACTCAGAAACCGTTTCTTTCTCCCATACCAGCACGCTTTAAATGAATGTTTTGGCAAAATATGACAATTTTGATGTGTTCAGTAGGCTGGCATGGGAATTTCACGGGATTTAATAAAAATATTGGATCTGGTTTGAGATCGGAAAAAGAAATTCGGCTCGGACAAATATTTTTTGGAGTTATAGCGAGGGATGTGCTGCAAAAACGAGGATTTAACAACATTACTGGTTTCTCAGCGTGCTGGGTGTTTTACAGGACTTTATGTAGGTTTATATAGTAAATTTAACCGGCTTTTAGATTAAAAAAAAGAAGAAATTTCGGATCGGACAAATATTTTCAGAGTTATAGTTGAAAACAAAAATGTGCTAAAAGTAACGGTTTCCGAGTTATTTAATCAAGCAGCTAGCATAGAAACGTACAAGTTTCAAATCCTTCTCCCTACCAAAACCCGACGCTATTTCGAGGAAAACTTTTTACCACATTTAGAGCTGAGGGTGGTGAACAATTTCCAGCAGTCAGACCTTTTTATTTTTGGAGTTCAATGTTTGATGCTGATTTCCTTGTACTATAAACGAAGTACCTCGAACAATGCCAATGTTACCCGAATTCCACTGGAATCAATGCTTCCGACTAGTCAGTAGAAGTCTTGTTAATATATTTTTTAATATAAATATATAATTAGGATTGATGAATTAAATGCCACTTCTATTGAGATTATTTTATTTGAAAACTAGTTTCGAATGCTAAACATTCATCTTCAGTTCTAAAACATACAATACAATTTTCAACACATCAGTACTATGTTACATAGATTAAATATACTAAAGTTTTTTAAAAAGATAAGACAAGAAATCAAGCATAGGCACTCACCTTCGAGGTAACTAAAACACTGAATTTGTGAGAAGTAAAAGGGGGGCAGGTAGGTTAAGTTTTAGATTTACAACGGGGTTTCCCTTATGACTCATTGGGTTTTTCCGTTCCTATGGGAAACAAATTTAAAATGGGGCTATTGGATATGTTAATCTGATCATTTAAACAAAAATCTGGATCGGTTTTAAACGATTTTATTATTTCTAGTGATTCAAAAGTATTTAATTTTAGGCTATTTTCTACTTGATGTAATATTTTTACTCCCGAGTCTTTATTAAATTTGTGGTTATTTTCATTTAGATGGATAGCGAAATTGGAATTTTGGGTCTTATTAGTGTATGCTCTTATATGTTCATTTACTCTTTGATTTACTGATCGTCCGGTTTTTCCCGTGTATTTTGCTTCACAGTCATTACATTTTAATTCGTATACGCCGCTTTTTTGGAAAGGGTCTATTTTGTCCTTCGGTGAAGGGAAGTATGATGACAATGGCTTATCTATTTTAAATGAGGGTTTAAACCTAATTTTTTATTTTGTTTTATTCTTTTTTTTATTATTATTTATTTTTTTTAATTCTTTCCCGACTTTAGCGGATATTGGGCCGTAGTATGGTATCAAAATATATTTTTTAGGGGTAGCTTTATCCTCTGGGGGTGTTTTGTATAGTTTTTTTATGTATTTGTTTTCTTAAAATATTATCGATTGTGGTTTTACTGTATCCGTTGTTGTTAGCTATAGTGTGAATCGTTTGTATTTGTTAAAATTTCGTTCATTTAGCGGTATATTTAAAAGCCGGTATATCATGCTATGAAATGCTGCGAGTTTGTGTGTTAGTGTTCTCCTGGCATTGTTTTCTATAACTACATCTGTGTGTGTGGGTTTCCTGTATATATTAAATTCGTGTTGTTTATTGTTTATAAAAAGATCTGCCAGAAGGGGTGAAAGAGGGGACTTAAACCCTGCATTTAAAATAGATAAGCCATTGTCATCATACTTCCCTTCGGAACGGAAAAACCCAATGAGTCATAAGGGAAACCCCGTTGTAAATGTAAAACTTAACCTACCTGCCCCCCTTTTACTTCTCACAAATTCAGTGTTTTAGTTACCTCGAAGGTGAGTGCCTATGCTTGATTTCTTGTCTTATATTTTTAAAAAACTTTAGTATATTTAATCTATGTAACATAGTACTGATGTGTTGAAAATTGTATTGTATGTTTTAGAACTGAAGATGAATGTTTAGCATTCGAAACTAGTTTTCAAATAAAATAATCTCAATAGAAGTGGCATTTAATTCATCAATCCTAATCGTATTGATCCTTCTATATCATCATGCGTACCTCAAGTGATAAATATATAAGTTTTGCTTATTATTTGAAATAATTGTGTACCTTATTTTAAAATAATATTTAATTTTATGTATAATTGTGTGTTATGTCAAAGTCTTGATAGGAAGACACGACCAAGGAAATGCGCAAAAGAAGTTCTGAACGTTCATTACAGATGAGAGCGAATTAAAAGGCAACTACCGTTATCATATTAACAACTAATTAATAACGCTAGTACAGTTACAATAATACGATTTTGTTCTAGTAATCTTTTATAAGTAATTGCCTTTCGAATAATTACATCGCTATTAGAAGAATTTTCTTAATCTATAATTAAAAATATATTATCAATTTACAATTATCGAATCTAATATACCTGAACAACATCCGTGGTAATTGTATATAATTTATCTTCTTTTTTTTTTTAGAAATGCATAAATAAATTAATGGGTATTAGTGATTGATTTTTAGCGTACAGCTGAGTTAAATATTTAAAATTAGCGTATGGTTCTAATTATAAATTCAAAAGGGATAACTGTTAGCATTTACTCTTGTGAATTCCTCTTTTATTAATTAAAACGAGTTTAAATTTCAAGATTGTTTTATATAAAGAAATGCCAATATTAATGCACAAGTCTAGGCTAGGAAATATATTGCTACAGTTTCCACTTCAGAGCTAACAGAGCGATTCCTTTCCAGAAAAGGACGAACCTTCTCATCCACATAGAAAAAATTAATAGGATAAATTTTGGGAGAACAAATAAATATTTAAAATTAGCATATCGTTTTAATTATAAATACAAAAGGGATAACTGTTAACTTTTACTCTTCTGAATCCGTCATTAAAAAAAAAAAAAAAAAAAAAAAAAAAAAAAAAAAAAAAAAAAAAAAAAAATAAAATAAATAAATAAAAATAAAAAAAAATAAATAAATCGAATCCATTATCTTGAATTATCTCTCATAAATACTTAAACATAGAACTCTTAGATACATACCATACCTTTTTTGTTTGTTTATTTCGTTTAACGTCACTTTATGCTGCTATGGCTAATCGGACGATGCTACGGTGGGAGTCCTAAATTTTGCCTATCCAGGTATAATTAGGATAGGGATCTTTAACGAGTACCTGACATCGCACAGGCTCGGGACCCTCATTTTACGTCCCTTCCGAAGGACGGCATAGCTCAGGAATTTTTACTCCCTTTAATGTGTGGGTTGCGAACCCGCGATCTTGGGTTTAGTAGTTGGCTATGCTAACCACTACACTACAGGTGACCCCATACCATACCTTGTTTTCTTCCCTAATTTCTATAGCTTGAATTTTTGGTGCATTTGTTACATTGTTAATAGATTTTGTTTTCACTGCAGAGATTCTTAAACCTGCTCTGATAGCTATCTGTTCCAAGAGATTAACTTGTATTCTGCAACTGTTAAAATTGTTAGCATATGTCTAGTTCAATATACTGTTGCCTTCTTTTCAGCTTTATATGTGACACTTGGCTTTCTTTCAGATTTTCATTCCAAATTCTTACTGTTTTTCTTTCTAATACACATTTGAAGAAGATTGGAGATGAGACATTTTAAATAGTTTAAAAGTTTTATACATCAATATCCTTTTGAGATCCTGTTATTAAGCATTGATTATGTATCCAATCTATTCTTTTCTGTTTATCAATGATATCCACTCATCTGTCCAAGTGTGTGGTAAATCTATTACCACACATGGCTACTTAACTTGCATTGAAGTCTTTGGCTTAGTTAAAGGACGTCCGTTGTCAGGGGGCTCCAGTGGGCATTAGCATTCTGTCAGCTGGAGGACTCTTCTCGGAAGAGTGGTACGTGACCGAAAAGTAATCGCTCCTCCGATCATCCTGTGTCCTGCGGGGATAAGATTGGGCCCTAGGTCCCGTGCCAAGAGAATCAAAAAAAAAAAAAACCAGGAGGTCCATGACATTGATAAATACTGTTTGTGCCAATGCATTTTAATCTGTTCTCCTAGTTTTAATAATATGAAAATTATGAGAAATCAGTTCTAAATAGTAATCAGCGTGGCAGTCTGATTGAGTTTGTAGATTTGAATGGTCTCTAAGACGGGCTTATGTTACTGATAATTAACGCCATAACAACTACTATATTAAATAAAAACTAAAATAAATAAAAATAGTACTGTTGATTGTATGATTGATAAAGAAGACGGTTCGGGATGCAGTCAGGAGTAATGAACTGCACGTCCAAGTTTAAAAAACTTCACATGGACCGTGGTTGTTGTTCTCGTCTTTAGCAACAGACCCTGAAGAAGACCTGCAAGAGGGGTCGAAACGTAGCACATACGTATTTAGCTAATGTAGGCGGCCAAAAGTCGATTTAATGAAACCCACCGAAGGAAACAAAAAAACTAAGCCATTTCTAAAGTTAGGTAAACAGAGGACATTATGTTACCCTTGTCCCGTCTACGTGTAACCACTTCAGTTAAAATGGGTTTTCTTATATTTAATGACATTCTTCATAAATAGAGTTATTGATCTTAAAACTGCAAGTGAGGTACATTTTTTTGAAGTGGTTAATATTTTATCAATTAATGTATCTGTACAATTTTGTCTGTTTGAAAAATATCCTATTTTTCGTTTATTTTTCATCTTCAGGTACTTCAGGGTGCGTCCCGGCTGTTATTTTTAATTTTCTTGAAAGATTGGACTTTTTGCCAAATAATAATGACCAAATCAGCCGCACCTAGCTGTATCTTTTCGATTTAAGTGGAACCAAACATGACAATGAGAAAATTACAAAATATTAAGTTTAATATGAAAAGGGATTTTCAATTTTTTTTTTCATTGGTTCAGGAGTATGAAGAGTGATCACTGAACGATAAAATACAGTAGCAAAATTTAAAATTATAATTTATGAAGACTAGTGAGAACTATTCTTGTGGCCAGTTAAAGGATACGAAGTACCAATTTCACATGTTTAAATTCTAAATTTAAACATATTTTAATTAATCAAAAAGCACCTTATTCCCACTGAAATACAATTTTCATACAGTGAAACATAACCTGTCACTGACACTGATTGACGCAAATGCGTGTAATGCCGTCACATTAATATCAACCATGAGGTTTTACATTTGTGGCGCAACCTTTAAGGAATTCAATGATTTGATAAAAAATAATAAAAATTGTGTTGATGCCAATGCTCTTTCTTATGGTTTATCTATAAGAATGCACGCAAGGATTTGTTTGTTCGAAAGCATATCGCATTTCTCATATGAGCTCCTTGTGAAAAAAAGAGGTAGCTAATACTAGCAAAGCAATTGTTAAGCCAAGGAAAAATAAAATCCAAAAATAATTCATACGAAAACCGGAATTTATTGTGGATTTCCCTAAAGCTGGATTTGGCAACACTTACGATATTAATGCCCGCAGAAGATTTATTAGATGCAGATATCACTGGTGTTGATTTCAATTTGTTATAACAATTTAAAGTCATCATTGGATTGAAGTCAAGTGGCCATAAGGTTCATCTACAAATGTTTGAAGACTGACATTCAATATCAAAATTATAAATAAGTCTTTATCCACCTAGGATGCTTAAAAGTCTAATTCAAGAGGCAACTTTGATAGAGAAAGCACTGTTGCTAAAACGGTTGCTCTCCTAAGAAGCCGCTGAGGCATACAATAAACATTAACGAGCTGAATGTTGAAGTTTAAATATATTAAATAAACCTTTATTTATGTTTAATTTTTTTTTTTTTAAAGCCTAAAATCACTTTTTTTTTTGGCTTACCATGATTAATAAATATATTTTCAACTGTAAACTGATATAAAATAATTTTGGCGGCCTAGATTTGTAAAATGCTGCGGTGTGCGCCGGCTCAATTTAAGGGGTATGAGGTCAAGAACAAACGGTATATTGAGATCATTATGCAGGGTTTTGTTGGAGACATAATATGGAGCATTTACAATAGTACGAAGGACTTTAGATTTGAAGGATTGAATGCGTTTTATATTCCATTGTTTTGCTGTCCCCCACAGTTCAAGTCTATAGGTCCAAATAGGTTTAATGGTGGTTTTGTATATGAGGAGTTAGTATCTTTTTAAATAAGAATTTTGTCACCATGATACTGCCACTCAGTATACCCATAATTTTTTTTACACTTCACACGGTTTCATCATTATTGGTTTTTTTCACATCTGTAATTAAATAAATTTTTATATAATCATTCGACAGGATTTTTTTTTTTTTTTTTTTTAACATAATAACTTTATTCACAACTGTACACAGTGGACAACCAGTGAATGTGAAGTTACATTGCAACAACAGACATGATCAGGCATGAGGGAGTCAGCACACAGTGGTACAATCTGCAGGCGTGAAACTAAATTATTAGCGATTAGACTAGGAGATCCCTCATCCACTTCCTTTTCAGCCTCCGTTAAGTTATGTCAGGTATCTGTAGCGTTGCCATATTATGTATCTGTTTGTTAAAATGTCCACGTAGTTTCTCATGAAATTGTCGATAAAGTTTATGAATATGGGTCTTAACTGTCGGAATACGTAAGTCTGTATGTAGTATATCGTTTGACACATAAGGAGGGGAGTCTGTTATCAGTCTTAGGAATTTCGATTGGAATGTTTGTATTTTATGAATATGTGTTCTTTTGGCCGGTTCATAAATTTGCGATGCATACGTCCAGATGGGTTTAATCAAGTAACTGTAAATGTTAAGTTTCTGTTTTAAAGGTAGTTTTGAGCGTCTGTGAAGTACTGAGTATAGAAGTCGCAGTCTTAACTGTAACGTCTGTTTTTTTGTCTTGACGTGTGGGCCCTATGTCAGTCTTCTATCTAGCGTAAGTCCAAAGTATGTCACTTTTTCAGTTTGATGTAAAGGTTGGTTGTCAATGTAAACAGACAGTAACTTTTAAAATTGTTTTCCTCGTTACTATTCTGTACTCCCCATTTGTCAAGAGTGGTGTATACCAGGACCTTTTTTGTTCAAAAATCAACCTATGAACGATCAGAGGGAAAACGCGTCCCGAAAAATGAGGAAAGAATTTCAGAGGATCCTGGAATGCGACAGAGCAAAATAAAAAGCAGGCAGAAATAAATAAAAACATTGAAGTTTGATTTTTTCCATCTATGGTGAATAGGTTGATGTATAAACTGAAGTATGTAGGTTAATAAATGTTAGGAGGGCGATGGGTATAGATAACTTGGTCAACATATTCACCATTCACCATTCAGTTTATGAATTTACTTATGGTTATAGCCTTTGCTCGTTTCCTTAGCCTGGAAGAAGAACTACAACGTAAGCCGAAACGCATGCAATATGTAATAGTATCATTCATTTTGTTCTGCTTTAAAATACTTTTTGCCGTTAAAATTGAAGTGAATGGAACTAATTTTCTTTTTTTAGGTTTTAGAAACGTATTTATTTCTGATGTAAAATTACTTTAAGCATTTCTCTTAAAATGCACTGATGTTGGGTAAAAATCTCAGCAGTTGGATTTGGTCGTTCAAAGATATAATTACAATCAAGCCAAAATTATAATCAGCTAAAACAAAAAAAAGTTATATAAAAGTTGACTAATAATTATTTTGTTAAAAACTATAAAGTATGTAAATTATATAAAAACTGTAAATATGAAAAAAAAAAAAAAAAAAAAAAAAAAAAAAAAAAAAAAAAAAAAAGGCTAAATAAAGGCACATTGAGATTTATTGTGAATAAAAATCCTTTATCATTCTTACTCTTTATGGTTCAATATTTTGATTTATTTTTATTATTGATTTAATATTATACTGCATTTTATCTTTCTATTTATGGCAATCTATATGGTTCTTCTTAGGGTACATTAAATGTTTTTTTCAGTCTATTTTAGGAAATAAAACATAGTGCTAACTTAACGATTCTAGTAACCAAAGTCATATATATGGTACTTTGCTAAGATATGTTGCTTGTGATGTATCATATATAATGTCCTGTAAAATTTTCCACTGAAAAGAAAAACAAAAACTGAAAACATAAAAGTAATCGTATAGGACTGAGATGAAATATAATTTGATTAAATGCGGTTTATTTTTGTAACGGCTTCTGTTAACGGTTTCATCTGAACTTTTATGACCTGGGAAATTAAAAAAAAAAAAGAACCGGCTCTTTGTGCTGGAGCAGTGATTCACTCCTCGTGTCTTTGAAGATTAATAATAGCGGTGATGTACTCGTATCAAAAAGTACCGTAAGCCATCGCGAAGTACATCTCGTGCTGCTTAAAATAATTTTATGCGGTTATTATTCTAATTTATGTAATTATATTTTATATTCATGGAGAATTAAAAAAAAAAAAAATGATTAGAGTTGTACCATTGGATAGTCCCTCTACAAATCTTTTTCATGTCTTTACTCTGCATTATAATTACCACATGTACGTATTTTTTAAATACAGTTGTAAAGATCTATTACTAAAAAACCAACTCGTGCTTCACAAATTCTACAGCATTACTTGTCAAAAATACATGACTTGCTTAATATCTGGAAAGTCCGTATAAATTACAACAAATCGCAACATATTACGTTTACTCTTCAATGTGAAGCATGCCTACTAGTTTTTCTTTACCACACACCGATTCCTCAGACACTATACACTACCTTGGTCTGATGTTTGACCAAAGAATGACATGGGGTCCACATATCTAGAAAAAAAAGAAAACGCTTAAGCAAAGACTATGACTTTTACATTCGCTCCTTTCCAAACGTTCAACTCTACAACTTAAACAAATAATGAACACTTATACTTACTTGCTGAAACCTATTTGGACATACGCTTCTCGGATATACAGCTAAAAAGACATATTAACAAATTCCAAATCTTTTAGGAAAAAACATTCAGGACATTTACAAAAGCAAACTGATACGTAAGCAACATAAAAGGAGCTGGATGAGAGTTCTCCAAGACTGAAATAAAAATAAAGACTGGAGGCGCCACTGGTTTCTGCTTCCCCTCATGTCTTTCACGCCATTTTCTTTCTCAAAACAGGTTCACTGGTTGTCTACATGTAATTGTTATTAGTCCACTAAGTGCATTTTGTGTGTTTTTGAATTTTTGTTATGGATATCACCAGAAAGATTAATTATTTTCTCTTTATTTGTATCTATTTATATTATATTTTATATCGAGCGCTACAGTCCATGAAGGACCTGTGCCTCTGCACGCAGTTTTCTCTTCCTCTCTGTCACCGGAGCCACCTTCCTCCAATTCTGGATATTTAGCCGCCATATGCCCCCTTCCACATCATCCATCCTACTTTATCTTCTTCTTCGTGTTCCTCCTGGCGCTCCCTTCCAAATTTATCTTGGCAGCCTTTGAGGTTCCATTCTTTCCAAATGACCCAGCCGTCGCAACCTTGATTTTTTCACAACCGTGACAATATCGGTTTCATCATAGAGTTTTCTGAGCTCTGCATTGCTTCTGATTTGGCACCTTTGTTGCTCTTTAATTGGGCCATAAATCTTTCTAGGTACTCTTCTTTCCTGTACTAGTAGAGTCTTTTGATAATCAATTTTTTAGATTATATTTATTCGTATCAAATAGTACTAATTATGAAGCTATTACAGATGAATACTAATTTGTAAATCATTTAGAAAAAAATTATGTTTTACCATCAATACGATTTTTGCACTTAACTGACTATTTACAAGTGCCACAGATTGAAATCGCTAACACTCTTTTGGTTTTGAGGCAAACTTTTCATTCATTTTTCACGTCCTCGTGATGTAGATTCCAAGTAAGACCTTTGTCTTATAGTCCAGTCAATGTGCATGGAACTGTAGAGTGCATGAAATATGCGATTATTTTTTACCTCAGGGCTTCGTTAGAAGTACATACTAAAAGTACCGTTCTAACCAGCCCTAACCTCTGGGGGGTGAGCTAACGGTAGGGGGAGGGAAGAAGGTCCGTTTTCGAGATTTACGTTATTGGAAATCGGTCATTTTTGAAAAAAAAAAAAAAAAAAAAAAGAATTATTACCTCACTTTTTGTCAACAATTTGCTTCTAGTTCCTTCCACGATCTTTACTAAGAAAAAATGTACAAATATAAGTTGAAGAGCATTAAATTTACTTTAATTTCAAATATACGTTTCTGGCACTTGAAGCAAATGTTCGACAAAAAGTGAGGTTAACATCTTTTTTCCTCGAAAATTATCGATTTTTAATATCGCATATCTCGAAAACCATTGAAAGTTCGACAAATATGTTAAACAATTTTATAGCTAATTTAATAAGGGTCCACCATTTTAGAGATTTAATCGAAGACCCAAAAATGGGATCTTAATATAAGTAGGTTAATGTTAATTGTATATAATAAACCATTTCTGAAGTTTATGATATTAGATAGGAGCGTTTGGGATGCAATGGAAGTATGATTATTTACTTATAACACGCATAGTGATACTCGGTCCGTTATATTACCAGCGTATGTTGTGACAACGGTATTATAACTTTTGTTATATCATACTTCGTAATATGGACCTATCCAAAAGATCCTAGCTTGATATTAGTATATCCATTATTTCCACGCTAGCAATTAGTGCTGTTATCCTTTCGGTTTAATTAAAACAAACAATACAATTGAAACACAAAGACCTCTAAACGCAAATGACTAATACTGCTGTCATAGGCGATGACTAACGTTTGCAGTCATTTCTTTTGCTGGTTACTTTCTGATATTGAATAAAAAGAGCAAAACCCTACACCATGAGCTTTCGGCCAGACTATCCTTCAACTAAATAGAAAGAAAGAGGAAAAAAAACCCCGCAAAAAGATACAAGCGAAACTAATCAAAGACCTTAACCCGTAAATAATACAATTTTTCATAGTCAAAGGTGATTCATAATCCACCTCCTTCAATTAATTCAACCTTATCTAATCAGGCTTTGAAAGTACATATTCGTTATTAGGTATGTGGTGTTTCCAAAAGTCGTCATCAAAAATACCTTAACTATATATATATATATATATATATATATATATATATATATATATATATATTTTTTTTTTTTTTTTTTTTTTTTTTTTTTTTTTTTTTTTTTTTTTTTTTTTTTTTTTTTTTTTGCGGTCCAGCCTTCTAAGGACTACGCAAATATTAATTAGGAAGGTTTGTTGACAATCTTTTCAAAATCATTCTTTTCTTTCTTGGGTCCATTTGGTCCCCGTTCTTCCTTTAGGTTTTTGGCATTCAAAGACCTCTATTTTCTGCATGTGTTTTTTAAACTTTTCTCTGTCTTCGCACAGTTCTTCTGTAATTTTGTACCTATCCAGGAACTGTTTCATTGTTTTACCAAACACATGGTTGCTATTTTTCATGCTCAGGGCTTTAGTATAAATCTGTTTCACCCATCTTTGGTTATTCATCCTGATTATGTGTGCATGAAAGTTCAGTTTACGCCTGATCCCAGCTGAGTCCATGGGTTCCAAGATTTTATATAGCTCTAACGTCGGTCTCCTTCTGTATCCATCTTCTGTTTTGATTGGGCCTTATATCATTCTTAGGATTCTTTTCTCAATTCGAGCTAAGTTTTTGTTCTCCTTGTTCATAGCCAACGTTTCTGAACCATACAGAACCAGAGGTCTGATTACCGTAGCTTAGTGTCTTATCTTTGCATTCATTGACAAGTTCTTTTTATTGTAGACGTGTCTTACTGTATTGAAAGCTTTTTCCAGCTTCTTGGCTCTCTCCTGAATCGGAATTTTGTCAATGGCATTATTTGTTATTACCTCTCCCAAATACCTGAACCTTTTGACCATTCTAATTTTTCCGTACTTGGTTTTGTATATATATATTAAAAAAAAAAGTTTTTATTTAATTTTTATTAAGAATTACTGATTTTTGTATTTCTTTTTTTCACAGGGGTGTGCTACGACCTTCCAAAGCATTTCAAGGTAAGAACCTTGTATTATTATGAGAAAATTATAGTTTTTATTCATGCTTGCTCAATCGTACTCTTTTGGCTATAACTCCGAAACTCTTAGTCTGATCGAAAATTACTTTTTTTCATTTTAAATATGGTTAAATTTGCTATTAGACTGTCATATATGAAGATTTAATCAAGTCCCGTAAAATACCCACAGCAACAAGTTAAAAACACTGTATTGTTGTGGAATCCAAGATTTTTAAAAACATGTTCTACTCTAGCACAGCGAATATTTGTCCGATCCCAAATTTCTTTTTTCCATCTCAAAGCTGGTTAAATTTATTATTAGACCCTATATGTGTAATTAATATTAAATCCCGTGAAACACCTACGCTAGCACGCTAAATGTGTATGTTATGGCAAAATATGACAAATATGACATGTTCAGTGAGTGTTTCACAGGATTTAATATAAATTACAAATGCAGAATTTAATTGTAAATTTAATCAGCTTTGAGATGGAAAACAGAAATTTAGCTTTACCGAATGTCTTATAAATTCATTTCTTATTTTTTTTTATGCTGTCTACAATACAAGATTTTTATTGATAAGTAAATAAAACTTCAATTATTAGTTAATATTATGTACTTTCTTTATTCATAAGAGCCTGCGAAGCTGCGATGGGGAATGCTTGTAATTATATAAATTCTATAAATAAATAAACAAAAAATGTAAATAAATTTTAAGTTCATCGATCGAATAATCTCACTTTCTTATAAATGTCAGTTTACATAGGGCTGACTCAAATCTCTGTTATGATCAATTACTGTTGTAATTTATTAATATTTTAAATTATTAATTGTAGAGCGATTAAAGCTATTGTAGAGACGGTAGATAACATTCCGAACAATTAAGTGGAAGATTTATGTGGCGAGAAATGGTCGCTTGCCTCGGCATATCGCTGAGTCAACAAATCCTACTTAAACAGGAAATTCATTAGAGACCTATATATAGCGCCTTGGGGACCCCCTTGTTAATAGTTGTTAGGAATCTCTCCCAGAACTTCCCTGTCTCGGTTACATAACTCGGCAAATTATAGAAGCTTGTTTAAATACCGTATACTATGTGAAATAAATATATTTTTGCTATTTTATAATGATAAATAAGAAATAATAATATTAATTATATTTTTAAAAAAACGGTATAACAGGAGATGTAGTTAGGAGCACGAATGAAAAAAAATTGACTTCAATATTTAACATTGGAAATATCAATAATTTTTTTTTTTTTAATGAGCTCCTTAGTGACTATAATGTGTTGAACTTATACATCATGCAGAAAATAACCTACAATTAAATATTTATAACCCTTACATTAGAAATAATAAAACTCTTCAAAATCAATTCCAAATTTTTCTGCTCTAGGCCCAGTTAACTTACAGAAGCCCTTTTCATTTTGCCACCTTATTGTCCAGTAAAATAAGACTCGATAAGGCCATCTACAAGGAAAAAAACTGCCGAAATGCTTTTTGGGGTGCTGAATCCGAATCTGAAATTTACTAACACGGCAGCCGTCGGCTTAATACCAAAAATCGCAAAAATAACGGTTTTTTACCTATAACCCGATCTTCGTCCCCATGGAACTCCATCCCATACACCATTCGCCACTCAAACACCCTTTCCACTTTCAAATATCATTTATTTAACGACCTATTGTCCATCTAGATCCATGAAAACTGTCACTAGCTAAATAAAATATTAAAGTTTATGTACATGAAATTTTATTGTTTTTACACAATTGATTCACAAAATTAATCAAAATGTTTCTGTTTGTCAAAATTTTAAGCTTAATTTTTTATTTCTTATCACTTATTATTTTATTATATTTAATAATATTTCATAACCATCTTGAGGCTCTGAAGGCCCCTGATTGTACATTATAGTTTATTCTTAAGGGACCTAAGGTCCCAAAATAAATAAAGAACTTTTTTATTTATTTATTTATTTATAACGTGACAACAAAGCTTTTTTCGAGGAAAGTTTTGCGTAAATTAATTGTAGCTGAAACCAGAATCTAAAAAAAAAAAAATAATAAATAAATAAAAAAAAAAATAATAAAAAAAATAAATAAAAAAATAAATAAAATAAATTAAAAAAAAAAAAAAGTGATGGTCTTGGGAAAAATTGTAGAAATTGGCCAACTTGCGTTCAGGCCCACTACTCCGCGAAAAAAACGTTGGTCGTACACTTTTGACTATAACTCCGAAACTATTAGTCCGATCCAAAATTTCAATTTGTCATATAAAATCTGTTTAATTTTATTAATACCCTCTCCAGCACGCTAAAAACTGTATTGTTGTAAAATCCAAGTTTTTAAAAAACATTTTTCGTTTTTATCTAACTCTAACTCCGCTGATATTTGTCCGATCCCGAATTTCTGTTTTCCATCTCAAAGTCGATTAAATTTACTATTAAATCCTATATATCTGTACCTCGGAGATACAGAACACTGTCATATTTCCAGAACTTTACAGGAGAGCATTTTGAATTGGTTTCGTTTTTAAAAGATTTCATTTCCTGAACTGTTTATTGTATTTATATGAATGAATCACTCAGGCTAGAATAGGTGGGTAACCCGTCCTTACTGCCCTAATTGGAGGACATAAGGATGCTGTGACCTCCCCCCCCCCAAAAAAAAATATATGAATAAATAAATAACATTTTTATGTAACTTAGCTTTCAATTAATTGGACTAGGAAATAGAATTCTATACGTCTGTATAAAGGGAAAAAAGGTGAATAAGAATACGTAATAATGTATTTTCGGTCAAAAATGGGCATAGTGTTCTGTACCTACATGTACAGGGGTACTGATATGTAATTTATATTAAATTCTGTGAAACACCCACGCGATCTCACTGAACATGTCATAATTGTCATATTTTACCATAACATACACATTTAGCGTACTAGCATAGGTGTTTCACGGGATTTAATATTAATTACATTTATAGGGTCTGATAATAAATTTAACCAGCTTTGAGATGGAAAAAAGAATTTTGGGATCGGACCAACATTCGTGGAGTTAAGAGTAAAACACGTTTTTTTTTTAAAAACTTGGATTTTACAACAATACAAGGGTTAGCTTGTTGCTTTGGGTATTTTACGGGACTTGATTAAAAAATCATATATAACAGCATAATAGCAAATTTAACCAGCTATAAAATGAGAAAAAGTAATTTTCGATCGGACTAATAGTTTCGGAGTTATAGCCAAAAGAGTACAATAAACGTGGTTTCAAAGAGAAGTGGGCCTGATCGCAAGTTGGCCAATTTCTACAAATTTTTCCAAGACCATAACTTTGCGAAAAATAGTATGATTTTGGAACTTTGTTGCCGCTTTAAAGGTAAAAAAGCGAAAACAACCGGTATTTTTTTTTTTTTTTTTCAATTTTGGGTATGAAGCCGACGGCTGCCCTGGTATCAAACTTCAGATTCGGATTCAGAACTCCAAAAAAACATAAAGATCCTTCGAAAATAAAAGTTCAGCAGTTTTTTCTCTACCAAACCCTTATGTTACTGGACTATTAAGTGAGTAATAAAAAATAAAAATAAAACTACAAATAAAATAAATTTGGAATAAAAAATTTCAATCGAAGAGGCGAATAATTACTCAATCTTATTAGTAATATAGTTATATAAGATTATAAGTATATAATGAAATAATGTGACCACTTATAATACAACATTTTTATTATTGGAGACGAATGAAGTAACAAAAATAAAAAAAAATCTTTAGCGAGGTATGCTGATTTAACAAGTATAAACGTCAACTGTTATCTCCACTCTATTTCAAAGATGTCCTACACATTTTATTTACGATATTGCACCTCAGTTGTATGAAGCAAGTTAAGTTACTCGCTCTGGACTGTACCTGGTCTCATAAATACATTTAGACAGCCACAGTACAATAAAATAGTAATTTATAGTTCTTTCAGGGCTGCTATAAAATCCTTAAAGGGATAATTCGTATACAGAAATATATGCATCGGGTTCGGAAAGTAATGGACTTCCGTACGTTGTCAGAAAAAAAAAACACAGATCTACTTGGAGTAGCTACATCGAATGGCTTTCAGTTGAAGAGTATTCTAAAATGAATAGGTCTTGACAAATTCGGAACCCTTTTAAAAATCTGTTCTGAAGGTGTAGATTTACGGTACTTTTGAAAAAATCCTATCACTCCTCCCAAATGCGCAAAACGGAAATCTTATTTTCAGTCGAATCGACTAATTGAAAAAAAGATAAATTTTAATTAATGTAAGAATATATAAAATCTTTTATAAATTTACATTATTTAGCTATACATATTATACAAATTATCAATACAATACATTGAACTAGCGGTAAATAAGTATAGTCCACACTATTACAAGATCGGTAATTGTTATTTTTACATAATTGTGCCTAAAATAAATAAATTTAAAAAATTACAAATGTAGACAAAGTAAAATAATAAAATTTTAACTGTGTTAAATAAAGTTTCTTTTCAGGTTATATAGTCTGCTCTCCAACCTTCTCCAGTTCTTCTCCAGCGACCCTAACTCTGGAATTCCCAATGGGATGTGGTATTTTTTACGACGGATTTCGATAGAAAATCAAATTTTGAATCGACTTTATACTGGTGAATTCTTTAATCCGGGGCACTGTTTCGCCGCAAATCGCGAAAAATCATTTTAAGAAAATAAGCAGTCTAAAACTGGTATTGAATGAATAAATGAGTCATCGTTCGCCTCCTCACAAGTGTGGTTCGGTGGCCCTGAAGAGAGCTGCTAGGCAGGGCGAAACGTTGGCACGTATTAAAGATTTCTTCTTAGACGTGGTGTTCCTCTTTGACTACATCCCTAATCATCTTCTTCTCCATTCATCATAACAGTCAACTATACTTTTATCATTATGAAAAATTAGTGTTTAATGACAAATATATATTTTTTTCAATTACAGGAGGTTTTGGCTCTTAATGTTGCTACAGGAGGTTTTTGTTCTTAATATAGCTAAAACTCGTATTGCAAAAATAAAATAAACTTTGAACAGAAATATGAAATTAAGAACTACCCGCGACTGGTACGACGAGCGGTGAGAACAGGCCGACTTGAAAGATTTCCCCGAGAGGCTCAAATCGTCGACAAGCCCGTAATGAAACTAATATCATTTATGTACTGGCTACGGTGCAAGCGTATCCTCATCGGAGCATTCGAGACATAACCAGGAATACCCACTTAATGACAGAGCCTCAGTCTCTCTGTATCTTGGGGAGTTAGCGCCTGATGAAGTGAAAGTACGGCCTCATACGGTGTTGTTTTAGTACGGTCCACACTGTTCCAATGCTTAAGTGGTAAAAAAATACTACATCCCATTGGGAATTCCAGAGTTAGGGTCGCTGGAGAAGAACTGGAGAAGGTTGGAGAGCAGACTATAACCTGAAAAGAAACATTATTTGACATAGTTAAGACCCTGAGAGTTTCGTTTTAAAATTTCAAAAACTGTGGAAATATAAGAGGGTGGCCATCGAATATTGAACACCCTGTGTGTGTGTGTGTGTTTGTTTGTATATATATATGTGTGTGTATATATATATATATATATATATATATATTACCTACTTTTTTATATTGATTATTTTACATAAACATTAAAGCTCAATATATACTGGTTCTGTTTTATTTATTATCGATTATATAGAACATTGACAAGGTGTAAAAGATAGGTTCTGCTTTATCTCCATTAGTGAGTGGGTGGATTCAGCAAAAAGGTCTGAGCGGGGGCTTGTTGAAATTTAAAATGTCCATTCTATAAATCGGATAAAGGTCCAATCTCGGCTGACGTTTACAACCGAATAACAATTAACATCCTATTGTAGCAGCCACCCGTTCCAACAGCATGTTTCCCCAATATATTCTATGCTCTGAGCCTTCAATGGTTTGGTGATATTTGAGAAGTTTGTGCGATTTAGGATTTTCTACCTATATTTCCCATATTTTCAAAGTGCAGATTTGTTTTACCTTTAAAGTTTTAGTTACAAAGGAAAAAATAAAAGAATTCGATTCCGTACTACCAAGTTATTAATTTTTAATCAGAATCTAACGACATACAGTGGGGCCGCTGACCAATTTTTAAGATCAAAACCTCCAAAACCAAGCTGCGTTGAAATGAATCGAGAAGTGATTTGTTAACATTAGTACGCCACCTTGTGAACTTATCTGTTATATTATTTAAACATCGTGTAGTTAAATTATTTATGAATACCTTATTTTTAAAGTTCCGGCTTTTAATATGGATTTTTCTCAAGCACTCAAACACTCAAGCATAATCATTGTAAACTTTTAAAAAATTTCAAATTATTCTTTTATAATTAATGGAACCCTTACATTTCAATTTTTTTTTAATGCGATGTCGTAAATAAATTAATTCATATCTTTTATGTTTAACGCAGTTGAATCGGGGGCTCTGTGTGGTACTTTAGAGTTACTCTCTGGTAGACTTGATGGGAAGGAAAAATTGGCTCCCTTTTTGAAATAAGGATATTTTACTGATCATTTTCGCTGACTTCTTTATTTTTGTTATTTTTCTTACAAGGGGTCGTTTTGAGTTGTAACTCACAGATTTGAATGCCAATTTTCGTGTAGGTAGTAGGGATCTACCATCTAATACCAAAATCTCATTTGTTTTGCCTCAAAGGCCGACCGGATTGAAGTTTGGTTGTAGCCACCGCAACCAGTTTATAGTACGTGTATAAATATGAAGGTATTCGGTATGTGTATAAGCATTCAGTCATCTTCCGCCATCTTACAATCGTTGAATCTATATCTATATTTTATATGGCGGAAGGATATTCCGCCATTGTAATCCTTAAGGATGCTGTTTTGAAATATTAGAATATTTAACGATTTTTAAGTTATCCCAAGGATATTCCGCCATAGCTGTCCTTAATGATACTGTTTTGAAATATTATAATTTTTAACGATTTTATGGATATTCCGCCTTTGTTAACGCAATCTACGGTATGTTGGAGATCGTTTTATAATGAGATTTTGTATTGTTTTTTTTGGCCTTTTGGTAGGCTAGCAGGCTTGCCTGTAGGGAAACCTTAACAGAATTCACCATTCACACGTAGAGGTTTGCCGGAAGGCCTGGGACTTCAAAGGCATGCCTTCCGGTTTTCCGTTGCGTGTGGAGCGACCTTTATGCATTAGTTCAAATGTGTTTCACTAAGTAAGCGTATTTATTCAGGCGCTGTCTTTAGTTTCAGGGATGTTCTTCTTAGCCGCATTGAAGACAAGAGTCATAGACGTTTATTTTATATATTGATTTAGCTCAGGAAATGAATGGAATGAAAACATAAAAACATTCCAGTTAAATTTCATTCTAATTCACTCCAATACAAACGTTGAACACTACAACTTAAACAAAAAATGAACACTTGTACTTACTTACTGAAACCTATTTAGACATAAGCTTCACAGATATACAACAGCTAAAAAGCCGCATATTAACAAAGTCCAAATTTTCCAGGCTAAAATATTCAAGACAATCACAAAAGAATCACGGTACGTAAGCAACATAACATTACATACTGACTTACGCATGCCAACAGTTAACGAACAAATAAGAACCTACTACAAACGATTCCACGAAAAATTACATGGACATCCTAATACACTTATAAACGACATGGCCACAACACCCAGAGAAGGCTAAAAAGGAGCTGGATAGAGATATTCTAGACAAAAAAATAAAAAAAAATAAAAATAATTATGATTGGTTATCCTATTCTTCCCAATTTATCCAATCTGCCGGTGTTCCTCAATGAATTATCCTAGGTCCTATCCTCTACACGGCTTATACAGCTGACATCCTTACACATCCCAGTACTGTCCTCACTACGTATGCTGATGACACATGTGTTTTATCAATAAATAATGATCCCTTCATAGCATCCTAAACACTCCAATCTCATATTATAAACCTTCAAGAATGGTGTCAAAATTGGAGAATTAAAATAAATTCAAATAAATCTCATCAAATAACCTTTACCCTTCGTCGTAAACCAACGACTTCCTGTCCTACAGTATCCTTTAATAATATTCCACTGATCCCTGTTGAACAGATCCGCTACCTAGGGCTCCTCCAACTAGACAAACGTTTAACTTGGAATCCAAATACAAGACTAAAAAGGCAGGAACTCTTCGTCGTTTTCTACTACTTCAACATTTACTAGACAAACGTTCAAAACTTCCGATATTCTACAAAAGACCTATAGACAGATATCAGACCTATTTGGACATATGGAATTGAGCTTTGGGGCTCCACCAAACCATCTAACTCATCTCGTATCCAATCCTTGCAGTCCAAAATCCTACGAGAAATCCTTAATGCTCCCTACTTTTTCACAAATAAACTTATCCATAAAGACCTCAATGTTCCATATGTTGCTGACTTAGCCCAAATCAGATACCTATACCTTTCATAGTAAACTCCGTAACCATTCAAATCCACTAGTCGCTCAACTTGCTTCCTATTCTATTCTTGACAACCCTCCGAGGCGTATGAAAAGAAGATGGCCTCGGGACCTTCTCAAATAGAACATTTATTGAAGTGCTACCAATGGGTAGTTGCTTCACAAGCAATTGTCATTTTATAATTTTTTTTCATTATCACATTTACTGGATCTATGTTTTTATGTACAGTTGTTAATTTCAATAAATAGATATAAAAAAAAAAATTATGACTGGGGATGCCGCTGGGTTCTGCTCCCTCTCATGCCTTTCACGCCATTTTCTTTCCCACAACAAATTCACTTGTTGTCTAATTGTAATTGAAAGTTGTGAATAAATATATAAAGTCAGGGGAAAAAAATACTTATTTAACCAAAGTATTTCATGAAATTCTTGATGCCTCATACGTTAATGATTTCGTTGAAACGTATTAGTTTGAAATAGTAAGAAATTCTGACGAATAAATTAAAAATATATTTTTCATAATTCATAGTCATTAATAAATAATTTGTTTATAGTAAGCCGCCATTATTACTTCCTCTCCCCCCTTCCTCAGGATGATTAGCAAGTTGTTGTCATTGATACCGAGTTCCTATTAATTATAAAGCCATAGAAGTCCTTCCAGGTACTCGCTTCCTTCAACGGCTTCTCACTTCCTCCAAGACCAGTTCTTCCTCTTTAAGGACGTTGGTAAACTCGATCCATCGAATAAATCGATATAGAGCTTTGTCGATTCAGCGTTTAGCCTGATTAAAATTCCGCTTAACTGTTCCGAACATTCGAACAACTGCCGAATTAGACCCGCCTGGCTCGACTGAGATAAGGGAGTTGGATTTCGGGAACAGTCAATTACATAGGCTGTGCCTCTATAATGGTAATAATTAAATGCCGGTTATTAACGCAAACTTGAAAAAAGTTACATGTTTTGTTTTATGTTTAAATAAATTAATATAACTTTAAAAATTAACATAGTGAAATTAACATACAACTAATCCTTGTGTTTAATATTTTATTATTTCATTGATCAGTTTTTTAAAAAGAGAGTTGGACGATAAAGTACATTTTCTTTTATTAAAGAAATAAAAATTTAAATTTAATTTCTGAAATATTATTTACAAATGCAGTTGCATTGTAAAAATATCAATAAACGTTCTATATTTGATGTTCCCATGGCCATCTCCTTTTCTGACGCTTCGGTGGATTATAAAGAGCAAAATGGAAAGCCAGTTAAGATATTAGTATCTGATTTAGAGATATTAGATATTATAATATCTCTAAGATATTGGATCTCTGATCCCATCAATATAATTTTTTTTTTCATTTTATTATGTCTCTGACAAGATGTAACTAATTCTATTTATTTCTGTACTTATTTGTTATTCTTAAGGGACTTGGTCCTACAGTTAAATTATTTTTCTATCCCATTCTGTTTTATGCTGTATATTTACAATCGGATAATTATTTATATTCAAGAAAAATAATTTAAATAATTAGGTTTTTAGGTTGATCTTATCTTGAGTCATAATCTAGAAGGTCGTAAGCTAGTGTGCTCACTGGGGTCAGTGGAACATACGGACATTCATAAAGCATTTCTTTAGAACCATTAACTGGGCACTGCGGGGAAAGGACTAATTTAGAATGAGCATTCCTTCTCGGCTAGTCACCAGCTCACACCCGTCATCTCGGTTTGTCTTCTGGTGACGGAGTAAAGTATGATTTATACTTCAATTGGGGATTGATGTAATGCCTCAATTTATACATACTTATATAGTATATATAAACTAGGCATCATGTTACAAAAAAAAATTACTTAATTTATCCCTGAATGGGAAAAAACAACAGATCATGGAAATGTCTATGTATAATCTGCTGTTTCTCAATTTACATTTTAGAATTAAAAGGATCAAATTACTTAAATTAGTAGTCAATGATTATTTGAAATAAGCAAAGTTGAGAGAAACGTTATAATTCTATTTTAATAATATAAAAAATATTTCAGAAGACCAATATTAATAATGGAAGAAACAATAGATATCCAATGACATAAAAGGTTGTTCCTTCATTAAGACAAACAACTTAAATAACTTAATTGCGGTAAAATAATTACATTGACATGCCAATAACTTGTGAAAAACTATTCCTTCAGTAGTACTTAAATAAACTACTCCACAAAAATCTTTTATACAAAATGTTCCCCTACTTCGATAAAAATAGGAAATTTAAGCCCTAAAAATAAACTTATACTATATAAAACAGTTATCCGTGCACAAATCACATATGCTTCACCTGTGTGGAGCTCAACTTGCTCCACTAACTTTAATAAATTGGAAAGGTTTCAAAACATTTGCATGAGGATCATCAATGATTATCCTCGTTATACTAAAATATCAACCATGCTCCATGACCTGAACTTACTCCCTCTAAAACGTATGTCTTCGAACAAACCAAAGGATACTTTGAAAAAAAAAAAAAAAAAAAAATTCAGAAAATCCCCTATTAAAAGAAATTGGTAACTATGATAAAAATTCCCTCATAACAAAAGAACCAAATATGTACTCTTAACTTAAACCTCCCTTTGATATCTCAACTGCTATGTATACATATAGTCATTCATTTATGTATGCTGGTTATTATATATAGATTATTTATATTTATTATTATTTTTTGTATTTAATTCTTATGCTATAGTTTATTTTATACTATGTAATTATTTTTCTTTTTTTCTTTTTTTATGTGGGTTTTTCCCTTTTTTTCCCCACTGTTCACAGATAATCTTTAAAGTGTAAAACTATTAACTAAACTATAAAACTATGTTAATCATGTATAGGACTTGAGTCTGGCACATGTTTACTAAATGGTTTGTAATTGTAAATATATCAATAAAGCATTATTATTATTATCAAAAAAAAAAATAAAAAAAAATTACACCACAACGTCTCTAGACCATTTTCTTTTCAGGCGCCTTGAAGGGAATATTTAGAATAGAGTGAAAAGTTGGGGTACTAGTGGAGTCGAGTGGGTATGTATTATGTCATACAAGGATAGGTATCTTGTTTAGGCCAAATCGGCAGTATAGGGGACATTTAGATCGTTATGTATAAGTTTAATTATGACATAATAAGCAGCATAGAGGATTTTATGAAGAATTTTGGATTGTAAGGTTATACTAGAAGAATTGGAAGGTTTAGCAGAGCCACAAAGCTCAACTCTATATGTCCATTAGTCTAATTATATTTCGTAATTAACTGGGAATTATAATTAAAACTTAATTATAAAAAAATTAAATACTTACAAAAAGACTTATTGGAAAAAAATATAAAACAAATATTTAAAGACTCGATCGATTAACAACGTTTTATAAATAATTACAGACAATATAAGTTTTAAATATTAAAAATTAAAAACTTCAAAAAAGGTTTGAATATGAATATATTGAAAATATAAGATAAGGTAAAGGATAAGTCAGAAAGGTAAGAGAAAAAATTAAATTTGGCATGATATTAAATGAAAGGAGAGGTTGGCAGTCAACGCCCAAGATTGTTGAAAAAAACGTAAGATCGAAACATGGGTACACCATTAAAAGTTTTTTAACTTAGACATTTTTATTTCATTTAATTTTTATTTTTTTGCTTCTGACTACATCTCATGCAATCTTCTTCGTGTTATAAAAATATTTTGTTCTTTTTACTTTTATTATTGCACCATATGTTTTCGCGCTTTTATGGTATATATATATTTTTTTTTCATATAAATTTGAATGTTAATTATAACAGTCAATAAAATTTAAAAAAAACGTAAAAAATTGTTTAAGAAAAATATTTTTCTGTGTTGTTACAAAAAAACTTGTTATTGTATTTGTAAACACAACAGGTAGTAATGTGTTTCGCGACTTTACTGCCTCTCCCTTCTACGTCACGGACAAAAACACCTGCACGACCTCCGGAAGGCCGACGGCTGCTCAGGTAGGAAGGAGGCTCCCAACATCACGGCGCCTTGGGAAACCCCGAATTCACCGTTCACAGGAAACTTCTAACTGTAACGTCACTCTCATTCAACCGCATTCCATTGTGATTCGTTAATTAATCTTCGAACTGAGTCTCGATTTCGAGAAGTAGTGAATATTCTTGACGCGCGGTCTTTTGAGTCATCGGCAAATTCGGAAGAAGTTTTAGAAACTCGGTTTCGCAAACCAGACACGTCTGTCCGGTTTCGAGAAGACTTACCAGTAATTTTTCTTAGAAATTTGTTGCAGAGTCTGAGGTGTTTCATATGTAAATAAGATAGAGGCGAAAGTTAGTCGGGGCTAGTAAGAGGATGTGTCTAGTAAAAAACTATCGATCAAATTTTATATAAATTTATATAGGCACACGATATATCGTTGACCACAAATATATTGATAAAATGCCATTTTAAATAGTCCAATCATGTTACAATGATATTCCTGTCTGTATTATTGTTTTAATTAATTTATTTCACAACTTAAAAAAGAAATAAAAAACCGGGTATATTATCATGATATATGAAGCGTAGAATTCCAAACAAGTCCATTTTTAAAAATGTTTCACAGCTTTTCAAAGGTAAAGGTCAGACTGGATTAGGAAAAGGCCTTATTTTGTTTTATGGATTTAACTACTTTTTGAAGAAAATATTTGACCTAAAGTCTAGTAGAATATATATTAAAATAAAAATCAGGAAATTTGACTTGGCTGGTTTTGTAATTCTATGCTTCATATGTGTTTTTTAATGCATTTTGGTCATTATTTAATTGTTTTGAATTTAAAACCTAAACCTAGAATTTGAATATATATTTGAATAGATTATTAAATACATAAATAATATATTAATTCACGAGGAACTTCACAGATTGTTTAATTAAATAAAAAAATAAATATACATGCCGTAAACGGGGGTTACTTCCAACAAGTGGGACTACTTTGAACAAAAGCACTTTTAAAACGAAAATCCTACTAGCGGGCTCAATTTACAAGCTAGCATTCTCCAGTTTGTTCTATATATATTTAAGGATTAAACATAGAATGTGCTGCAATTACGATAAGAGCACAAGGCCGTCCTTGGCCGATGAAAGCCTTTTTTGTTGCATCTGGATTGCTCCATATGTGTAATACATTGACCACCAATCTATTCAGCAACATTTTATTTTTTGTTTGATGTATCTAACTCATTTCTTTAATTTTATATATTTGATTAGACAAAAAAGGTAACTTGGAGGGCTACTTTGAACAATGTCTTTGACACCTTTTAGAAGACGGTGTTACTTTAAAAATTGTGCTATCGTTTGTTGAATTTCATTCATATTTATAATTAAAATTATTTTAGATTTATGCATTTATTATAAAATTAAAATTGATCTCGATTTGATAATGAATTATAAGGAATATACCTAGTAAAACAAAAAAACAAGAACAATAAAATAAAATAAACAAAATTTTAATATAATAGAAAATAAACTTTATTCTGGGACGATGTCCCCTAAGAATAATATAATGTACATAAATAAATACAATGAGTTTAGCTTTCATAAGATGAAATAAAATAAATTAACAATCTGGTTAACTATTTACAATTTTACAAAAACAGACACAGATGAAATAAAAATTACAAAAAATTGTTAATTGTTGGAGAAAATAAAAACCTATGTACATCTACTGAATGATTTTTTAATGAGGTTTTGCTAGTCAATATTCTGGAGGGAAAGAGAAGGGATTTAAATGTGGACAGAGATGGAGCATTATGGATATTGCAGGGTAGTGAATTCCATAAGGAAGTAGCACGGGAAATGAAGGAATGGTCAAATAATGTACTCTTATGGGAAGAAGTATTCAGGTCTGAGAAGCATTATCTTGTAGTGCGAGAGGAGACCAAGGATCTGAACAGGAAGATGTTATAGATGTAGGAAGGATTATAAAATAGTAAAATTAAACAAATTTCAATTTAAATAAATTTGAATTGCAAGTTGTGTCACATAAGCAATTTTTTTTTTTGCTTCTAGTAATTTTGTCGTTCTATTCAAGTTTTCCTTGTATGCTTTGTTTTGTCAGGACTAATGTTCCTTGAAAACTAAATCACGTTGTGTTTTTATTATATTTCATCAACAAATCTGGCGATGAAGTGAACCCTATTGGCGGATTAGAGGTAACATGTTTTATAAGTCAAGCTCTCAAAGGAATTTAAAAAAAATAAAAGATGCAAAATCCAGAAAAAAGGCAAGTGATACTCCGATTTGCATATCAAATGTCAAAGTCTTAAAAGTGGACTTGATCCTTCCAGTAATGTGGAATTTGCGATAAAATTAGATCCCGAGGGAAAAACAGACTATAGTTCGGTCCATGAACCTTCGGCCAAGAGGGGCATATACTCAATGTTCTTGTTCGATCTTATCTTGACATGTCTACATACTTGTATGGCTTAGAGCTAAATAAAAAACACCAAAGATTCTTGTAAATGTAGGACAGCTCTGAAATGGAAGTAGTCAAGTAGATACAAGATTAGAAGTAGCCAAGTCATTGAGCTTGGGTTTGAGTCATAATTATTCAAGAATGTATACCCTTCTACTGTGCTCTTAGAAAGCAGAGAAATCAGATACAAGTATAGCAGAACTAAAAACAAGAATTAAATTAAATATTAATATTTTTTTTCTTTCAAATTTGTATTCACTCCTGTTATTGGAGTAACAATAAGTGAATTTACTCACATTGTAATTGTAAAAGGCCTTATAGGCGTGTGGGAGAGAAGCACTCAAGAGTACTTCCTCCTGGCAAGGATTAAAAAAAAGATTTATTTGAGCAAATCTCTCATCCAGCTTCTTTTAAGCCTTCTTGAGTATTTCCAGGTATGTCAGTCGTGGCCATGTCTTTAATGATTATGTTGTTATGTCCATGAAGTCTGTCGTGAAATCGTCTATAAAGGTTAAGTAGCAGTCCAGTCAATAAATACATTATAGAGTGCATGAAATATGCGATAATTTTTGACTTCATAGCTTCGTTAGGAATAGTTATAAGGTAAAAATACTAAAAGTCCTTGCCCCTGAGGGATGAGCTAATAGTGGGGGGGGGAGGGGAGAAGTTCAATTGTTTTGGTTTTTCCACTATATCTGAAAAACGGTTGAATCTAGAAAAATGGGTTACAAATTAACATTAAAGCTAATTAAATTTCCTATAAAATTGCTTTTATATAAATTTGTCGTAATTTTAACCGTTTTCGAGATATCCGTCATTGAAAATCGATTATTTTCGCAAGCAAATAATTTTTACCTTTTACGGGAACTTTTAGTGTGTTTACCTTCTAACTATTCCTAACGAAGCTGTGAAGTCAAAAATTATCGCATATTTCATGCACTCTACACTCCTCATTTCAGCACTCATTGACTGAACTATGTATGTTCCTTTACTATGAGTTCTTGTAAATCAGAGTGAAGTGTGTGGTGTGAAATGTACCTTGGTTATTTCGTGATTAATCTGAGTATTTGTGATAGGAATATTTCTATTTTTTTAAGGGTCGTATTTTTTTGCAATACGCCTTATATTTGTGTGGCGTATGTCCGTTTGGGTTTAAGTAAATGAGTGTATGTATCTAGTCGTTGTCGGAGTTCTAATTAGTTCAAATTAACATGACTTAATTATATTTGGCTATCAATAATTTTAAAAATAATCAATCATTTCAGCCATTATCCTGAAAATATGTTTCAATATTTGAAAGTCAAGATTATTTTTATTATTTAACCATTATTTATTTTATTTTTTCAAATGTCCTGTTGTTCTCAAGTGTACATATTATCTTACATAGCTTCTAGTTTTGATATGGATAACAAAACAGGCCTTTACACTCAAAAATGTAAAGCTCTGTTTGTGTTGCTTGGATAGGATATTTTCCGACAGTTTTCTGATCAAAAGTTTGATGTAGAACATTTTTCGTTATAAAAAACTTGTCGCTATTTCCCACCGCTTTTGGAGCTATTTTGATTGAAATGAAATAAGTCACGTTTTGCCTAAATTTTTAGTGTTGTGGAACTATACTATACTACCCACACAAAAAGCGGCATTCAAATTTGTGAGTTACAACTTAAAACGTCCCTTTGTTAATTTATATCGAATAATTATCGATTATTAATTTAAGTAGTTTGTATATGGAGAAACGCAGTAGATTAAAAATAGACATAGTGCATTTTCTATAATCCTAGTTAGGTGAAATTTTTTTTTTTTTTTGAAGTTTTTTTTTTTTTATCGGTATATTTATAATTACGTAAGAATAATTGATAATTATCAATTTTTCGAATTATGTTATTAGCTTATTAATAATATACACTTTATTAGAGTGCAGTTTTGATTCTACAAATTCTCGAGAAAACAGTTGGTATCATGAATCGATGATCTAAAGTCGATTCCTAGGAACGGATTGATATCGCTGACTTTGGCAATTGATTTTTGATACCTAATTATGTAACTGTTATACACTGATTTTTTTCTTAATAATAAAAAAAACAAAAGATATTTTTTCATCTTAAAAGTAGTGGATAATAACCATTTTTAAAATTTTTAAAATTGCAGTAATTGGTATTTTTTTTTGGTATCTGGCTAGAAAATCCTATTTCTAATTGTAAATTTCTTTACATAATACCTTTGCATATATCCTGGTATAAGTTTTAAGTAAATTATAAGTTCTTTACCTGATCTTTAGAGCAACTAACCAAATATTTTAATAACTTATATAATACAGCTAGATCATTAAATTTGCTTGAGACATTACGAGGTTTTGCATTAATATGAAACCCATTGAATAATTTATAGAAAAAAAAAAGAAAGAAAGAAAATAAATTAGAAAAAAAGGGCTTCAAGATCTCGAAAACAATTCAAGGACGGAAAAAAACCCTGAAAAATCATGTTTAAATTTTGTACATTTTGTGGGGTGTACTGTGTCTGATACGTACTGTTCATCCCCTGTTGTCTTGCTTTTAAAACCGAAAGCCAAAGCCCGAAAATTCATACAAATTTAAACACGAGGAAATTTTAACATCTCAGCATATGGACTTATTTTTTCTCAGAAGAGTTTCATTGATCTTTTTGACAAAGAATAGAACAAAAAAAGACAGAATTGAAACTTTTGTTAAATTATAACGTAACATAAAAGAATATCGAGGTGTTTTATAAATCACAGTTTTTTTTTTCAGTTACCTCTATCTACCTCCGCGATGTTGCTTCTTTGAATTGAAAATTCATATTCAGGTCTACTCTTCACATTTAACATTTTTACTTAATTTATTTTTATTTATTGACAGCTCTTCAAAAGGATTGACACACTGCCATTTTTTTACGATTTTCTTGATGTTGAGGTCAAGAACAATAAATACCAGTTCCACTTTAGAGCTGTGTTGAATTTGTACGAAAGTGGGCACAAATAAGCTCGGCAATTATGAGGGGAAATTTATGTTTTTAAAAAGAACAGCCTCGTTTGATTTCTTCAATTATGAGCATTGAATAAGTTCTAGGGATAGGGAGATAGCACACCGCATCAAATGTCCAGTTTTACTCTTTTTATACTAATTATGATTATATTATTATCCTATTAAGTTCTAATAACTGTATGTAATTTTTATAATTATATTATATGTTAATTTTATAAACGCGTTTTTCTATATGAATCGAATGAGACCATTCGAAGCGAAACCTTTTTTATTTTTTACTGCTTATTCACACGTTATTAAAATTTAAATATGTACGGAAAGAAAGAAGAAAAACTTGTACTACTACAACCCATGAAGATTATTGGTTTCAGTACTTAGTACAGATTAGTAAGTTTTGTTTCGTTGCCAACATCGTTTGTTTTGTACAAAGAGGTGATGTAGTCGCAATCACGCTCAATCGCCAGGTGTTCCCCTAATCAAGGGTACACACTTTTTATTGGCTGGGTGTGTCCATAAGGGTATCCAAACCTTGAAATCAATCCACGGCTGAAGAAACAAAATTTAAATTTTCTTCCTTCAGCCGGACTCGAACCCGATCCCAGATGTAAGAGTTCAGTGCCTTATCCACTGAGCTACCACACTCCCTTTATCACATAGGAAATGAAATGAAATGTTGCTTTTATTGTGCAACTAAATAATATATACAATTAAACAATAAATACATTCACATTTATCTTCCTTGCACTAGCCTTCCTCTTTTTAAGAGGAGTAATGGTCTTACACTTCCCAAAGTGACCAGTCCTACTGGGAAGCGGGGTTCGAAATCTGATTCTACTTCCCCCACCATAGATTTTTATTCTTTGCTGTTCTCCACCATGTTGGGCCAGCCTCTTTTTTGAAGGAGTCGCTCCATCTCTTTAATTGCCTTCTTCTGTTCCTGCTATTGTCCTATGGTGTCCACTCGGTTACAGTATATGACCACCTGTCGTCAGTAGATCTCAACACATGTCCAGCCTATTTCCATTTTAATTTTTTTATAAGCACGGAAGAGTCTTTGAGCCCTGTTTTCTTCTGAATATCAATGGACTTGATCCTATCCTTTCTTTTGATATTTGTCATACTTCTCTCAATTGCATTTTGCCAGACTCTTACTTTATTTTCTTGAAACTTTGTGAGAGACCATGTTTGGCTTCCATAGGACAGAACTGGAAAGATACATATTTCAAAAGTTTGTTTTTTAAATACCATATCAATATTGGTTTTCATAATACTCCTTAGGGACCAGTATTTTTTCCAACTCTATGAAATTCTTCTTTGGATCGCTTTATTTGTTCTATCGGTGAAGGATGCAAGTTGCCCGAGATAGATGTGCTCGTTAGTGTATTATATGTTATCATTACCCATTCTTATTTCTATTTCTTCACTATTTGTCATTAATTTAGTCTTATCAGAGTTTGGGACTAGACCTACTTTTTCACATTCTAGTAATAGTTCATTCAACATAGAAACCATTTCCTCTCTACTTGTTGCGAAGAGCACAATGTCATCTGCAAAGCGTAGGATCACATATATTTATTACTAAAAATAATTTATTAATGTTTTAAACATGTATAGTACATCGGAGGAGGAATTCCTTTGCGAATTTCTCTCAAATTTTTAACCTTTATTTAAATTCAGTTCATATCTGTACTTTTGACCTGACATTTAATTAAAGCTTTGCTTTTAATTGGCATTTTTCAACACAGTGCAGATCGAAGCATGCGATAACACATGTGCTATTTCTTTTTTTAGTTTCACAAATTAAAAAAAAAAAAATTGAATTATTTTAGAGGTCTGTGCATTGACTACCTAGCTTTGAAAGTATTGAATTTTTTTTTTTTTTATCAAACCTATATTTTTTCAGTCGTACAATAGAATTTGAAATAAATATTCATTCATTAGTTCATACGAATTAGTAATATAATTATATTATGTTTGATAAAATGGTTTTCTGAAGAAGACCATATTGTATTATTTATATCCATAGTGGGTTTTTATTTTAATTATTTTTTTAAACTGGTGATTGGTATTTACTACTGTATACATTATGTAAAATAAGTTAATTTTGAGTAAAATAATTTCAATGACATGTCAATAACATGTAAAGAACCACTCACAAGTGGTCTCTCGGACATTTCAGAAGCCACGAAGGATTATCGTCAAGTTGGGAGACTAGTGGATTCAAGTGGTTATGGAGTTTACTATGAAAGGCCAGGTATCTGGTTTGGACCAAATCAGCAACATATGGAACATAAGGAGCATTGAGGATTTTACTAGGGATTTTTGATTGTAAGGATTGAATATTAGAAGAATTGGGAGGTTTAGTTGAGCCCCGAATCTCAACTATGTATGTCCAAATGGGTCTAACTACTGCTTTGTGAATTTATTGGTAGCTTTGAACGCATGTCTAGTAAGTCTTGGATTAGTCGGAAACGACGAGCAGTTTCTTGTCTTTTAATTCTGGTAAGTGGATAGTAGTTGCAGATACTATAATAATAATTAATAAATATCATAAAATATTTTGATATTTGTAAATTTCTTTTATTTTACCTTGAGACAATAGATTTTCTTGAACTTTTAGTGCTGGACTTAATTTTGAACTTCAGTGCTCCCTATTATGTGACAAATATAATTAATTATTCCTGTAAAAAAAAAAAAAAAAAAACAACCAAAAACCTGAATCTGATAGTTTGAGTCTTGTACCTCACTGACTACACAACTAAGCCTACAAAGTAAAACTATAAACATAAATATTATATAAATAAATAATCTTTTGTCCTTAAAATAAAGTATCAACGACTTTAACTCAACTAAAAATAAAACCATTAGTAGTTTTCCTAGCTTTGGTCCAAGATTAGACTTATGTTCTCTAGAAATAGTGATTTATGTATTCATTATACTATTTTAGGGACCTGTGACAATTTCTACAGACTTTCTAATTCTTGAAGTACCTTTCCCCTTACTTTATGGCCCATCTAATGGAACAACGGTTAATAGTTTGTAGAAAATCTTCAAAATGTCTATACAGTTAAGTGAAGGTGTCAAGTGTGTGGCAAATAGACATTTCCCGACAACCTTGTTGAACTCAAGGCGACCTTATACTTTCTACTACATAATGCTTGTCCTAGTCTAGGAACACCATTCCGTTACTGATTACAGTCTAAATGTCAGATGTAATTGTCAAGATCACAATTTTATATTATGAATTATAAATTATCAAATTATGATCATTGAAACACATTCCTCAGTAAATGTTAATAATTAAGGAAGTGTCGATTTTAAAAGACATTTGTCGATCCCTATAATCTTGAGAAATTTACCTTTATTGAATGATTCAAAGTCGATGTATTGATAAGAGGCCGCGACAGTTCTAAGTTCGCGGGTCATATTACTGGTACTTGTGGTAATTTTGACAACTTTACTTGAACGATAGTTTTGTATTAAGAAATTAAATAATTATAAAAGAGCGTCGAAAAACCGATTGTAAGTTAACTTAACCTAGAAATTCCGCTTAGACCCTTTATTCTTTCCCTTATTTCTCCATCCACTTTCTTGAAGTAATGAAGCTACCCAGGTACTTGAATTTTTCTAGTGGTATCCTGCCGCTTCTAGGTTTTCCACCATATTTTGTTCTTTTGAAGTCACTAGGTATTTCGTCCTTGCTTCGTTTATGTGGAGGCCAATTTCTCTGGCTTTTCAGGTACACTCCTCAAATGCTCCTAGTAAGGAGTTTTCTGTTTTGCCAGTGATCACGAAATCTGCAAATGTTAAATGCTGAACCATAAGGGTATAAATGCTTCCAGGGTTTGTCCTTATGGTTTGTAGTACTAAATTAAACAGTACCGGTCTCCATGCCTTACTTCCTTGTATATATCAAACGGTTCAGTCACCGTGCACTTGGACAGCTCCTTTGGCTTAGGGTCATTAGAACTAGTCTAATTAGCTTTGAGAGAAACCTAAGTCTTGTAGGCTTTTTATAATTTTCTTCTATCGATAAGCCTGTCCATAATCTATGAATAGGTGATACAGTCTTATATTCCATTCGTAGCATTCTTCAAGCATCATCCTAATGGAGAATATATAATCTATTGTTGATCTCTCAGGTGTAAAACCACTTTGGTATTCTCCTAACAACTGTTCTGCTCTTTTCACTACTATATTTATTATTAGCATTAATTATATTTTATACGTGGAGCATAGCAATGCTACACCTTACTAGTTACGACAGTCCATTTTCTTGTCTTTCTTATGGATTGGAATCATCAATGCCTTACACCATTCTTCTGGCCTATCTTCCTTTTCCCTAATTGCTAACACCAGTTCATAGATCTTTCGATGTAATGCTTCGCCACCAGGCTTGATAATGTCTGATGTAAATAGGTGCTTATAATTTTTTATATATTTTTAAGAGGATCTCAAAATCAAATTAATTAAAAATATTTATAAAATATGGGGAAAATAGAATATTTGTAGGGATCAATTAAATAGAATAAAATAGTGTGTGAGTATGTGTTAGTGTGTATAATTATATAATTATCTTTTATACATCGATGCCACTCCCTAGTGACTTAACCTCGAAAGAAAAAAAAAAAAATGTTTTCTGCTTTATATTACAAAAAAATTTGTATTACATTATTATTTTTTTTTTTTAAATTTTCTTAATATTTTTTTTGGGGAGCTCAGTTTTATTCGTATTTATTTTTTTTTTATTTATTTATTTATTTTGAAACTTGCAATATTATAAATTTATATAAAATTTATATTGGCTAACTCAATTGGCATAAAGTTTGTTCCTTAAAGAAGTAAAAATAAAATATAATAAATTAGTGGAACTTTCTACAAAAATGTAGGAATTTAGAAAACAAATCATGTTTTTTTCTTGAACATAAATAAATGTATTGTAAAAGTAGCTCCATAATATTAGCTTTAACAAAAAAATAAATAAATAAATAGAAAATAGTTTACAGGAAATGTAACGCAGTTTAGTTTTGACAAGACTGCAACGACAAGAAACTGCCCGTCGTTATTGACTACTTCAACATTTACTTGACAATCGTCCTAACCTTCCAATTAATTACAAAAGACTCATTTACATAACAATAGTTAGGCCAATTTGGACATACGGAGTTGAGCTTTGGGACTCCACTGAACCATCCAATTCGTCTCGTATCCAATCCTTACAATCCAAAATCCTTAGAAAAATCCTAAATGCTCGTTACTTTGTCACAAACAAACTTATCCACAAAGATCTTTAATGCCTTACGTTTCTGACTTAGCTCAAACCAGCAATTGTAAACTCTTTCTTATTAAACTGCACTGGGATCCACATGTTTATAGTTGATTTTTTAAAAAAGTAATTTATTCGAAATAAATTACATTTTATCATAATTGTCTAGCTCTATACAACCGTATTATCAAACTTCACTGCTCACCAAATATTTATCACTTTTTAATGAAAATTCGATTGAAAATCTGTAAATTTTATAATTGATAAACTTTTCTTGTACTATGGAGATGATGTATTTAAATTTTGTTACAGATTAGTTTAGGAGTTTTCGCGATTAGTGATCACAAAACAAAAAAATGGCTTATCCTTTTATATAATAGTAAAGATTAATTATTTTAAGTTTATCTCTATAATCTATGACAATTTTAATAATTTCGATTTCTTCTAAACTATTATTTAAATCTTAGTTATTGTTTAAGTAAATAAAATATAAAATAATCTTATCCTGGTTTGTGTTATATCTTGGAGAGGCAGTTTTACGGCGTTATTGGAAGCCGTTAAGGTCTTTATCTGGATGATCCGAGCCCCTGCCAAAAGAAGGCAGAAAATTAAGAGAAGTCTAGGACCAGCCGAGCCTGAAATTGCCATCTCAAGAGCTGTTTGTCTTAGCCTCCGGGAGGCAAATGCCCCTGGGGTTTGAGTGGATCGTTCTCATTTTATTTCTGTGGGCATAATAGTTTAGATTTATGAGGCATTAGTTTTTTTATTTTTTTATTTTGATTCTTTGGAATTAGTCAATTCAACGGCTTTCAATAAATCTTAATAATACAGTAATTAAAAAAAAAAAAATAAATATTATGATTACTGTTTCGAGTTGGGGAAGGTGCTGTACCTAAAGCACAGTTGTATCAGTGAACTTTTTTTAATAAAGAGAGAGTGGGAGGAGGGAAATTGAAATTGTTAGATTGGTAGTGCTGCAAGAATCTCCCTGCAGTTGCACATGTGTTTTCAAGATTGTCAGATCAACAGTTTAGTAGAAATTATTATTTTTAAGTTGTTATTTTTCCCAACCCTGACCGATCCAACCAGTAATTTTAAATTTTTTAAGACCTGCACTTGGAAATTGTCTAGGCTGTAATATTTCATTGGGTTTTCCGATAAATATATCATAACTTCATATGTTTTCATATCAGTTATCACTTACGGGTTTTGTAAAACAGAGCTTTCCCCACATCATGGCGTTCAGTTGTACCTGTGGACACCATTGCCAGCTGAACCTGTTGACAGATAGTTAAAGTGTCCACAGGTACAACAGATTTTTCTTTTTGTTTATTAATTCATTATTTCAATTATAAATATTGCGGAAAAGTTTGTAGGCATTCCGCGTGATATAAAATGCCTAAATTTGGATACCTACTATTCGTATAACCTTCTTTTTTTTTTTTTAAAAGGAGAAAACTCGCCACTTACTATTTATAACAAACTATTCAACTAGTGGAGATAGTGATTTCACAAATGTGATCTTGGCTGATCCATCAAGCGAAGATCGTAATTTTTTGGATGAATTGATGAATGATTATTAACAAGGTAAAGAAATTGAAGATGAAGAAATATATGTTGGTAGCTATGTTTTGTGTTGTAAAGCATTTTATAGCTTTGATCAAAGAAAAAGTAGACTCGTTCACGTTCAACATTTGCTACTTGAAGAAAATTTCATCAAATGATAGAACCCCAAAATTTATTCTTCCGGACATATCAGCAGAACATTACTACCGTCATCTTTTATAACTGGCACTGGGAGATTGTGTAAACAATCACATTTTCCTACATCTTTTCATGGATACAATCTCTAATGATTCAATTTCTTCCACAAAAAAAAGTCTGTGACACTCGTTAATAATAATTATAGGTACATAAAAGATTTATTTTTGTTAAAAGGTTCAAAAATAAGTTAAGTTTCTATTTACTTTCATACGCTAAATTTATTGTTACCTTTCTAGTCGGCCTTATAGTTTAATAATCAAGTTGTCTTTTCTTGTTTAAATATTCTATTTTGTTTAGTACATTTTATAAAAAATGATTGCTGATGTGTTTCTCTAAATATCATTTCAATTATCCTTATAAACCTATGAAGAAATGAATGTCCATTGGTACAACCACTAGTGTCCTGTCCACAGGTAAACAGATTACTTTTCAAAATAAAGACACCAGGGTTCGATAGCCCTTTAAATTCCTTATCTAATGGTGCAATAACCACTGAGATAAATAAAGCACCGAAAATTAGAAAAAATTATTAGTGAAAATTGTCCAAAGGTACAGCACCCTCCCCTACATAATATATCATAAGATACTGTAGGAAAAGCACAAGCATATGTTTCAATGTTAAAGGACTCGCAGAAGAGCTTCGTACTTATATGGATTCCGTTCCACGTGGGGATAAAAAAGGATGAACAGCCATTTAATAGCTGGATGTCAAGAGTATCCATACCCCTTTAGACATATGCAACTTCTTAAAAGTGTTAGCCAAGACTTAGATTGAATCATGGGAAGAAATTCAGGTAGATAATAAATGAAAAAGTATTAAAAGAGACATAAAACAATGGAGTACTTCCCATCGAAAGAACAGAAAAGTCATATTATCCTGATCTTATAAGGAAAGAAGCCTCACCGAAATGTTTTTCTTGCGAGTGTCAATTAACAATCAGACGTATCCTATTCTATATAAAGCTATAAATATGTTTTGAGACATATGGATAAAACCTAGTGAAGGTTATAACTCGAACGATATCTGGCGCCATACTGCCACAGAGTTTGCAATGAACAGTGTAGAGTGGCCAAAACTGGGTTTGCCACACTGTTATAAACTTTTATGGTTAGAAATTAAAAACCAATCAAATACAATAATTTCTGCCGAATAAAATATTGTGTAAAAATATGATTCATGAACCTTTTTTTTGGAATCACTGATAATGCAGGTCATTATATGTAAGTTTTTTTTATAGCCTCTGTCCAACTGGATTAGGAACTCAGCTTAAAATTAAAAATTGGACTTATTATTTATAATTATTTATTTAATTACGTAATCCTTAGAAAAATCCTAAATGCTCCTTACTTCATCACAAAGAAACTTATCCACAAAGATCTTAAAATACAGTGGGTAAAAAATGTATTCGTACACCACATTTTTATTCGGTAAAAGTACAAATAATAATTAATTGGACCCGGAAAAACTTATGATTAGTATTAAAACAGCACTTTGCTTTAATTCTTACCAGCAAGGAAATAAAAAGCCCATACAATCTAATTTATGAAAAAAAAAATTAATATTTATAAGCAAAACAATTATTCGTACAGCAAAAGATTCATCTAATAATAACTTTTTAAGTTCATTATTAGATCAATGTTTTCATCTAAAAGTAATCCTTTCCTCTTATGTGAACAAAATGAGGTGGATGAACTTGTTTGATTGTGTACTAAAAGATAATTCCTCAAAAATGGGACGCAAATCAAAAGAATTGAGCCCTGCTTGCTAAGGAAAAACAAGGTTTCCAGCAAGGCTTACCAAGTCTTTAATCTATCGGTGTAAAGTCAGCATTATCTCATACGACCGTGCAATACATTATCAAAGAGTTTAAACCCGGATTAATGGACAATCAAAAACGTTCTGGACTCTCACTCCTATCGATTTGAGAATCACGAGAAATTGTGAAATTAGCGTTAAAAATTCTAAAATAAGTACCTGCGAAATAGCGTAACACATCGCAACAAAATACAGTAAACATGTTGCACTTCAAACTGTCAAAAATAGACTCCATGAAGCAGAGGAAGAGCGTCAAGAGAAAAACCCTTCATAAATGAAAAAAAAATAAAAATGGGATAAAAGATTTCAGTTCGCCCCGGGACCATTCCAACAAACCACTCTCATTCAGATGAAAGCTAATTTAATATTTTTGGATGCGATGAAAGGAAATTTGTCTGGAAACAGGAGCAAAGCTTTTTTAAAAGAAATTGCAACCAACTGGAAAGACGTCAGAGTTTAAGGTCGTCTAAGCGCAAGTCGGGTTGGTGAACTCGTTATTTTCAATAGAATTTTTAACGTAGAAAAGTATGTGAACATGTTACGAGGCAATTAATAAAAATTGCACGAAATTTAGGGATTGAGGACAGTAATTTGTTTCATTAGGACAATGACTCTAAGAAAACTGCCAAAAAAAAAAAAGAGGATTGGAAGCTGTAAAATATTCCTAGGATTTGTCTAACACCACCACAGTCACCAGACATTAATCCATTTGAAAATCTATCGGAATTAAGAAAAATCAAATGCTCATCATGGAACGACCTAATTTTCAATCTGAGAGGCAGAAATCGACCCTCAGAAGACCTACAAAATTGTTGAACTGATGCCTAGAAGGCCGTGATAAATGTGAAGGGTTATCCAACCAAATATTGACCTGTTAAAAAAAAAAAAACATTTGTTAGATTAATATAAATACCATCGTTGAATAAATTTCTTAAAATATGTATGAATACTTTTTTTGCCTGTTGGATTTGAAATTTTCGTGTTATTCAAATTAAACTGTTATATAATTTTTGTGGCACATATGAATTAATGCATATATAGTTTATACAATGTTATCTCTAATTGTTACTTGTTTAAAAATTAATTGGGCGTACTTTACTCCTTAAAACTATGTGTACGAACACTTTTTTTACCCACTGTACCTTACGTTTCGGACTTAGCTCAAACCAGATATCTATCCTTTCATAGCAAACTCTACAACCATTCAAATCCATTAGTGTCACAACTTGCTTTCCACTCTATTCCAGATAACCCTCCGAGGTTCCTGAAAAGAAGGTGGTCTCAGGACATTCTAATATAGTACTTCATTACATAGAACCTGTAGATGTGCTACCAATGTTGCTTTAAAAACAAGTGACGTGTCATTTTTATCATTATCATCATATTTACTTGACGTATTGTATGTTTGTAATGTAAATTTCAGTAAAAATAAATGAATGAATGCTTTTACGTAATCTTCAATCACCTAATCAGTGCTATTTAACCTGGTTACAAATTACTGCTATGCGTGAAGTATTGAGGAAATAATTCTTATTAATTGCGTACTACAACATAAGATTTTTATCGATAAATAAAGAAAACTTCAATTATTAGCTAGAATTAATTATGAGGGCGAGCAAAGCCGCACCAGGGGATGCTAGTATATACTTAACTGATTTTTCCAAATTTACATTTTATAATCAAAAGGATCAAATTACTTAAATTAATAATTAAATGAAATTGACAATAATTATTATTCGAAATAAAGAAAGCTAAGAGAAAATATGGGTTTCAAACGTGTCTTTTTTCATTAAAAAAAAAAAAAAAATTATTCTCTTATCAATTTCTTGTAGAAACACCAACAGAACGTGTGAAAAAAATAAAAGAATTAATAGTTTTACAAAAAATCTTTTATATCTTCATATCTTTATACATCATGGTAATGAAATTTCCTTATGATTCCGTTGAACAAATATGTTTACATTTTTATATAAAGATTAAATTGTGAGGAACAAATTTTGGAAATAGTGACTTTACCTTAAATTTTTAAAACTAAATAATAATTATTTTTCTTGGTATGAAAATAAAAATGATTCATTGATCATTTATATCCGTCGTATTATATAAAAAATATTAATCATTAAATTTAAAGTTTACTGTGACATTGCTGTGAAAAATGTTTATTTATCATCATTTCACGTTTTGTCTACGTGGTCTCCTCTATATTCTAGCAAACTCCGCTGAATTACAGAGAGCATTCAGCAGGTAACTTTCACGAACACGCAAACATTCAGCAGAAATAGCCACTTTTCCCATCCTAAAGCTAATTATCTGCTGGTCCCAATTAGGAATAAACATAGAACTAGTTCCTACATTCACATTCACTAGTAAACTAATTTCAGGTCAGTTCGAAAATTACTTTCTTTAGCGAAACATATCATTTTTTCTCTTCGTATGGTTCCAAGAGGACGAGGCAACGGCTCACACTGCAAGGTCATCAATGGCTTTGTTGAGGGAGGACTTGCCAGGGCGCCTCATCTCTCTCAGAGGCGATTGGACGTACGACTTCTTTTTGTGGGGTTATCTGATGTCCCGGTTCTTCAACAACCGACTACGAATTCTTGATGACCTGAAAGTCAAATTCGCAAGGAAGTGGTCAACATACCGGTCAACATGTTGGAGCGGATGATGAAAAACGAAATGTACAATGTCGGAATTAATTTATTTTTCCAAAAAAAAAAATATATTATATTTTATTCCCATGTACCTATACGGAAATTTTAATAAATATATTTATAGTTTTTTTAATGAACAATTTTTGTTCATATTTTTTTTTTTTTTTTTTTTTTTTTTTTTTTTTTTTTGTTCAAATTTTGAAGTATTTCAGATTGAATTAACAATAAAACGGAACGTTTGTCGAAATGTTTATTTAAGGTTGGTTAAGTTTTGCATGTTTGTGTAAATAAATGGATTGCTGCATATATCAAGTTTTTAAATAATGCATGTTTTGAGTTTTTTACTGCACGATTTTGCATGTTTTGAGTTTTTTACTGCACATTTTATGATTTTTTACTGCACAAAAATCCGGTCTCTACTCATAATGAAGTATGTTTTAAACGTCGTTTTAAAGGACGTATAGAGCAAAACAGGAAAAGTAAATTCCAATTTGGGTATTGATAATTTACTAAAGAAATGTTCTAAGGAAATATTGTCTGCGAATAAAAAAAAACACAACTCAATTTCTTCCTTAATGGAAAAAAATAATGGATCATGCCTACATTTTTAGTGTTGGGTCTTTTTTTACACACTCTAGCTTTTCGATGTTACTCGGATCGAAAATTTGCCAACGCTTTCCTTTTCCTGCCGTGTAGGAGTTATATTGTTTTGAATGAAAAACTTCACGTTTGAAACTCACAATTTCTCTCTACTTACAAGGGGACTTTTTGACTTCAAATCTCTGAGTTACAAGTCAAACTGTAACGTACAGATTTGAATCCTGATTTTTGTGTAGGTAGTAGAGGCCTATAATAGGGCCAAACTAGAATTATAGCCGCCAAAGGTCATGTGAGATAGCGCATAATATTTTCTGTTTTTCAGAAATTGACAGCTTCTGCCTTCTAAAACCCTACAATATTTTCAGGGTAAAAAAAAAATTATTTTTGATTTCTTCAAAATTTGGTTTCTACAAGGTTTTTTTGATATGAGGAATCTGAAAATGATATCAGTTCTTAGTTTAAAAATTTGCCTCACCTATATTATATAAACAAAATGTTTAAAATTAATCACTTCTATTATTATTTTAACTTTAACCCAATAAATTTCAAATAAGACCATTTTGATGTAACCAAAACCTGATATTAATTTTAGATTATTCATCAATCTAAGAGTTTCAATGCAATGTGAAATAAAAATTTCGGTGAGGCAAATTTTTAAACTAAACACTATCATTTTCATTTCATTTCATTAGGCAGAGGCTGTCAATTTCTAAAAAAAACGTAAATAATTTGCGCTATCTCACATGTTTTTTACAACTTAACGTGAAAGAATCATTTCTCTATCTTGACAGAGCTGAGAAACAAATAAAACGTTATTTTCATATTTTTTTTTTTCTCGGCTCCTAATGTTCATTGGCGGCTATAACTATAGTTTTGCACTATTATAGGTCCCTACTACCCACACAAAAATCGGCATTCAAATCTGTGAGTAACAAGTCAAAACGTCCCCTTGTTAGTGTTTTTTGCTTGTGACCTCACGGTATGTCGTTGATAATAATAGCTACTTGCTGTTTACTAATTTATTTCTTGAACAATTATTGCTTTTTTACGTCTCATATAGATAATATTTGCTTTGATTTTTTTTTTTTTTTCAACTGAGGTTGAATTGAGAATCGAGAATCGAAAGGCTAGAAAAAAAGCTACATGAAAATTCTAACAATAAGTTTTGTTTATGTATTATTTGTTCATAAATAAGTGAAAAAATGTATCTGTTCTTTATATAAAATATTTCTGGCATAACAATATAACAACGAAAGCTAAAAAGGGCAAATTGGATCAGCGTGGTGTAGAGGAACCACGGTTTGCATGGGTATCAATTTTATGTGCTCTACTATCGTGCCGCAGTTTCCTGTGCCAGCTCACTATCAAGATAATTAAAATGTGTCAGTTTAGTGGTGAACTTGGAAACCAACCGGCTCGAAAATATTTCAGTGGAATCGTATAATAAGTTGTACAAACATTTTATGTCAGCTGACGTGACATATGATACATCCACTTATTAAAGGTAGGAGGGAATCATGATAGCAAATGAGAATAAATCGGGTAGGTTTGAACAAATTGTATTCTACTGTTGACTAATGATGGTAAATATTTGTAACAATTTTAGTAATTTTGTTATTAGTCATATCCGATGACTAATTAGTATTCTTTAAAAATTAAGAATCTTGGCTAATACTGAAATTCATGAGTAATTGAAAAAATTACATAATTATTATTTTGAAACGCAAATTAAAGTAACTTAAATCCATGGAATCAATCACCTATTTTAAACATGGTTAAATTGGGTAATTTGTTCAAGGAAATGAGTTATCAAAAAATTAGTTATGGTTTTAATTTTATAGATGGCAATTTGTTCAAGGCTACCTGAATTATTCCCATCATTCTCACTAGAAACTAAGGCCTTAAAATATCCTTATAATAATAATAATAATAAGCTTTATTGGCAACTATAAAGACAAAAGTCTCACCCATAGGAGGAACTTAGAAGTCGGCTACAGCCAACAGAAACAAAATATTATATATACAAATTAAAACACACACAAAAAAAACAAAAAAAAAAACACAATCAAATAAACAAAAACCTTATAAAACAGAACAAGTAACTAAATATTGCTGATAACTTTCTTCCACCTGGTTCTTTCCCTCGCCAAACGCCACCAGTTGTCGCCGACATATTGTGTCATTTCATCCCTCCATCTATCAAGGGGACGTTTGGAGTTATAACAGCTTTGAATGCCGATTAGTGTGTGGGTAGTAGGGACTTATAGTAGTGCAAAACTAGAGTTATAGCCGCCAATGAGCATTAGGAGCCGAGAAAAAAAAAAAAATGAAAATCACGGTTTATTTTTTTTCTCACCTCTCAGTCAAAATAGAGAAATTGTTTAAGATTTTATAAAGAGGATTGGAGTTAGAGGAGGAAAATCCTTCAACCACATGAAGCGGTTAAGCGGAGACTGGGAAGAGTGGGTGCGCTGGATAGACGCTAGAAATGGCACTGTGAGGAAGACAAAGAAGAAGAAGAAGAAGTTGAGATTTTATCAACAATTTCTAAAGGCCATAAACAACTGCTGTGTTCAACCGATTACAATAGTAATAGCATCACAAGAATTAGCATACATTCTGTGTTTTATCCATGCATACACCATTGGATTTACTCTAGATTTTAGTGGACAAAAACTGATGTGAATGAAAAAATCCGAGGTCAGCTATAACTTGAGATATCTCAATAATTGGAAATCTTACAAAATCATACAAAATTTTAAAGGTATAAAAAAAATATTTTTGATTTCGACAAAATTTAGTTTCCAATTGTTCCTACAATATTTTTTTATTTTGATAACATTCATATATAAAGGTTTTATCGTGCGTTAAATCGAGATTTGAGGTCAGTTGTTAAAAAAAAAAAAAAATTACACTGATTTACAGGGGATTTCCTAGGAATTTTATAATTTTTTTAGAATTTTTGAGCACTATAAAGCCGGGTGGTGTCCTAAGCATAACGGAAGTATTTTAACATCAATTAGCATAAATAACATCAATTAAACGTGAAAGAATAATTTCTCTATCTTGACTGAGAGGTGGGAAAAAAATAAAACGTAATTTTCATATTTTATTTTTTTTCTCGGCTATAACTCTAGTTTTGCACTATTATACGAGATCCCTACGACCCACACACAAATCGGCATTCAAATCTGTGAGTTACAACTCCAAACGTCCCCTTGTAAGATGCGGGCGACTCCTTTTTCTGCTTTCTTCTCTCGGGATCCAGTAAGTGCATTCCTTGAACCATCTTTCGTCCTTCTTCCTTGCCAAATGTCCTGCCCAATTTCATTTCAGCCGATCAGCTTTGACCCTTAAGCTTTTAACATTAACCTTACGAAGAATATATACATTTTTAATTTTCTCTTTCTTCGTAATTGTCATTAGGCTCCTGCATGGCATTCAATCTGCGTTCATGTATTTTGGTTAATGTCCAAGTTTGAGCCCCATAGAGAACCGTAGGGTATACGCATGTTGTAAGGACCTTGGTTTTAAGTGCTATTGCTAGGTTGCTTTTAAAAATGTTTTTGACTGGCCAATATTTACAACAACCGAGCTTTATTCTTCTATTTCTTTATTAATTTTTTCCTTGAATGTAACTGTTTGTCCTAAATATATGTACTCTTGTACATATTCTATCTGATTATTATTTGAATAGATTGGAATTTCAATGGAATTGGTCATTATTTTTGTTTTTTGCTATATTCATGTCCAATCCACATTTTTTGCTAGTTTCTACTATTTCACCTACATAGCAAACATATATCATCAGCAAATCTTAAGTTATTCAACATTTTTCCATTGATTGATACCCAATTTAGTTCTTAAAACAATTTATTTAGGACACGATTGAACAGACTTTGTCATAGGGGGCACCCTTGTTTCACTCCTCGTTCAATCTCAAAATAATCTCCTTGTTTGTCTAAAGCTATAAATCCATTATAATAAGATCTTTTAGTCGAATCAGTTGAGCCCTCAATTAAAAATAATCGATTGGAAATAAAGTTCGATTTGAAAAAAACTCATGACACCTGTTTGAATTGCTTTAAATTTTTTTTTTAAATTGTATTATCGTAGAGTTGTAATTTAAATAAAATTTTTATCAGTGTTAATTTTATGTTTTCATTTACATCTTCAGACCGAAGGCAACTTGTAAATGTTCAGAATGAAAGTTAGGAACTATGGAAACCTATAACCATCAGTATCCTCTGATCCCTCCTCAAGCTTACTTTCAGTCATTGATATGTGTAGTAAAATGTTCTTGCTCATTGTTTTTAGCTTCATGATGCCTTCAAGATTCCTATTAATTACATAAACTTTATTATTACATAAACTCCATATCCTCTATAACCCAGAAATTTTCCAGTTCACTTTTTATTTACTTACTTCAAGATACGTTTTTTAATTTATCTTAGAACAGGTTATGTAATTTATTTAAAATGGAAATCGTTCTCATCATGACTGTACCATTTGGGAAAAACTAGGCATGTTTTAAATCACAGAAATACAAGGTTTCTTTTATCAGTGTAAATAAACTCTCCGTCAAAAGTATTGCAACACCCATAATTCTCGAGATTTTCCTGGTTTTTACTTTAATTTATACTTAGTTTATATTCTTATAGTTTCTTTATATGATTATACACATCAATGTTTTTCCCTGTTAATAACAAACTTAATTTTATTTATTTTTTTTAAATTTCCTTCAGTATGTTCATCATTTGTTTCGTTATTTACAAGTATCCTTTTAGAATGCGTTAACAAAGGCGGAATATCCTTTCGTCATCTTAAAAACAGTTAAATCGTAAAATATTTCAAAACAGTGTCCTTATAAGGACAAAATTGGCGAGAGTTTCGCCTACGGATAACTTAAAAACCGTTAAATATTTCAACATATTATCCTTAAGGACGAAAAACTAATAAAATTCCGCCATCTTATAACTGCATCCTTAAGGACGAAAACTAATTCAAATTGTGGAAGGAGAGAGTGGCCAAGGATGTCCTTCGGTTTCAAAAAATCGTGAGATCCTTGCAGATCTGTAAAACAGTGTCCTTATAGCAGGATAACTAAGGATAACTAGCATACATGCCAAGACTAGTGAAAGCAGTCATTCAAGCCGGAGGGGGCAATCCGTCTTATTAAATATAAATTAAAAATTTATTTAGGAAGAAATATTGTTATTTATTTTAATAAAAATTGTTTATGTCTATTATAGGATTGTTTATTATAGACTTCAGAACCTTTCTTTATTATTAAAAAAAAAAATACATTTTTATAAAATTCAAATATTTTAAAGTGTTGTGATACTTTTGACAGAGAGTTTGAATCATATTTTTAAAAAATAGTGTTTTCCTAACCACCGTTATTTTTCAAATATTCCAATGCATATGTACTTCGGACTTATTTATCGAAAGGTTGGGACCGAATTAGCTCGAATAACCAAAACCATGGCCAATCGAGAATCCATAAAAGTAAGGGAAAAACATATGAACAAATAATACTTATTATGTTTGCTATAGTATACATAGTTAACATTAGTAAATAGGTAATTCTATACGTTTATGGATTTAAAAAAGTCACTGTATTCTCTTGTTTAATAACGGACATTCCATCTGCCGCCGCACTATCTCTCCATTGTCTAAAGACCATAAAATCGAAAGATGTTGCATCGCCTCCGGCTTCAATGTGTTAAAGGGCCTTCTCTAGAATGCAGGTAAAATGATTGCCTAATGCTAGTTATTCCGGCAATCAAATGTTTTGTGAAAAAAAAGTAATTATAGTAACAATTCATAGCAGGATGAAATTAAAAAAAAAAAAAAAGATGGCTCGGTTGATCAAGACTACGTTATTCGAGTGCATATGTCTAGAAATACCCAACGTTTTTTAAAGGATGCCATTGACATTACTTTTCTACTTTTACACGACGTGTAAGGGCACTAAGATGGGTTATTTAGAGGATTTATCTCAATTTGGAGTTGTCTAGTATTTTTCTAAATGGTACACATATGTAAATAATGTAGACTTTATTCATTAAACTGTTTTTATTTATTGTATAATATAAGAGATTTCTAAAATATTTAATAGTTAGTTCATTCATTAAAAAATACAAAAAAAAAAAAATTAGTTCATTTCCACAGTAGTTGTCCCTTATCGTAAAACAGATGACTTTAAGTGCTGTCGTACTCTTAGTTTGTCACGTTATTAATCAAAGTGCTAACACTTGTCTCTGACTCTAAAGTTGAATTCATCTTAGTTACGCAACTACTTGAGATATATCGCCGTCAGCTGTCACAGAAAAATTTACTGCATTATTTTACGAATTTCTTTAAACATTTTTTTTTTCTTTTTCTTCGTTAAATCGATTGTAGATTTTATACTATTATATGAAAGGACAAGTCATTTGTCATTCGTGATCACAAACAATGAAACCTACTTAACCGACATGTACCAAATTTTAACCACATTATCTTCATAATTCAAGCTAGCAATAATAAAATTTACAGATTTTCAAATAAATTGTCATAAAAAAGGTGCGCAGTGAAGTTTGATAATCTACCGAAAGGTGGCGAGCACTATTCAAGAGAGGTTACGAAGGTTATATAGAGCTATAAATTTATGATAACATTTACTTCTTTTCAATTAATTTGTAATTAAAATAAGCTATAGATAAATATGTGTAGTGCGGCAAAAAAATCTACCGATATTTGGCTGACGGTATTCCGCACCTGAGTTTGCAATGGTAAAACTATTTAACCGTAATTTGCCATAATTTTAACTACATCATTATAGTTTGTTTATTTCGTTTAACGTCACTTTATGCTGCTATGGCTAATCGGACGATGCTACGGTGGGAGTCCTAAATTTTGCCTATCCAGGTATAATTTGGATAGGTATCTTTAACGAGTACCTGACATCACAGCACAGGCTCGGGACCCCCATTTTACGTCCCTTCCGAAGGACGGCATAGCTAAGGATTTTTTACTCCCTTTAAAAAATCCTAAGGTCATCTGCCGGGCTGCGAACCAGCGATCTTGGGTTTAGTAGGTTGCTATGCTAACCACTACACCACAGGTGACCATATCATTATACTTCTAGAAAGGTTTGCAATAATAAAGTTTACTATAATAATAAAATTCAGTGGCAGAAACGAAGTTTGCCAAACTGTCAAATACATTTATGGTTAGAAATTAAAATTCAACCATATGAAATCGATACAATTATTTCTGCCAATTAAAAAAATTATTGCCCAATCAAAATGTCGTTCCCCTGCTTTTTGAAACTGTGTGTAAAAATGTGATTCATGGGTATCGCGAATAATTGAACTTCTCCTCTCCTTGCATAAATCAAGAAATATCCTCAAACAATAAGTTAGTGGGTAGCATGACCTTTATTTTTGCCTTAAGATTTCGGTAGACTTAACCTGTGATTCCGAACGTTTCTAAAGCCGATACAATAAAATCATGTTTAAAGTCTCTAAGTAACCGTACCATTGATTATGCGAAAGAGCTATAATTTCACCTACAAAAATTATAGCAAAAAAAAATACATAACAAAAATAAAGCCCCTAGTATTAGTTAAATTATCAAAGTTCTTTATTTATGAGAATAGGCGAAGCCGTGACGGGCGTTGCTAGTTATATATAATTTACTAATATTCTGATAAAAAATATCTTTCACTATTATGTTTTAAATGAACGCATGACGTATTAAACGTTTTCTGAGGCTAAAAATATTTAAATTCCTTTAAGACATCGATCAAAAATGTCGCGGATGACGCACGTTGAAGTGCATCAGTTCATAACATTTTTCCGATCGGTAACCCCCACCCCCCACCGATCTAAAAATAACCTCTCACACCCCAACTTTTTTTTTTCTTTCAGCGTTACAAATATTTGAAAGCATTTATCATATTTTTTCCATTACATTATATAATGAGATTAAGTATTATATAAGGATATTATAGCAAAGATATCTCCCAGCATTACTTTTATATTTCAAAAATTATGTTCATACAACCATATGGGCAGCGTTTCATGGCTTCACGATATTTTAAAGCCCTCAACATTACTCCATTGTAAACCAAATTTATTTCAACTAAAATTTTTGTCAATCATTGCCATCAACTAAAACATATTTCTTATTTAATAAAATATCTGAAGTATTGCTCAAAAGACATTATATTGTGATGCCTTGCTTGCCCATAATGAAACTGATTTATTTATTTATCAGTCTGTTTATTTCTTCTACGACCCTATTTTGGGTATTTACTTGGGCTCCTACGTATAGAAATTCTCGTACCTTCTGGAACCACACAATCGTGGTTTATTAATTCGTCTCGTTCCTGATTACTTTTTATGCGCCAAACGCCTTGTTCACAGATTTGACCATGTATTCGTCTCATTTTCTTCCTGTCGAAGACTTGAAGAGCTTTTTGGTCTACTTTTTTGATTGTCTAAGAGAAGTTTACATCACTTCTTTCTGTTTTTGACTCCAACTCTTCTAATTTCGAGAACAACTCTTGTATTTTGATGATCTAACTTACTAGGGGACGTTTTATCTTATAACACAGATTTTAATGCCGATTTTTATGTAGGTAGGAACCTATAATAGTGCAAAACTAGAGTTATAGCCACCAATGAACATTGGGAGCCGAGAAAAAAAAAATCACGTAAAATTGTAGTTTTGTGTGTTATTTGAAATAGAAATACTTTCGTTATGCTCAAGAGACGATCTGGCTTTAGGTTGCACTAAATTGTAATGGGATCAGTGGGAATTTTTTTTCATGAAAAACCCTTATTTGTAAAATTTTATCTAAATAAAAAAAAAAAAAAAAAAAAAAAAAAAAAAAATCTTTAACCCCTACGAGGACGTTAACATTTTTGAAGTTGAGATATTTTTAACAAATTCTTATGGCCATAACATTTGCTGTGTTCAGCCGATTAAAATAGTAATGTCTTCAGTAGAATCAGCCTGCATTCTGCTTTCAATCCATGTATATAACTATGGGTTTACTCTAGATTTAAGTGAACAAAAACTGAGAGAGCATCTCCTTGTCTTACACCAGAGAAAAGCAGCTACCTAAAACCTTTCTGCTGATGCAGTTCTACTAGCCTGGGTTCGGAACATTTTACTGTATACTGTTTTACATTTCAATAAATAAAAAAAAATAATAACATAAAATAAATTGGTTGAATATTGTCTGATGGAGATAAAATCATTTCTACAATCGATCACATGACGCACATTTTGCAAAAGTGAAAGACAATAATTTTGTTGTTGCAGGTACACCCCATTGAACAGTAAACCGCTAATAAGTTCTCACGTCACCGGCGAGGAGAAAATTGTTAATTAGAGAGGATTAGATAATGCACACAATGGCCTCGCCGAGGTTGCGTGACCCCTCTCGTGTAATTAACAGTTTTTTTTTAGTTCGAAAAACAAAATATGAAACTGAATATTATCCTGTCTGTAAAAGAAGAATAAATAAAATAAAATGAAAGAAACACGGCTCAGCATCCAAACCCCACCATTCTGTTGGTGGTCAGGTAATTTATGGTAGGTTAATGGTGGTCAACCACACGAAACCCCTAATACCTCAAAAATGAAATTTCTTAAAGATCGTCATTTCTACATGTATTCAAATTTAATATATATATGTGTGTGTGTGTGTTTAGTAAGGTTCTTGAGGTTCAGACATAAAATAAAAAAACAACTATTTTGATACAAACAAATACTCAACATAAACAACAAGAAAATATGAATAAAAGATATTACACCATCCCATATATACAAACACTATCAGAAAGGCTCAGGAAAACACTCACAAATAACCATAAAACAGACTACACGGTCACATTCAAAAATACCTCCACCATTGATAAATTATTCACCAAAACCAAAGATACGGATAAGTTAGAGTTACAGTCTAATATTGTTTATGAAATTCCGTGTGAAGATAATTGTGGCAAGTCTTATTTAGGTACATCGGAACAATATCTTAAACGACGAGTGTATCAACATAAATACAGTTGCACGTCTATAAATAAAACACCGAAAAAACCTGACCAAACAGCTCTCACCACACATTACAGGCTAATAAAACATACTTTTAAATTTGATTTCCCCAAAATTATTCACCATGAACAAAATAATTTTAAAAGAAACATTAAAGAAATGATAACCATAGAAAAATTTAAAAAACGCACAATAAACAAAAAGTCAGACGTTTTAAATCTTAACACCTGTTATTACAACTTAATACATTCAGACCAATAATATACATTTACATTTATATACATCGTTCTTCCATTTATTAGTATATTACACTGAAATATTTTGGTACCTGCATCTTTGGGAATACCCACACAGTCCTTTTAACTTAATTTTTAAGAAATAGGGTTTTTCCCCACTAACCCGTGTTAACTGTCTGTTTAAACTCACTCCTCTAGGCTAGTTGTGTACTAGAATTGTTAGTCTGTTCATATCCACCAGTAACATTGTAAGTAGCTTCATACTCCTCTATATTCTGTAATTATATATATTTTTATTTCCCTACACATGTTGTTATATACTTTTACTGTAGCTAACTTTATATTTTGAAATAACTGTATAACTTATATAACTTTATTGTAACCTGTTTTTTCTGTGTAGGGCATGATTATGAGAACAATATAGTCTCGAAACGTCGCCAAAATAGTTGTTTTTTTTATTTTTTATGACTGAACCTCAAGAACCTTACTAAACATTTAATAGTAACAGTCAAGAAATTTATATATATATATATATATATATATATATATATATATATATATATATATATATATATATATATGTATATATATCACATTCATACGTGTACAATTTTAAACTCATATTCTTCTAGAATATTTACTAATCGGATGCTTTTGTAGTCGGCAATCCATTTTTCTATTCTTAAAAACAGGGTGATTAAAATGAAAACTCGGCGTTTATTGTTTATAATTTTATTTGAGATTAATCTTAACAGTTTTTTAAATTCTAAAAATGGGAACTCATTTTTGGAGAAGAAGATGATCAGGGATGCAGTCTAAGAGGAACACCACTTCCGAACCACACTTGTGAGGAGAAGGACGATGACTCACAAGTGTAGTTCGGTGGCCCCGAAGAATACCTGCCTTGCAGGTCGAAACGTTGGTACGTATTAAAGAATTTCTTCTTAGACGTGGTGTTCCTCTTTGACTGCATCCCTGATCATCTTCTCCATTCATCATACCAGTCAACTACTACTTTCATCATTATAGAACTATTTTTTTGTAGTCAACTATCGACATTTAAAAAATATCATGAAATTAACCAAAAGATAAAACAAAAACCTTTTATAATGCTGAATAAAGAACTTACTTCAATCAACTTCAAATCAATAATCCGCCATTGAATGCGGAAATAAAAAAAAACTTTGTGGTGTCCTTCATTGATTCAAAACGGCGTTTGATTCGGTTAACAGAGATATCTTAGACAGGATCATTAGGGGTCGCCACTCCTATTTAACTATGTCCTTAAGAAGATTGTAAGAATTTCGATCTCGAAACTGAAAAGTCCGAGAGTAAACCCAATATACTTTGGAAATAAATTAAAAGGAAATAAAGTTAACAGCCTGGCGCTTGCTGATGATTTTGCTTTACTAGCCAAAATCCTAGAAGAAGAAACTATACAACTTATAGGAAAAGATTGCCAGCCAAACAGGACTCAGGCTTCAGTACTGACTGAAGATGGGTGGAAACTGAGAATCAACAAAGAACTCTATCAGAATGTGGAGAAAATCTCAGAAGCAATGCGGAAGAGGAGATTGACTTTTCTCGGACATTTGTAGAGAATGAACGAAGACATATTAACAAAACAGATATTCAAATACTTCTGGAAGAAGAAGAAAGCTGCAATGTGGATTAAAAAAGTTAGGAAAGACCTGGAAGTTGAACATTACAGAGTCCCAAATGTTACAGAGAGGTACATTTAGGAGTAGATTGGGAGGGTTTCAAGCTGAAGCAAGACCTAGGAGAAGCGGACGAATGGACAGAAGATCAGAAGAAGCAGACCAGTGAACGCATGAAGGAGTAATGGAGCACTGGAGACAGATGAGACTGAGGGCAATGGAATATAATAAGAGGAAATAAAGTTGTAGTTTGTTCCTAAAAAATATAACTTACTTAACCTACAATTTTTTTTTAAATCAAAGTTTTCGTTTTATATCATAATTAAAAAATATTGATCCTAAATTAAAAAGTAATATAAAGGTTGGAACTCGAAAAGGAAATTGCTATTAAATTGGTAAGTCCATAATCTGGGTATCTTTTTTTTCATGATTGAATTTCGAAATTCAGAAGACGGCTGTAAAATAGGATCCATACACGCAAAGTAAAATCCCAGATCCCCTATGAGCATTGAAAGTTTTTAATGATTTGTGCGTAATTTCGTATTGCTCTTTTCACTTCCTACTTTTTGGTAAGTATTCGATTAGACGATCAGATAAACAGATGGTCAAGTCATATTTGATTTTTAATTTTGCATTTGCTTTAAAAAAAAAAAATATATATATATATCTATACATACATAGCCTATATATATATATATATATATATATATATATATATATATATATATATATATATATATAGGCTATGTATGTATAGACCGCCTTTTTTTGATAAAATTATATCAAACTTGACGAACATAAAAAAAATTGTGAATTGAAAAAATATAATATCTATAAAAGCAGAAAACTGCCACCAATGTAAAAAGAAGTGCCCAAAAAATAACGAAAAAAAAATGAAAAAAAAAAGATACAGATAATTATTAAAAAACAAAACAATGAATTAAGTATTTTTCTGCCTCTTGGCTTTCTTCTATTGTTATTAGATCACATTCATCAAAGTAATCTCCTTCAGTGGATTCCTGAAGGCTTAACATTGCACCAGAAATGTGATTTTCTTTCAGTACTTCATCTCTTAATTTGTGGATACTATATTTAAGATGGTAGGATCCTCAGTAATTACCTCCAATATTTTTTTAGTTACGGAAAATGTAAAATTGGTCTTTCTGGGAAATTTGAGATCAGTGTTGTATCTAACGGAAAGAGATTTGCCCTTGTTATTTTTAATTAATACCTCAGAGGAAGCTCAAGAACTATCAATTGATCTTCTTTATCAAGAATTTGATCTATCAATATACCTTTTTACCAAATCGAATGTTTTACCCAACTATCTTGAATCGATATAGAAGAGTTTAGATCGTTTACTAAAAAAAAGGCATTTGGTACTAAAGGCCCTTATTGAAGCCTTATCCTAAACTAACCATCTAAGCTAAGTAAATTGCTGATTTTTGCTTTAATCTAAAAAAACACTCCGTTACATACTGGAACGTTTTCGAAAAACTAGAGAAATCAGAGACCCTAAGTCATATGACAGAGAATACCCGAACAAGGCGAAATAGGAGTAGGCTAGGGGATCTACTCAATTAAAATTAAATAAATATCATGTTAGGATTACTTGAGGTACGCAGATGGAATAACTGGACGATAGGCAAATCATAGATTAAAATAACATATTATAATAAGACCAAAAATTCTAACTTCCAAATGAAAATAACCATAAATTAAAAAAATACGCGGGAGTGAAATTATTAATTAATTGTTTATAAATCATTAGAAATAATGAAATCGTTCAAAACAATTTTTTTTTTAAATGACCAGATAAACATTTACAATTTTAAATATATTTCCTATAGGAACGGAAAAATCCAATTAGTGATAGGTAAACACTGGGGGAAAAAAAAAATAGCCTACCTGACCCTTTCCCTTCCACACTTGATATATTTCAGAAGTCCGTTTGACCTATCCAGGTAAATACCAATTTTTTCGATTTCTTGTCTTACATTTTTGAAAACTTTACCTAATATACTCCATTTAACAAGGTGCTGATGTTTTGAAATTTTGTATGTTTTAGAACTGACAATGAATGTTTAGCATCCGAAACTAGTTTTCAAATAAAATAAAATCATGTTTGACCGATGGGTAATAAGTACCGATGGGTGTTGACCTTCATGCCTGACATGCCAGTTATATTTCATGAGAAGCCATTTTTTAAAACTTATCAGAGCTGTTCGATAATGTTAAAGACTTGGATTAGGAAGAGGTCTTATTTTTTGTACAGCTGTATTTAATTTGATTTAACTACTTTTGAGAGAAAACCTTCCACCCGAAGATAATCTCGTAGATAAACTATTAAAAAAAAAATCTGGAAATTGGACTGGGATGGTTTTTAGATTCTATTTATATTATAATCACATCTGCTAAGTCTGCCGATATCGAGACAAAATAGAGATCTGGAGACCACTCGGCCCATTTCTATCTAATACACATTTTCTTGTTTTGAAAAATTAATTAATATCTAACTTGATTAAAAATTTAAAAATAAACCTCCGATGTTCATTTATTTATTTTTAATATTTATTTGTTATTATGTGTTGTGTTTTTATTTATTTTTTTTTATTCACAGCTGTCAATTATAATACTGACAATCAATGAACCTGTTTTTTTAGTTTTACTTACAAGGGGACGTTTGGAGTTGTAACTCACAGATTTGAATGCCGATTTATGTGTTGGTAGTAGGGACCTATAATAGTGCAAAACTAGAGTTATAGCCGCCAATGGCCATTAAGAGCCGAGAAAAAAAATAAAATATGAAAATCACGTTTTATTTTTTTTCTCAGTTTTAAGTCACGATAGAGAAATTATTCTTTCACGTTTAATTGTAGTTATGTATGCTATTTTAAATAAAAATACTTTCGTTATGCTCAAAACACTACATGGCTTCAGGGTGCTCAAAAACTTGAAAAAAATGACAAAATTCCAATAAAATACGCTGTAAATCAGTGGAAAATTTTTTTCATGAACAACTGACCTCAAATCTCGAGTTAACGCTCCATAAAACCCTTATATGTGAAATTTCATCAAAATAAAAAAATATTGATTTTTAACCCCTTTCGAGGAGGTTAAAATTTTGAAGTTGAAATCTCATAAACGATTTCTAACGGCCATAACAACTGGTGCGTTCAACCGATTAGAATAATAATAGCATCACTAGAATCGGCATACATTCTGCTTTTTATCCATGCATATAACATTCGGATTACTATAGATTTTAGTGGAAAAAACTGATGTGAATGAAAAAATCCGAGGTCAGCTATAACTTGAGATATCTCGATATGGAAAACTCCTGCGACCTCCAGGTTTGGACTAAACTATGCAGTTTTACGGCTTCGAGATGACCTTAAAATTTTGTCTTAATCGGTTGCGAAATATGTGAGATAGCGCAAATTATTTACATTTTTTCAGAAATTGACACAGCCCTTCCTTGCCTTCTAAAATCTTGGGGGTAAAAAATTTTTAATTTTTGATTTCGACCAAATTTAGTTTCTACATGTTTTTTGGGATGAGGAATCTGAAAATGATATCAGTTTAGTTTAAAAAATTTTCTCACATATATTTTTTGAAATATCTTCAAAATTTCAGGAGTAAAAAACCTTTAATTTTTTATTTTGGCCTAATTTGCTATTTAGATATACCTTCAGATGAATAATCTAAAAATAATATCAGGTTTTTGTTTAAAAAAAAAAATTTATGCTGATTCTAGTGATGCTATTATTATTGTAATCGGTTGAACGCACCAGTTGTTATGGCCGTTAGAAATCGTTTATGAAATTTCAACTTCAAAATTTTAACCTCCTCGAAAGGGATTAAAAATCAATATTTTTTTATTTTGATGAAATTTCACATATAAGGGTTTTATTAAGCGTTAACTCGAGATTTGAGATCAGTTGTTCATGAAAAAAATTTTCCACTGATTTACAGCGTATTTTATTGGAATTTTGTCATTTTTTTCAAGTTTTTGAGCACCCTGAAGCCAGGTAGTGTTTTGAGCATAACGAAAGTATTTTTATTTAAAATAGCATACATAACTACAATTAAACGTGAAAGAATAATTTCTCTATCGTGACTTAAAACTGAGAAAAAAAAATAAAACGTGATTTTCATATTTTATTTTTTTCCTCGGCTCCTAATGGCCATTGGCGGCTATAACTCTAGTTTTGCACTAATATAGGTCCCTACTACCCACACACAAATCGGCAATCAAATCTGTGAGTTACAACTGCAAACGTCCCCTTGTTAGTTTAAAAGATGATTTATTCATCTTTTTAACAAAATTTAATCGCCACATTTTTTTTTTTCTTTTAGCACCTAATTATGGACGATGAATTTAAAGTAGGGATTTTTCAATCTTTTTAAAAAGCTTTTTCTTTGTTTTAATCGTTCAACCTTGAATTTTTTAAAAATAAATTATTATAGGATGGAAAAATCACTCATGACGGAGCACAATTTTCTCAGAAACAGGTTTGAAATATTTCAAATTTGCATGGGAAATACCAATGACCAATACACCCCCTTATGCTACAGTGATCTGAGAATACTGAAAACCTATTGCTATCTAATAAGCGTAATCCTGACTCAGTTGATCTGCGAAAGTTGAATGGTGTAAATTATCCGGAGGTTATGTAAGATGTCTTCACCAGCCAATGGCATTGTCCTTCCTGCTCTTGCACAACCTCTGGGAATCGCCCTTGTATTAGTTTTTACTTCTTTTTTTAGCGGGTCATGTTTATTCAATCTTTATTTTTTTATCTTCTTAATACTATAGATTAATAATCCATAAAATAAAAACGATTGTATTAATTGACATTGCATGGAAATTATGGATGTGTGGATACTCAATGTCTCTAAAATATTCTCTAGAATGGTTTGTATTAGATTTATAATATGTTCGTATATATATATATATATTTTTTTTTTTTTGTGAAATATTTTGTATGAAGTTTGGGTAAGCGTACGTCTGTGTGAAACGTTGCATTATTGACGTACCGGGGCGATTGTATAAAATTTTAATGTTTTTCACAGAAAAGTATGTATGTTTTGGACGTGTGTTCTTTCAGCTATCCCGTAAAGGGTCTGACGGGTAAGCATTTGAAAACTAAACCAGTGTCAAATGAAGGATTATTACATTGTTTTTGTTGCTCTTCGTCTAAAGTAGCTATACACCTACACCTTCGGTGAGGGAATAATAAGGGTGACAACCCTGTTAGCATAAATATTTTTTTTTACTCACAAGGGGACGTTTGGGGTTGTAACTCACAGATTTGAATGCCGATTTTTTGTGAGTAGTAGGGACCTATAATAGTGCAAAACTAGGATTATAGCCGCCAATGTGCATTAGGAGCCGAGAAAAAAAAATGAAAATCACGTTTTATTTTTTATCTCAGCTTTCAGTCAAGATAGAAAAATGATTCTTTCACGTTTAATTGCAGCTATGTATTGTATTTGATATAAAAATACATTCGTTACGCACAAGACACTACCCGGCTTTAGGGTGCTCAAGAGCCCCCCAAAAATGACAAAATTCCAAGGAAATCCTCTGTAAATCAATGGAAATTATTTTTCATGAACAACTGGCCTCAAATCCCAATTTAACGCACCACAAAACCCTTAAATGCAAAGTTTTAAAAAAATAAAAAATATTGATTTTTTACTCCTTTCGAGGAGGTTAAAATTTTGAAGTTTAGATTTCATCAACATTTTCTACCGGCCATAACAACTGCTGTGTTCAACCGATTACAATAGTAATAGCATCACTAGAATCAGCATACATTATGCTTTTTATCCATAACATTGGGTTTACTCTAGATTTTAGTGGACAAAAACTGACGTGAATGAAAAAATCCGAGGTCAGCTATAACTTGAGATATCCCAATAAGGGGAAATCCAGCGACCTCCGGATTTGAGCTAAAGTATGCAGTTTTACGGCTTCTAGATGAGCTTAAAATTTGGTTTTAATCGGTGGCGAAATGTGTGAGATAGCGCAAATTATTTTCTTTTTTTCAGAAATTGATAGCATCTCGCCTTCTAAAATCCTTCAAAATTTTAAAGGTAAAAAAAATTATTTTTGATTTCGACAAAATTTTAAGGTCGTCTATAATTTTTTAATTTATTTTTTTTCTCGGCTCCTAATGCTCATTGGCGGCTATAATTCTAGTTTTGCTCTATTATAGGACACAAAAATCGACATTGAAATCTGTGAGTTACAACTCCAAACGTACCCTTATCAGTATTTCTTTAAGATATATTTATAAAATTTAAATTATACATAACTGTTCATAAACTAGGTATAATATATTTTTTCTAGAGGTTTGTGATATATGAAAATGTAAAAACCGAGAAGTTTATTTTTTGGTGGTAGTTTTTTATTCTAATACCTTAAATGATACCTACTAAAAAAATTATTTGTTTATTATAGTCAAAATGTGATTAGTCGAAACTCGTTAAGTCGAAGTAAACCCCACTTTCTGATTAAGTTTATATGATAAGTTGTATTCGTTTACTCGAAGTAAAATTTGTGTCCACACAACTCCCGATAGATACTCCATAACTCGAATTTCCTGAGGCGAGAAACTCTATAAGACGAAGTTTCCTAGAATCATGAAAATGTATAAACTCGTTAATTATAACTAAATCCCGGATTTTCGTGCAACAAAAATTCTGAAACGTGCAATAAAAACTTGAAATTGTGCAAAATCGTGCAATAAAACTTAAAATCATGCAAAATAAAATGCAAATGATAAAAAAGATTGAACAAATAATTCGCTAGTTACAATTCTTTCCAAAAAGTTGTTCTTATCTTAAAATTTATGGATCCAGTCCTTAGTAGAGAGTAGTTAAATAATTATTGTCTAAAATACAATAAGAACAAATCGCATATCTTTAGTGTACGTGGTATACATAAGCTATGTGTACATATTACTTGGGAGTATAAATATTTATGTTAGGAATGTTTAAACTTTATTTAATTTCCCGTTAAGAAGGCAGAAGAATAAATAAATTTGCTTTGTTTAAAGTAAAAATGTTTACTAACAGTGAAGAGGGCTTAATTTAATAATTATGTTGTACTTATTAAAAATATCCGTAAGTTAGGAGGGAGAAGCAAAATTTTTGGTAGTTGGGAACCCGAGTTCCCATGCTAAAGTCAATCTAAAGTTGATCTTAAAGTTGTTACTTTTTCCAAAAACATGAAAGTGTTGTGCATTCCAGATTCGAATGCAGGAATTTTGTGTATTCAAACTGCAGAATGTGCAATTTTATGCATTCAAACTGTAGAATGTGCAATTTTATGCATTCAAACTTCAGAATCTGCAATTTTATGCAGTAACCCCTCAAAACGTGCAATTTTGTGCAATATTAAACTAAGGTAAATTTGGCCTAAACTTCCTAATTCGTATAAATAATTTGTCCCTGGCTGATTACGAGCTTGCAACAAAAAGATGCAAGTGAACGAGAATCCGAGCTCTAATTATAACCCTTGCTTATCTTCAGTACTGTTTCATTTCGGGGACAAGACATACGTTTTTAGCGTATTATTTTTTATTAGCAATTGTCATAAAAATCAAGATAAAATCCATAAAGATCGCCGCCACCCTATACTTCAAAAAGTTACAGGCTATTATTAATTATTTAATTCATAGAAAAACTCGATAACTCGAAATTATATTTTTTGAGAAATCGATGTCTTAAAAATTGGTTATCTCTAAAACATAATAACTCTAAGTAAATTTGTTCACCCTTCAACTTATACTTATCGAGTTTTGACTTTAGCTAGCTATTACATGTTAAAATTACAGAAGGATCGAATTGGTAGAACATAGCTAAATAAAATGAATAAAAGCTAAATAAAACAATAAAATAATTTGGATGAAATAATGTATTGGGTTTATAAAATTCAATCATTATCACTACCTTCTTGAATTTCAGTGATTATATTATTCACATCAAACATGGATTTCAATATTTCAGCTGGTTTTATAATTTTTTTATTTATAACGAGCGTGTAGTAACTGTCTACATGAGTATAGGAGCCCACTATTCTGTTTCCGTTTGCACAATTGCTAACAGAATTCCTTTATAGGTCTTCGTGTCTGGCTCATAGTCGAAAAAGCAATGAACCGTCTTAGTATTAATGTGCATTGATCCCGTTCTTACTTTGTTATTTTCACGATCTTTTGAATATTTAAGCTTTGATTCGTAATCAGTCGTTATTTCCGCTAGATAAAATACTATTGGTGACGATATATGCCAATAGATAGATCCTAATGACTTGACCCTTTGTGAGGCGTGCCTTTAAAGTCACTTTAATAAATATAGAACAATCTCGATAATCCGGCCCTTCGATCGACACACCCAGTAATCCGGCTTTCATTCAAAAATGGTGGCGGTAAACACCAAAGAAAACTTAAATGAAAAAAAGCTGAAGTGTTCAACAATAAAATCACTGGAAAAGACGATTTTAAGGCTAGCGATGGATAGCTAAATAAATTAAAAAGTCGTATTCGGATAAGGTGTCTGGCTATTGCACATGAAAAAACTGTCATCAGATCATATAGCTGTCAAGATAAATTTTCTCTTAAAATTAATGACTTGGGTCCAAAACAGGTTTAAACACTGACTAGAAAAACTACTACTTGCCCCCTATTACCGAATCAATTTTCTTTAAGAGAAATGAAGATTCGGTTATCGACAAAAAATTATCTGACTTTTTTGTTATGTGCCTATGCCAGTCAGTTTTTTTCTTTAGATTCGAAATGATACATATTTGGTTATTCGGCATATTAAAATAAGAGTCTCACAATCAGTCTACTGTTAAGGCTTAGGCGTTTCGGTTTAACGTGTGGCCTGTCGAAAATCAATCCTAAATAGTTAAATGTGTGCTCAGTTGTTAATGTAATCAAGAGGCAAGGTATAATGTCGAAGTGAAAAAATTAATTATATTACATTAATATTTATACTCGTACAAAATGAATAGTTTTTCCTTATTTACCCCTCAATGATGGCTGAGGTTGGTTTAGATGTCCTCAACCCGAGTTTAAATATGTAATTTTATCATTGTAATTTATCTTCATTTTTTTTTATAATAATTTTATTTTAAGTATGTGTTTATTTCATTTTATTTTTACTATCTCTACAGGGTGAGTACCTCTTAGTGTAAAAAAAAAAAAAAAAATGGGGTGAAACTAGATCAAAAATGTAGAAAAATGCCGCTGACCTTTCTATTCCAATCCGTTGCAGATATAAGATAAATCAAAGACTTTTTTGAGGAAATCACGGTTTTTTACTACAAAACCTGTAATATCTACATTTTTTAAAAACATTTTTCAAACTTTGACCACATTTTCGGATTTAGCATTAAATTTACTATAAGGTCAGAGTACATGTAACCTTGAATTTTACAATGTACTTGGGATCTAAAGAACAGCTTGATCTTAGCCTTATTTAGGGAAGCTCACCGTTTTTCGAAAAAACTATACACAATACTGCAAGTCTCACAAAATCTTGCAAATTTAATCATCTTTCGAATGATATGATGAGTGAGAGAATTCGCAATGCTTCTCCTCTCGGAACATTCAAAACACTTATCTTCCAACATCACTTCTCGCTCCAGCACAACGATCTCTAATTATATGGGTGCCTTATAGTAAATGTCATTCATACGTGATAAGTAAAATAATGATATTTTTTATTTTGGAATAAAAAATAAATTCTCTCTAGAATTAACATTTACTTTTTAGTTTATTATATTATTATAATTATAATTATTCGTGCTTTCGATGTTGTATACAACATTCATTCCTGTATTATCTATTTTTCCAAAATTTATTATTATTATTTTTTTCTTCTCTGTTGTCTTTAAATGTAAATCTGTATTTACTTTTATTTATCCTGCCATATTGTGAAAATCTCTAGGCCAGATATGATTTTACTTTCTGTTATGTAATGTTCTCAAGGAACATGATCCGAAAATAACTTTTTTATGTCTGTTCTATTCTATTCTAAAAAAAAAAATAATAAGATAAAAAAAAAAAGGATTTTCCATTTGGCATTATATAAGCGTTATCTTATATCTCATATAATTCACCACATTATTTTTAATATTTATGAATAATAATAAATAAAAAATAGCTTGATTTAATACTTCACAGAAATTAATCTAAGGAAATTGTTTTCTATAAAATTAGTTATCCCTTTGTCACTACAACAAAAAGCAAAAATAAAGGACACAGCTGTGGAAGGTAATGATAAAACTTGGATGGGAAGTCAGAACTCGTTCTTCAAAACTAATTTGAGAGTTGAGCGGCTAACAGAGGAATTATTAAACTTTTTAAGTAGCAGTAATCCATTTGTAGTCTTTATTTTCATATCTTCCCCTCGGTGATTGCGGTAAATAATTTGTTAATTCGAATTGATATCATAAAAGTTTGAGAACTCAATTATAATTAATTTCCATTGATTTATGTGGTATCTTGTATATTAAATTGAAATGTAAATAATTTGAAGAATAGATTTTTTAAAAGTACAAAATAATATATGTTTGATTCAAAATACAACGTGTTTGTGATTCTCAATATAAAACCCATTTAATTAAATTGTTACAACTATATGCTTTTCTTTATGATGAGCAACCGAATATATTTATCTGACCTAGTAATTGTATTTTTTATTATTTTTTTATATTTATATATAGGTACATTTTTTTTATTAATCAATTCATTGAAATTTACAACTGTATGAATATACATTAGTAAATGTGTTAAAAACGTTTACAATAACTGAACTACTCGTCAGTAGCGCTTCAATAAAAAATGTTCACAAGAAGATCTGTAGGCCATCTTCTTTTCAAAGGCCTCGGAGGATTATCGGGAATTGAGTTAGAAGCAAATTGAGAAACTAGGGGATTTGAGTGGTTATGGAGCTTACTATGACAATATTGGTATCTGGTTTGAGCTAAATCAGCAACATATGGAAATGGACACGACTGGCATACCTGTAAATACTCTCAGAAGGCTTAAAAGAAGCTGGATGAGAGATTTTCTCAAATAATTTTTTCTTTTTGTCTATGCTAGGATGAGGTACTGTTGAGGGCTACTCTCCCACACACAGCCTATAAGGCCGGTATTATTACAATATGAGCTAATTTAGTTATTGTTACTCCAATAACAGGTGTGAATACGAATTCGAAAGTGAAAAGAAAAAGAAAATTATATTTTATTTATTTATGTATTTATTTATTTATTAGATCAATCGTTAATATTGATAGGTTGTTTGTGTCCGACCAGTTACAAATCCAAGACATTCAGGCCACTGTATTTTTTGTGATATAATAGACCACAATAAGACGTGGCAATGTTATTTAGATACTAATGTTTGAAATAGAGCTACTAAATCTAGAAGATGGTTAGGGGGCTGTCAAAATAAATTTAAAAATAGCCCAAAGCTATTTAGAGTTTGCCTACGTTTTGGCTCACATTATAGGTCATTATCAGAAATCAATACTAAGAATGTTAATAAGTTTCTTTTTTAGCTATTTATTGAAATTTTCAAGAATAAAAATACACCTAGTAAATGTGAAGATAATGCTCAAAATAAAAATTTCTTGTAAAACAACCACCTACTAGTAGCACTTCAATAGAAGTTCTTAAAAAGCAAGTTTAGATACTAGTGGATTTGAGTGGTTAAGAAGTTTGACTATGAAAGGATAGATATCTGGTTTGGGCTAAATCACCAGCGTATAGGTTCATTAAGATCTTTATAAATAAGTTTATTTGTGATAAAGTAAGGAGCATTGAGGATATTTTGAAGGATTTTGCTTTTTTAGGGTAGGATAGGAGACGATCAAATAGACATAATTACTGCCATGTAAATGAGTCTCTTTTAATTAATCGGAAGGTTTTAACATAGTAAACGTTGAAGATGTCGAACACAACGGGGTGTTTCTTTTCATTCTTCTGGTATGAGAACATAGTTCGTGAAATAATTTTGTAACATAGTGCAGTCAATCAGTGCCCAAATGAGGGATGTTGAGTGGATGAAATATTCGATTATTTTTGACCTCAGAGCTTCGTTAGGAGTTAGAAGATGAACATACTAAAAGTCTCTGCCTTTGGGGGATGAGGGGGGGGATGAGCTAACGGTGGGGGGAGGGGATAAGGTCCCACTTTTGGATTTTTTGATTATATCTCGGAAACAGTAGACTTTAGAAAATGTGTTTCAAATCAAAATTACAGCTAATTAAATTTCCTATAACATTGATTTTATTCTTTTAATTTTAAATCTTCGAACATTATCGAGTTTTAATAACGTATATCTCGTAAACCATTGAAGGTACAATGTAATCTACCCCCCCCCCCCTCAGGGTCGGAGACTTTTAGTATGTTTACCTTCTATCTACTCCTAACGAAGCTGTAAGGTAAAAAATTATTGCATATTTCATGCACTCTATAATATGTTTATTGACTAGACTAAGAATCTGATAAGCTTAAACTTAAATATTTAAAGATATTAGCCAAAATTATTATTTTTTTACAGAATAAAAAATATAAAATTCATCCATGAATCCAAGTATTTCAAGCCCTCTTGAACGTTATATTAAAATATTTATATCAAAACTTTTTAATTATTAAAAATAGAAAGTTTTAGAGAAGAGTAACTGTAGTGTTGTTCACAACTTGCAATGATTGCATCGAAAATAGGACAAGTACAGCGATTCAAACTTGCTAGAGTAGTTTAGTTCGGCGAGTTCTGCCACTATCCGCTTCGGTGAATAGTGTGAGTTTGGTGCGTCCCGTTATCCGCTTATAGTTACTTAAAAGTTTGAAATATCAGTTTCTCTTGTCCGATTCATCAGAGGAATCGCTATACTGAAAAGTTGTAAATATCAAATGGAAATAATAATTTTATTAGAATTGATGAATTATTAGCCACGTATTTGAAGAATAGTTTCGAAATTTATACATTTATCATCAGTTCTAAAAACTCACAAAAAAATTAAAAAATCAGCACTTCGAAAATTATATATTCTGAGGCCAGTATCAAAGTAAGAAAGAAATGAAGAAAATTTGGTTTAAATCCATTTTTCGTTTGCAATCACTAACCGCGAAAACTACTGAACTAATCTGAGCCAAATTTTAACTACGTCATCTTCATGGTTCAAGGAAGGTTTAGCAATCATAAAATTTAAATTTTTTCAATCGCGTTGCCTTAAAAAAAGCGATAAATATTAAATTGGTTAATCCACCAATAGCTGGCGAGCACCATTCGAGAGAGGTTACAAAGATACGGTGTTATATAGAGCTAGAAATTTTGTAATAAAATTTACTTATATTCAATCTATATAGATATATGTAGAGCGAAAATTGGATCCGAATTCAGTTTAAAAATGGACAGGCATGTGGCTAGCACCATTCTGCAACAGTTTGTTATATTAAAGCTAATGCACCAACCTGTATCAAGTTTTAACTACATAGATCATCTTTATAGTTCTAGGAACTAGAACATTATAGTCTTGAGTGGCAGAAACGAGGTTTGCCAAACTGTCATATACTTTTTATGGTTAGAAATTAAAATCCAACCAGATTAATCGATAAAATTATTTCTTCCAAATTAAAAATTACTACCAAATCAAAATGTTCCCTTTTCTTTATAATATTGTGTGTAAAAATATGATCCACGGTCCTTTAGTTGGAAGCACTGTTGCAATGCTATTGCGTTCCATTACCCGCAAGTTTCTTAATAGTCCCTGTCCACCTGGAAAACCAACACATACATTACTTATAGGATAGTTACTAAACAAACTTGGGACCTAACAAACAGCTTGATCTTCACCTTATTTAGGGAAGTTACTGTGACTTTTAATAATTTAACGCTCACCGTTTTTTGAAAAAACCTATCCACAAAACTGCAAATCTTACAAAAACTTGCAAATTTAACCAGCTTTCGTATAGTATGATCAAATTATTGATCCGTACCGATTTTATGGAAAAATTTACTTTTAAAACCGGAAAAACATGGTGTTTTCATTTAGCATACAAGTCAGTTACTTGGGTAAATAAGACATTATGATAATCGCTTACTTGAAGTATGCTTTTTAAACATAATACACTCTTCTTGAATAAAAAACAAAGAAAAAAATAATTGTTTAATAGACAGGAAAGGAAAACTGTCGATAAAACGAAACCAGATCAAAGGATTTTATGTTATTACATTTATTTATTTATTATTATTATTTAGGATTTGTTTTATTAGATTTTCAATGTAAGGCTTAAAACCTAATGATAATGAACATAGACCTACGTTTTGCCGATAGCGTCTGAATGCAGATAATATTGAAGAATACCACTTTTTGAGATGATTTTTTTTGGCAGTGGGTCTGTTTTTACAGAGGAAGGCATTTCTACCTCAAAAAGTAGTTTTTTTTTGTTTTTTTTTGTAAAATTCAAGGTTACATGTATTCTGCTCTTATAGAAAATTTAATGCTAAATCCGAATATGTGGTCAAAATTTGAATAATATTCAAACAAATTGGATATATCACAGCTTTTATGGTAAAAAACACGGTTTTCTAAAAAAAGTCTTTAAATTGTCGTATATTTGCAACGGATTGGGATAGAAAGTTAAGGTCCGCGGCATTTTTCTTCATTTTTGATCTAGTTTCACACAATCTTTTTTTTACTCTAAGAAGTACTCACTCTGAACATATATATACATTTATCAGTATATATTACTCATTAGTGTTAAAATATTTATATGAATAAATTCGCTTTGAAAAACGAAATTCTATATAACAGAATATAAATATAAAAATTGTTGTCTACATAGCCTCTTTAATTTGAGTTATGTTTAGTATGCCTGCTATCATCTCAACATAATGGTAGCCTCGTCATCGGGAAATTCGACAGAAAATAGGCCAGCGTTTGGCTTGGGATTTCCGTTTCATAAAAAGAATATAGGCCATAGTGTAAATTTAATAATTTAATTAATAATAACAGTTATCAATAATAATAACTGTTATTAATGATAACAGGTATCTCTTATATCTGTTATGTGCATTGCCATATAGGTTCAAGTAAGTATATGTGTTCTGTTTCTGTTTCCAGGTATGTAAGAATTATTCGTGAAAACATTATTCAAGCAGGGATTAAATTGAATCATTTTTTTAGTATTTCAATTTGATTCATAAGATAATATTTGTATTGCTTATCCTGGTATGAAAAACAAAAGGAGGTCGAATTGTAATTTTATGTTTTAAAACAGGATTTAGTTTAAATTTTAAAATGTTTAATTTATATTAAATCATCGTCGATTGTTAAAAACAGCAGAATGTTTATTTGACGCCATACCCCTTATATGTGTTTCGATTTCATTGTGGAAAACATTTTATCGCTTATATGTAGTTTCGACATTTAATTTTAAAAAACCGCTGATTTGGAATTTAAATTTGCAAGTCGCTGTATTTCACAGGAAATCCATATAACTACTTTTTCGATAATTCATCAAATTGTCCTCGAAAAGATGCTTCAGTCTTCGCTTCACAACTTTAAGGTTCATTGAAAATATTCTTCTAAGACTCCTGGAATATATATATATATATATATATATATATATATATATATATATATATATATATTGCGAAAAGTTTTTTATATATATAATATATAAATGAATAATATGGACATATCACGTGTTGCGAAAAAAAAAAAAAAAAATTTAAAAAAAAAAAGGGCGTCTCAAAAAAAAAAAAAAAAAAAAAAAAAAAAAAAAAAAAAAAAAAAAAAAAAAAAAAAAAAAAAAAAAAAAAAAAAAAAAAAAAAAAAAAAAAAAAAAAAAAAAAAAACCTCTTATTTCTGTTTGGAGGATTATCGAGAATCGAGTGAGAGGTAATTCGAGAGACTGGTGGATTCAAGTGGGTATGTAGCTTGTCATGGATACGTTCATTTGTGACATAATATGGAGCATTGAGTATCTTACGAAGGATTTAGAATTGTAAGGATTGGAAACGGTAATAATAGGAATTTTTCTTATATTTCATACCCACGCAATTCATTCGATTTCCGATATATTGTGTACGGTTGCAAATATAAATAATGTACAAAATAATTAAATAAATAAAAGTTTCCTATACAGTGCTTAAATTAGTCTAAAACCTTTAATGTCTCTCGATTTAATAAACTATAAATCAGGCTATAAATATAAAATTAATATAAAGTGAAATAAAATTTTATGATCACTTGAGGTATGCATAATGGTATAGAAGGATTAATACAATTAGGATTGATGAACTAATTGCCACTTCTATTGCGATTATTTTATTATAAAACTATTTTCGAATCCTAAACATTCTTCAGTTCTTAAATTTTTCAACAAATCAGTATTATGCTACATAGATTATATACACTAAAGTTTTCAAAAATGTAAAACAAAAAATCAAACATCAGTCAGTACTCACCTTAGGAAGTCTAAGAGATAACTGAAATATACCCATCGTGAGAAGTGGAGGGGGGCAGGTAGGTTAATTTTTTGTGATTTACTATGGGATTTCCCCTATGACTCATTGGATTCTTCCGTTCCTACGGAATACAAATTTAAAATGGGGCAATTGGATATGTTTATCTGATCATTTAAACAAGAATCTGGAACGGTTTTCAACGATTTTATTATTTGTAATGATTCACAAATATTTAATTTTAGGCTATTTTCTACTTGATAGTATATAACTTTAGTGTATATAATCTATGTAACATAGTACTGATGTGTTGAAAATTTTTTTATGTTTTAGAACTGAAGATGAATGTTTAGCATTCGAAACTAGTTTTCTGATAAAATAATCCCAATAGAAGTGGCAATTAATTCACCAATCCTAATTTAATGAATTATCATTTTTAGAAGGAACAGTTAGACAACAAAAGAATCCCCTCGAGACAGTGTAGGCTCCACCGCTGACCATTGAACCAAAAGATCATTGTTACAGCCGGGGTTATTAACATCATTGCATTCCCTTCCTTATTGGACCTGTGGAACAATTGCACCCCGACCCTTTTGTACCTTCTGGAACAATAATATTATTCATCTCGGAGGGACTAAGCTTTGTCTGGTGTACCATATCCGTCCACTTCTCAGAAGAATCTTTACCGAAGAAGTACCACTTAGGGCTCCAGGATGTGTTCCTTGAAAACCAAGCGTTGGTATAGAAACAGTTGCGTTTAAAACGATACCTATTCATTTGACATGGGTATGTCTTTTGGCTGGGGGTCTATAGAATTCTTGTGTAATCGTCGTCATGGCAAATTACGGTAACGTCTTTTTCACCCTCACAAATGTAATTTTTGTTCTATGACATTTGTCGCTAGAAGCTACCGTTTAGGAGCTATGTTTGTTTGAATGAAAAAATTCAAGTTTGAAACTCCTACTTTCTCTCAAATTTCTACATTTCGAATAAGCATTAATTGTTAATTTAATCTAACTATTAATTTAATAAAATTTGATTTTGAAACTTTTATAATGTATTACAAAATTAAATAATTTAGAGAGGATAAGTATTAGGCTGTATTGTATAAATAACATTGTTGAAGAATTGCTTTTATCATTTAAGGACATGGGTTGCAGTATGTACTCAAAAATTCATTTTTTGCATTCCCATTTAAATTTCTTACATCCCAACTTGGGAGCAGTTTTAGATGAACACGGAGAACAATTTCATGCAGAACAATTTAATTTTTTAAATGCAGTGAGAAGATGCTTGCCGACTACTGTTGGACACTACATCGCAAGACATGTGATGTAGATTACAAATGGAAAAAACATGCATATATATTATGTTCAGTATTGTATATTACTGTTTTTCTTAAATAAATAAATAAATAAATAAATTAAAAAAAAAAAGTTATACAAATACGTAAACAAAACTGCTATTTGTTTTTCGTTTTTTTAAACAACCTCCAATCTCTTAAAAATGGTGCTTGATACATTTTTATTTGCTATTGATACGAGTTTAGCCCACTTGTAAATATAAAATTAACAATAAATATTCATGGGAGTATAAACAAAAATAAATAAAATTTAAAAAATATGCTATTTCAGGTTTTTTTTGTTGTTGTTAAACAACGTCTATTTACTGAAAAATGATGATAGATAGAATTTTTTTGCCTTCAGATTTTTTTTTTTTTTTTTTTTTTTTTTTTCCTAACCTCCGACTTTATTATAATTCATACAAAGGAAATTAGGGTATTGGATCTTTTATTGCCTTTCGGCATTTTAAGATTTATTTGTAGCTCTGCCATCTCTGGAGGGTCTCAGTCTGCTGGAGGCAATCCGTCTACATGTCGAGTGCGGAGGATACACTTTGCCGGCGATGGTGGGTCATATCGGGTCAGTCCGTATAGTCTGAACCCCTTCCCTAGGCGAGTACGTACGCTAAGGGGATCGTGCCTTGCCACCTCCCAGGCCTGGGAGGTGGGGCTATGTCCCTGAAGAGAGGGTTGGCACAGTAGCTCAGCCCATCAAAGAATTTGACGTGCCGGCGACTGATAAAGGCCGGGATCGTGGGCATCCTCAGCTCCTCGAGGATCCGGGTGTTTTTGGCCCTCTCATGGCTGGTGCCGCGGACGATTCGCCGAAGGACGGTGTTCTGGAACGTCTGGAGGGCGCGTAGTGTAGTTTTGTATATATGATGCAGCAGTGGAGCACCGTGGAGGAGGGCGGGTCTGATGATGGACTTATAAATCTGAAGTTTCAGCCTAAGGGATATCTGGGGAGAGGTAAGGAGGTGATGGAGGCGGTATGTCCGCGCCCGGGCCAGCTCGATTCTGCTTCTAACATGCGTCGAAAAGGTGAGGTGCCTGTCGATACTGACGCCAAGGTTTACGATGGAGCTGGAGATGGTCTGCTCGATGCCATCCACTGTAAAACTCTTCGGCAGTTTTAGAGATTTGCCGCGCTTACTGAAGGACATCACTATGGCGTCAGTCTTTCTAGAGTTCACCTTAATGCCGCATGTCTTCAGCGCCTCGACGATGGTGGAGGTCGCCCTCTCAGCCATCTTGAGGGCCCGGCCGGGGTTGAGGCTGGACGCGTAGACCGCGATGTCGTCAGCGTATGCAGCCACTACTGCCTTAGGGTGCTTTATGGATACGACTGGTGCCGTGAAGATGTTGAACAAGATTGGACCCAGCACTGACCCCTGAGGTACACCACAGGTGGTGGGGACTGGCGAAGACAGGCTCCCACCGACCCGCACAACGAATGATCTTCGGCTGAGGTAGCTTCCGATCAGTCGGCACAGGGCGACGGGAAACCGGAATTCCTCCAGTCGGTGCAGCAGCAAAGGGTGCGAGACGCAATCGAAGGCTTGAGTGCAATCCAGCGTGTTCTTCAGATTCGAATTCAGCACACATAAAAATAAAAAAATCAAAAAATATATTCACGAGAGTGAAAAAAGAATAAACGAAATTTAAAAAAGAAAATAAAAAACGCTATTTCAGGTTTTTGAAAATAAGGTCTATTTTCTCAAAAATAATGCTAAATTGATTTTTTTTTTTTTTTTTTTTTTTTTTTTCCAGATCTGTGTTATACATAGACGTATCTATGATCCATTGTTTTTTCCAGTCTGGGAGGAACTGAGGTTAACGTAAGTTGTCATTATGGCAATCTAGAGTGTAACGTATTTTTAACCCTCAAAAAATAACATTTTAGCATAAAACAGTGACACACTCTAGCTCTGTTTGTGTTGCTCGGATCGTAAATAAAATATCACATAAAATTTGGATATGCAAAAAAAAAAAAAAAAAAAAAAAAAAAAAAAAAAAAAAAAAAAAAAAAAAAAAAAAAAAAAAAAAAAAAAAAAAAAAAAAAAAAAAAAAAAAAAAAAAAAAAAATCTGTACTTTTACAATCTATTAAGGATATTGGGTTCAGTACTTGACAAGGAACTATTATTTCGTCACCAACGTTTATACAAGGAGCTGATGAGGTCAGTAGTCACTCTCAAGCGCCAGGCTTTTTCCCAAATTTAGGGTACCCAATCTTTTCCAGGAGGGTCTCCAGACACGGAAGTCGATCCATGGCCGAAGCAAATGAAAATAATGGTTATCAAAATACAATAAATATGTGGTGCGCACTGAAGTTAGAAAATTGACCGTTAGGTGGCGAGCTCCATTCTAAAGAGGTGACTAATACACGGTGTTATATGGAGCTAGAAATTTATAATATAATTCGCTTAATTAAATTATATTGCTATATAAAAAAGTTATAAATATTTGGTGTGACGTGTGGATCCCAGTGAAATTTAAAATTCGCCATTTAGCGCCATTCTGCAACAGAGTTTTAGTAAAACTATTGAACCCAACTAAATCTAACGTTAACTAAATCATATTCATAGTTTTAGGAAGGTTTACAATAGTAAAGTTCACTATAATAACAATTTATATATACAATATTAAGTGACAGGGTATATATATATATATATATATATATATATATATATATATATATATATATATATATATATATATATATATTTTTTTTTTTTTTTTTTGTCTTCATTTTTTCCAGAACATGAGTTAATAACTACACATGAAATCAATATCTTGGTTTCATCATTTCTTGTCCTCTGTTCGGGGGTTCAATCTACAATATTCAGTTTATTCTTTCCTAATATAAATTGTACGTTAAGATGTATTTTTTCTTTAGACTCAAAGAACTGTTAAAGAAGTGAGAAAGTAACCATCTCATCTTGTGCCGAGGTAATGAGTAGACATTTGGGTCACTGGCCGCCTGACCTCAGCTACGCTCTACATACACTCTGTCACACTGCATCTTACTACCTGTTTATCATCCTCTCTCTCTCACTATCTCTCTCTCTCTCTCTCTCTCTCTCTCTCTCTCTCTCTCTCTCTCTCTCTCTCTCTCTCTCTCTCTCTCTCTCTCTCTCTCTCTCTCTCTCTCTCTCTCTCTCTCTCTCTATCTCTCTCTCTCTCTCTCTCTCTCTCTCTCTCTCTCTCTCCTCTCTCTCTCTCTCTCTCTCTCTCTCTCTCTCTCTCTCTCTCTCTCTCTCTCTCTCTCTCTCTCTCTCTCTCTCTCTCTCTCTCTCTCTCTCTCTCTCTCTCTCTCTCTCTCTCTCTCTCTCTCTCTCTCTTTCTGTATCTCACTAACTCTCACGTTATATTTCTTATTACAGGGCTCTCAGTAATTTTCTTTTGAGCTTTAAGAGAATTCTTTTAGATTCTAGGAAACTAAATCCCTTTGGAGCACCCATCATATAAATTATTCCATGCCTTCTGTATCTTTGAGTTATCTAAATATTTCCATTGCTCTAGGGACCTTACTAGATGATGGATTCTCTGGGCTGAAACACCTACAGTCTGCAAGGAATTATATATTATGAATGATATATTTTGCATAATAAGAATATACGAGACGTTATATTTATAAAAATTCAATAGTTAAACTAAAAGATTTTTTGAATCGTGTCAATTTGTTTCTTAGCAAAATAAAATTAAGCCTGTATTGTACGTTGAGAAGTTTCGATACTCTATTTAACCATTTAGTTCATCTTTCTCTCACTCTCTCTTTCTCTCTCTCTCTCTCTCTCTCTCTCTCTCTCTCTCTCTCTCTCTCTCTCCCGCTCTCTCTCCCTTCTCTATCTCTATACTGGAAATGTTTTAGTTAGAATCCACATACAAGAATGAAACGATCAAAAACATTAGGTCGTTGTAGACTACTCCAACATTTATCTAGGCAAGTGTTCAAAGCTTCCAATTAATAACAAAAGACCCACTTAAATGACAGTGATTGGACCTATTTGGCCGAACGTGTACCAATGGGTAGGTGATTTCCAAGCAATTGACATGTCATTACGAGCATTATTTTAACACTTACTTGATGTATTTTTTTTTTTACTAAGGAGATGAATTTGTCAGGGGTGCAGTCAAGGTTGAATAAACACAGCCAGTTTTTAAATGAAAAACTTATATTTTGGCGTGCCAACGTTTCGACCTGCCTTGCAGGTCTTCATCAGGGCTAAAATAACAAAAAAATGGATGTGACCAAGATGATACTAACATTAAAAAAATAAAAAAATAAATAATAAACATAATTTAAAAATGAAAAAAAAGAAAGAAACAAGAAAAAAAAAAAAAAAAAAAATTTGTAGTTAACTAGATAATTGAATACAAAATAGTAGTGAAGTTTAGTCGAAGATACAGTTGTAATAGAGTAATTATATAATTTAAATTGAATAATATAAATTTAAAAATTTTTTAAAAACTAATATAACAATACAAACTAATGTTACAATTTTATTAACAGATGTTTTTTATTAGGAATTAAAAAAGGTATAAGGGATCTATATGAAAAGGAAAATGATAAAATAGAAAGGTAAGCAAAATAATAAAGTTGGCATAACAATAAACGAAGGAAGAGGTTGAGAAAATATGAGAAATTAAATAAATGGACTTACTGAAGTAGTCTAGATGAAGGCTTGACTAACAATGACTGTTAAAAAATAAAATCAGGGAAAAGGGGGGTGGGGGATAATGACTTGCAGAAAGTAATTAAGGGTGGCAGTGGCTAATATAACATATGAAAGGGGGCGCATGGTGGATAAAAACCGAACTATATTATTTTAAATTTTATTTAAAAGGCGTGGAAGATGTTAAATATTTCGCTATCACCGTCAGCAAAAAAAAAAAAAAAAAAAAAAAAAAAAAAAAAAAAAAAAAAAAAAAAAAAAAAAAAAAAAAAAAAAAAAAAAAAAAAAAAAAAAAAAAAAAAAAAAAAAAAAAAAAAAAAAAAAAAAAAAAAAAAAAAAAAAAAAAAAAAAAAAAAAAAAAAAATAAAAAAAAAAAAAAAAAAAAAAAAAAAAAAAAAAAAAATAAAAAAATAAATAAATAAATAAATAAATAAAAAATAATTAATAGTGATGGAAAGGTTATAGTTTTTTAATAAGATTTAATACTTGGGAATAAGTGAGGGAAATGTATTGTTTATCAATTTTATGGTTTACAGGATTAGGTTCTAAATGGATGTAAATGGATTCTGATAATAGACGTTTACTATGGTTGGGGACAGTGGCAAGGATAGATGCTTTTTCGAAATCAAAGGTATGATTTAATGATAAGGAATGTTCTGAAAGTTTGGAGGCGGAGGGATTTTTGGAAGAGATGGAAAGTTTGTGTTGGGAGATGCGGGCTTTAAGGTGATTTTGGTTTCACCAATATATGATGAATGGCAATTAGGGGAGGAACATGGGATACGGTAAACAACATTTGATTTAAGTTGGAGAGGAATAGGATCTTTTAGGTTGGTGTGTTGGTGACAATGGCCATTTTTTTTTTTTATTGTTTACAGTCGTAAATTTCAATAAATAGCTATAAAAATAATAAATACATAATATAATACGTTTTATATACCTTGGGTAAAAAGTGTTTGGGAACGGGAACCCATTAAAAAGAATTAAACTTGGGCCCGAGGAAATGAAAAAATCAATTCCAAGGAATTTTTAGCCTGTTAGTAAGCCCTAATCTAATTTCTTAAACTTAAAATTGCTTGGTAATTAATAGGGCATATAAAAAAAAAAATGACCGTTTTATCAAATTCCTGGGTTCAAAACTCTGTAAATATCTTAATGCTATTTATTATTTACCAATACTTAATAATCCCTTTAGAGCGTTCTCTAAGCTTGTTTCTAAGACTGGACTTCTTAAAAAAAAAAGCATCAGTTTAGTTATTTATTTCAAAAGAAACATGACAGTCTTCTACCAAATTCTCGTGATTTTAAGACATTACTGGAAAAAAAATTTCAAAGCTGCTGAAGGAACTCGTGAAATTGTTAAATATGAATGGGATGGTGTCCTTGAAGAGCGCATTGCGCGGCGTTGGTTTGAAAAATTTAGAAGTGGAGATACAACGTTGGAAAGGAAGATGGGCTCCGGGCGGCCATTAATGGATATTGATGAGGTTCTGAAGGAAGCTGTTGAGTCAACAGTACTCGCGAACTTACCAGAGAGTGTGGTGAGTCGAAAGGTACTGTTAGTCGCCATCTTCTCTCCATGTTGAAGGTGAAAAAGACCTGTAGACTGGTCCCTCATGAACTTACTCCTTAACAATCAGCAGTCGAACCGAAGGAAAGTTTACAGAACTTCATGGGTTTGAACTCCTTCATCATCCACCATATAGTCCAGACCTCGCACCTTCGGATTACAACTTGTTTTGATCCATAGCCCATTTTCTACAAGGGAAAAAAATTGATAATTTTGCGGAAGTTGAAAATTCTGTCCAAGAGTTCTTTAACAGCCATCCTAAGAAATGGTATCAACGTGGCATCGAGCAATTGGCAAGCAGATGGGTAATGACGGTGGATATCAATGGACTATACTTTGAGTATTAATTGTATTTTATATCAAAGAAATAATAATACAAATATTTGTTTCAAAAACGGTCATTTTTTTTTATACACCCTATTATTTTAAAACAGTGCTTGCTTGCCTTTAATTATTACTTTAATAATCCGAATACCTAGGATACAAAATGGACAAACGACTTACTTAAAATCTACATATTAGACTAACACGACAATATTAAAACTCCCCTTTGTTTTCGATTTCTTCAAACTTTACAAGGAAACATTCAAATTGTCATATTCACAACAGACCTATTTACATTACAGTAATTAGACCAATGTTGATATACGGAGTTGAGCTCTGGGGCTTCCGATCTATAGAATCCAAAGTCCTTGTAAAAATACCTATGCTTTCATAGCTAATTCCATAATGTCCTGAATCCAGTAATATCTCAACTTCCATTCAATTTTCAATTTCCGAAGCGTCAAAAAAGAGGATGGCCTTGCTGTCTTCTAATATAAAAGTTTTATTGAATTGCTAGATGTATATATTCTATACAGTAAGTATTAATAAATAGTTAAAAATAAAGAAATTATTTCGTTAGCATATTAGGACGAGATGTCGCAATCACATAGCAAGTATAGAGATGCTATTTACTGAATATATATTTCTTCAATGAATACAAATGGAGGCCATAAGACAAACTCTAACTATAAAACAGAACGCAAATAATGGCCGAAAGTAAATAACATTTTAAAAAGAGGGGAAGAAGGGGAATTGTTTAAAAGGGTAGTTAGGACTTTGGGAGATTTTAAATTCCGAACGACTCGGGTAAGTAGTTAAATATTTCAAGAGGAAACTGCTTAAAGTTGTGGTAATGCCCCTCCATGGGGTTAGGAATGGACTAAGATTATTTAATGTTTTATTAATAACTTTATTTATTTTAATTGATTTATTGTTAAAAGGTTTTGAATAGTAATAAATAAAAAAATATAATAATAATAAAAAAAAAAAAAAAAAAAAAAAAAGAGGGAACATTTCCTTCTCTAGATCTATTTGCAGTTGAACTAATATGATAAAAAGTGAACAAAAACAGGACTCAAATCCTGAGTCTTGAAAACGTCTATTGAAGACAGTAAATGAAATAATCAATTTTTATTGAAATCTCTAATAGATATAATAACTAATTTAATCACAGATACGCACCACTACACAAAACGGATGAACGTTTTTTTATTTTTAATTATTTATTAATACTTACTGTATAGAATATATACATCTAGCAATTCAATAAAACTTTTATATTAGAATATAGCAAGGCGATCTTCTTTTCTAACGCTTTGGAAATCGGAAATTGAATGGAAGTTGTGAGATTACTGGATTCAAGTGATTATGGAATTAGCTATGAAAGGATAGGTATCTGGTTTAAGCTCAATTAGCAACATACAGAACATTAAGATCTTTTCGGATAAGTTTATTTTTGACAAAGTTAGGACAATTGAGGGTTCTTCAAAGGACTTTGGATTGTATAGATCGGATATTTGATTGGCTTAGTGCAGCCCCAGAGCTCAACTCCGTATATCAAAATTTGTCTAATTACTGTAATGTAAACAGGTCTGTTGTTAATCTGACAGTTTGAATGTTTCCTAGTAAAGTTTGAAGAAATCGAAAACAAAGGGAAGTTTTAATATTGTCGTTTTAGTCTAATATGTGGATTCCAAGTAAGTTGTTTGTCCATATGGTATCCTAGGTATTGGGATTATTAAAGTCTTCATACAAATCTTCAATCTTATTAAAAAAAAGTTTTGATTGGTTGTACAAAACACAAGGTTTTACACTAAAGGTGGTAATTTCTCTCATTGGCGTCCGGATTCGGACCCAACTCTTGAATTTTTTAACTCAAATTTATCTTGGAAAGGTTGTACATGTGAATGATTTAATGACAGTTTTTTCTCCTGTAATATCCAGAAATCTTATCCCAATATCAATTTTAAACATATTTAGCCATCTTTCGCTAGCCTTAGTATTGTTTTTCCTAGGGATGCTACGGCAGAACACTAAAGCTTTTTATTAATTTTTTTCAAGACAATGATGTTTACTCCCGGCATTCAATTCAAACGTCACTCACAGGCAGTTTCAGGGACAGGTTCTCGCGAGAAGGCTGGATTACTGAGAGAGTCTGACTATTGATGGGCCGGATTATCGAGATAATACTGCGCTTAATAAAATCTCAGTTTATTAATTTTAAAAAACAAGAACATACCATACATAAAAGACAAGAAAAAGTTCATAGTTTCCGACTGTTCAAAGATTTATTCCAGCGTTCAAAGCTTCCAATAAATTACAAAAGAATTATTTGCATAGTGGTAATTAGACCCATTAGGATATACAGAGTCGAGCATTTCGGCTTCTTACCATGTTTCTTACCATGCCACAAACAAACTTGTCCATAAAGAACTTAATGTTCCTGATTTGGTACAAATTGGATAAATCTTCCTTTCATACTTAACTCTGTACCTACATGAATCCACTATTTTCCCAAATTGCCTCACACTCAATTCCCAATATCCCAGGCGTCTGAAAAGAAGATGGCCAAAGAGACCTTCTAATGTAGAACTTTTATTGAAGTGCTACATACAAGTACATGTACAACATGTATGTAATGCATCTAGACTATCGAGAATAAAAAATTTGCGATCAAGACATCACTACTTTCGACTTTTTGTTGGATTAAAGTTCCTGCGAGTTGGGCTATTTAATGATATCTTATTCCACCTGTTTTTAAATTAAATCATTTATTATTTATTTTTTACCATTTACGTTTCTGTGTAAACTTTTAGGGAAAGTAAATAAACAGGTTCGTGAACCTGGAACATTACGGAATTGGAATATGATGACAATATCACTGTTGTCTTTCCATGTTGAGAACCGACCAGTCAGCAAGGTTCCTCCTGCTAGATAGACATTATTTCTTTCCAATTTGGTCGTATATCTCCTTTTTCACTGCTTCATTCATCTATTCAATATTTCCTCCATATAATTGTTGTTTCCTTTTTTTATTTTATGTCAAGCATTTTAAATTAAAAAAAAAAAAATTTGCGAGCTCTGTATGTAAATTATTCTACTGCGCAGAGTGGGGCAAAAGTGGTGAAAAAACCTTAAAATGGATATCTTTCTGGAGTCTTATTTTTGTTATTGTTGAGCACCTAAATAAATGTAGCATTAAGTTGTGGAACTTTTTTTTTTTTTCTTTTTTTTTTACTGTCTTTATGGACTTACTGTCTCCTAAGAATAAAAATAATGCACAGTAAAAAAGTACAATTGTCTGGCCTATTATTTTAAAAAAATAGATGCTTCTGTAATTACAGCATACATTTTTTACAGAAAAAAAAAATAATTAAATTAAATTTAAAAAAATAAAAATAAATAAATATATGAAATAATAATTATAACATAAAATACAATCGTATATATATATATATATATATATATATATATATATATATATATATATATTTTTTTTTTTTTTTTTTTTTTTTTTTTTTTTCCTTTCAAAGTAACCCTTTGAAAGGACCGTTTATTTAGGTTGTACGTTCATACAAATGTATACTACGTACCTTAATTGTCATAATTACATTTACATTGAAACTTTTACAATAATATTATTAAAATAATTCAGATCATTGAACAATTGAACATAATATAAAAGAAACAAATAAAACATTACAAATTGAATACGAAAATTAGAAATAAAAAAAAAATATGGTCCATGGCTGTATGTATATATATATATATATATATATATATATATATATATATATATATATATATATATATATATATATATATATATGAACATATGAAAGAAAGGAAGAGAAAAAAAAAAAAGTAATTCTAAGTTATCATTTAATTATTGACATATTTGCGGAAGATTGATTGTCTAAAAGGTACAGGAATAAATTATTTTTAAAGGAGGTTATGGAAGCTGCTTTACGAATAGAAGTGGGTAGGGAATACCAGAAGGACGTGGGACGAAAGATGAAGGATTTGTCAAAGGAAGCGGTTTTATGTGAGGGGATATATAGGTTAAAAGGTTGGGATCTAGTGTTTAGGAGGTGGATAGATGAGCGCAGAGTGAATAGATCAAGAATATAGGAAGGCTTTTTGGTTTTTAGACATTGGAATAGGAAAGTACCCAGAAGGTATTGCCGTCGGAATTCAGGAAAGAGCCACCCAAGCTCAGAATATTCTTCAATATAATATAAAATAGTTGTTAATTGTTGAAACTAAGACATAAAAAAATATAACAATAATAAAAATTAAGGATGAAATGGAAAGAGCAATAAATAAAATCATACTCTATGTACAATAATTATAAATATTCCGAGAAACACCCCGATGAAATTTTGCCCCCTAATTAGGAGGGCAAACCGGGCTCAGAGAGTTCCCAGCGCTGTTTTATTAGCTGCGTCACTAGCAGATTTGATTATTTCATTGCCAATAAATATACATGTCCTAGAAGTTGCAGTTTTCTGAAGTGAAGGAAATAACACGTTTTTTAGCATTCTGTTAAAATAATTTTTTTATGAGGCGCGGTAGATCGTTGGGTAAGGCACCTGACTATCAAGCTCCCGGACCAGAGTTCGAGTTCGACTGAAGATAGAAAATTTATATTCTGTTATTTAAGCCATGGATCGACTTGTGGGGAGACCCTTCTTGGGCACACCCAGCTTCTAAAAAGGTGGATACTCTTAATTAAGTAAAAAACCTGAAGGTTGAGCGTGAATTTTGACCAAATCTCCCTCTTTCAGAACCGTTGGCTCAGTAACAGGATGTACTTACCTAATTACTGAACCCAAGACCCTTGATAGGTTGTAGTGGTAACGGTTTTTTTTTTTTTTTTTTTTTTTTTTTTGAACATAAGTATAGACTTGTACAGGTTTTTGCAGGATTTTAATTTTGCGAAAGTAGGCATGCCTGTGAGTACTGAGAATTTTTTATTTCATTCGATCCTTTACAAAAAGCTCCAAGCTAGGTTAACTATAAGGGTTAAAATTAAAGTACAAGTATTTAAAAATAGTGTTATCAGTTTAGAGGGTGTGGTGTAGGTTAGTAGGTAAGGTACAGCATTGTTATCCTCTCGGTCCCGACATTGAGCACGGCTTAAGTCAGAAAATTTAATTTATGTTTCTTCAGGTGAGAATCGACTTCGCTGTAGGAGACCCTCCTATGGCACACCCAGCCTCTATAAAAAGGCTACCCTTAATTGGGGAAAAACCTGGCGGAGTATGATTGCTGACCACATCCTTGAACAGTCGCTGGTCACGAAACAATAATTCCTTACCAAGTACTGAATGCTAGATCGAACCATCATGGATTGTCACGATAAAGATTTTTGTTTCAGGTGAAAAATAGTGCCATGAACTAGTGGATTAATGAGATTCTACTGTAATAAATAAATAATAATAGTCGTCATATATCTTAGGAAAAATAATATTTAGCTGGAACAATGATTAGCCCTCCAGAGAATTTAGAAAGTTAAAAAAATTCATAATTGTTAGTACAGCATCGCGACGGTTTTAGTGGCATATAAACGAGACATAGATGGGAGGATTTTGTTAAGGCTGACCTTTATTTGAGGGTCCATAGATTGTCGGTACGGCACCCACTCCTCAATATATCTAAGCATTATTAGTAATAATATAAATCAATTGATACATAAATCTCTTCGGAATAGGCTGACACTATACGTCAGTTTCTCTAAGATTACTTGAATACGACTAGATATAAATTATTCCTCGCATGATTAATGTTTACCTGCCACTTAGGACTCCTTGGTGCCAGAGGAACAAGACAAGGTTGTCTCGTTGTGAGGCCATCGACTGTTCCACTTAGGGAAGGGTTCCCACAGTTTCTTATGATGATGGTATTTTTACAGTTGGCTCCATTGTTGATTCAGCACGCCAGGATGCTAAAAAAAAAATATTTTTTAAATATATTTGCTTGTAAGGAAATATGGAGTGAAATATTTAAAATACTTTACAATATTTGTCATTATGAAACTAATTTAGAAGTTTTAAATCTTCAATGATAAATGCTAATTTATTTACTGTAACTTATGTAAACATGTTAATAATAATTCTTCTTTTTTTTTTTTTTTCCATTATACCACCAAGAGTATATTGCCTCTCCTAAAACGTAGCATTGACATTCAATGTTTTGATATAACATTGACGAAATTGTTTTTAACACCGTTATGTAACAGGTTATTTAAAGAAGGTACTGTTTTATGTGGCTATTGAAGTCATAAAAATAAATCAGTTTCTGATTGTCACTCTAACTGAACCCCTGATGAAGGCTTGCAATGCAAACGAAACGTCAGCATAATAAATAAAAATTTATTTTAATTGCTGTGTATCTATAGTCACAGATAGTCTATTATCTATAGTCATTTGCAGTCGCAAACCCCAACTACCTACATATTAAAATACTTCACAGTCAACAAATACCCCATTAATTAAAATAAATCTGTTTTAATGTTTATGTTTAGATAGAGTTCTACATAATTGAAAGGTTTGGTGGATGAAGGGGTTATGTTAAAAAACACAATTGGGAGTAATTATTATTTTTTTTTTTTATGAATCTTTGCCTTAAGCAGGAAAATGTTTTATAGCCCTTCATCTTCTTAATAGTAGTACTATGGTGATTGTGTGTTTAGTCTTAATTTTTTTTATTGGGAAATCTGTATTTTTCAACTATACCGTAAATTTGTATAGTGTATGTCCATTGTGATTTTAGCTGATGCTTATACGTTCCTGTTTCATATATAAACCCGTATCATTAATATTTTTTAAAATTTATAATAATGGAATTTTTACATTTTCCTCAATCGAATTCTTGTTTTCTACGATTTAACCTTTCGCTTGCAATAACAGTGTTCCATTTAGGAAGATAGTTATTTTTAATTCTTAACCAATTCCTGTCCTACTGTATCCTCTAATTTATATTCCAATTATACCCTGTTGAACAGATCCGCTACCTAGGGCTCCATCTGGACAAACGTCTTACTTGGAATCCTCATACAAGACTAAAACGACAAGAAACTGCTTGACGTTTTCGTCGTTCTTCAATATTTACTAGACAAACGTTCAAACTTTTACGATTAATTAAAAGAGATTTATTTACATGATATTATGACTATTTAGTCATACGAAGTTGAGCTTTTGGGTGCCACTAAACTAACCTAGTTCGTCACTTGTCCAATCCTTATACAATATAAAATCCATCTAAAGATCCTCAATGATTTTTATTATGTCACATACAAACATGTCTATTAAGATGTTAAAGTAATATATGTCGATGATTTTGCCCAAACATAATTAAAATCCTTCCATAGCAAACCCCATAACTATTCAAATCCATTAGTATCACAACTTGCTTCACATTTCATTCCGGATATCCATTCGAGGTGCCTGAAAAAGAAGATGTTCAAGAGACCATGTTAAACTAGAATTATTGAAGTGCTTCTAGTGAGTAGTTCTTTACATGTTATTGACATATCATTGGAATATTTTTTTCAAATTTACGTTTTTTATAATGTATACAGTTATAAATCAATAAATAGGTAAATAAAATAAATTTATACTAGCTTCAAATAGATAAAGAATAATCGACTAGTCATAAGGGAAAACCTAAAGAATTGTCATATTTTTTCATTTGTTACGCTCTAGTTATGGAGTTTATTAATAAAAAAACATTTTTATTTTGTCTCGTTAGTTGAGAATCATGTTTGATTTCTTATTTTACTTTTTTGTATATTCTTTCTATTTTTAAGCAAAAAATTTTATCATTATTTCCAAACAATATAACTTTAACGAATTTTTATTTTAAACAGTAAGGTGTGGGGCACAGTGTAACGGAGTACAGCTTAACATCTCATACTCTATCCCCTTTGATTATTTATTTCTTATTAAGTGTAGACCAATGGAGATTGTTTAAAACATGGACTTCTTATCAGAAACATTGCAAAGAAGAAAATAGTGGTAAATAATCCGTCAATCCTGATTAAATAAATTCGTATTCTTTTATTCAGACAAACCGAGAATCAAAATATCCTGGAAAACAGAGCCATTAAGGACTATGGAGGAATACTGGAAGTAATTACCAAACTCCTGGAAACCCGGATACTCCAGCCTGCTGCGACCCGCCCTTGGAACCACTGGCCTGTTAACAACCTTTTTCTCCCGCCGATGACCAATTTGAGTCCATTGTCCGCCGGCATTCCCTGTTTCTTTGCCATTGTACTCGCTAAATGGCCCAATAACGGGGACCATTTCCAGGTCCCGGGGCACCATCAACTCTGTTAGATTTAATCGGCCATCCATCCCGGTTGCACACTTACTTTCTAACAGAAGTAATTTTTTTTTTTTTCTAACAATAAATTACAAATTATTCCGAACGGGTAGCTATTTATTCACCATAAAATTGTTCACGTTGGAGCCATTAAAAAGATCTATTTATTGATAGTTACAACTGTACAACCACTAATACAACTTTTTAAAAATACTTTATTGATATTTACAACTGTTTACTCTGCATATAATAAATAAATCTGCGGTTCAATGATTACAATATGTTCAATAACTTTTGAAGAACTATGGTATCATTAGTAGCACTTTAATAACTGTTTTACAATAGAAGGTCCCTAGGCCATTTTCTTTTGAGACGCCTCGGAGAGTTACTGGAAATCGAGTGAGAAGCAAGTTGGAAGTCTGGTGGATTTACGTGGATGTTCAATTTTTCATGGATAGATAAGTATTTGGATTGAGCTAAATCAGTGACATATGGAACATTAAGATCTTCATGGATAAGTTTATTTCTGACAAAGTAACGATCATTGAGGATTTTGGATAGCAAGGGTTAATTAGATAGATTTAGTGCTGCCCCAGATTTCAACTCCATGCATACTAATTTCTGTAAATGATTATTTTTAATTAGTTGGAATATTGGAGCGTTTGTTTAGTGAATACTATATAAGTCGAAAACGATAAGCAGTTTCTTGTAGTTTTAGTCTTGTTTGTGGAATCCAAGTTAGACATTTGTATGATGGTATCGAAGAATCAATAAAAGAAATGGCAAGACTGTTACTGGTTGCATCTGCACAAGGAACATGTCTGACGATGCATATGTACATACTGCTTACGGGTTAATCCATAATAAACTACTTTTAAGTTTTTAACATTTGAAATAGTTTTGCTCCTATCTGAATAGCAAAATAAATCAATTAAAACGATCAAATAAACAGGGATACAATTGTAACATAATAAGAATATTTAAATGGCTTTTTTTTATTTTTATTTTTTATTACACTAAACGGCCTTAAAGACCACGCGAATATAATGACTGTTCTGTTCTTTCTTTCTATCTATTTCTCCTTCATTATTTTTGATTGCCTTTGTTTCCTTTCCTCCGTCCAGGCAATCCCCTTCATAGGCATCCTCCTGTCCACAAGAACTTTGACCTCATGCAACCTCTTTCTGTATTCCTCTTTGTCCAAACAATCTTGGTATATTATCTCTGTATATAATACATGTATAATCTGATGATGGTAAGTCAATAACATAAAAAGAACTACTCACTAGCAGCACTTCTATAGTTCTACATTATCTTCTTTTAAGACGTCTCGGAGGATTATCAGGAATGCAGTGTGAGGCAAGTTGAAAGACTAGTGGATTCGAGTTGGTATGGAGTTTACTGTGAAAGGATAGGTATCTGGTTTGGACCAAATCAGCGGCATATGGAACATTAAGAGCTTTATGGGTAAGTTTGTTTGTGACATAATAAGGAGAATTAAGGATTTTACGAAAGATTTTTGGATATTGCTGACTAATGTATTGACTAAGTCAATTTAGCAGCTCAAGGTAATGGTGATTTCTGACTCATTCCAAGCAATTATTGTTAAAAACCATTTAATATTCGATGACACACATTGACCTGCGCATATTGGATCACATAAGAAAACATATTATTTTCTTTTAATCAGCTGTTGAAAATTACAATTTTATAACTGATAAGGTTTAATTGCATCGCGTATTAATTGGAATGATTTATTATCTGTTAAATTTAAAGGCTATAGAAGAAAAAAAAAGAGGATTTAAAAAGTAGATAGTTCTTATCGAAGCGTTCAACAATCTGAGAGCTGTCAGTCTAATATATGTGTAGAGATAAAGATAGTGGCTATCTCCCTTCCGACAAGTCCATCGATACTAACCAGCATAATTGTTATTTGATGAATTTTAAATTATAATCATTTATAATTTTTAGGGATTTTAATTAACAGCTTGTCTTAACAAGAAGACACACCCAATTTTTTTCTTGGAGGATTAAAATAAAAAAAAATCTGAGATTATAGACCCCATTAATTTGTTTCGATAGTGCAAGAATCTAGCATTAGTTATTTATCAGGTATTTTAATGACATCAAATAGAGTTAATTTTTTCAAATGTGGGCTATTTTCACATTTACATTTTTTTAAACAAATGGGCATATACTTTAGCCATGGCATACGAAACGAATTTGGATTTTTTTTTTTATGCAGTTATTTATTGAAATCTACAACTGTATAAAATAAAAAAATAAATAAATTTAGTGAATGTAAAGATAATGGCAGAATGAACCCAAATGGACTAACCAGAACATTTTTTGACCACTTTCGCAACAAAAATACTAAACAAAATTGCTTTAGTAATTTACAGAGAAGGACTTGAACGAACTCCGTATCACAGAAAATATGCTTACAGATAAAAGTGCAAAAAATATAACCGAAGACAAAAGAGGAGAGGAAAGCAAGATAAGAAAGAATGAAGCAAGCAATACTGGGCTAAAAGAATGGCGCATATTATTCAGAAGTTATTGATCTAAAGTCAGGTGAAACGAAAAAAAAAAAAAGATAATGCTTAAAATTATATGTCAATGTCTTGGATAGCAACTTTCCTTTGGTAGCATTTCTATAAAAATAACAGGCCGTATCAAAAGACAATCGGTTTTTCATTAATTAAGATCTATTTGGTCTGTACCGTCTTTGTTATAATTATATTTTCAATTCGATCTTTCCCAATGTAAAAAATATTTTTTTTGAAGATGATGCTCGTTAGGATCTTTGTCAAACATATGCGGAAATAGGTAAGCAGTTAAATAGTTCCCAAGCAACAGCCTGGAAATAACTACATCAAGTGGGGAAAATAAAAAAAAGTGGATAAATGGGTCCTTCATAGTTATCCAAGGCAAAAAAGAGGCCACATACTGCACATTTGTATTGGGGATAAATTAATGGAAATTGGATGGGAAACATTGCCCTACCCACCATATTCTCCCGATCTCAGATCTCTGGGCAGTTGTTGCATTACGTAATAGTGATTATTTTAATGAATAAAAATACTTTAAAGTATAGGGGTCGTTTTCAAATAAAATGGCAATTTGCTGTCCCAGCACTTTGAATGGCTGTAAAAAAAAAACATACAACCAATATTTCACTATTGTTAATTTTTTTCTTGTCGAGTTCATTTGTTTAAATTAATAGGCCTTAAAACTTCAATTTTAAATGTTTGATAAAGAAAAAAAACAAAATAAATTATTAAAAATTTTGACATAGGTTACTGTCCACAGTTCAAGTTTACAACTTACAACCTTCACAAAGAGTATAGGAATTTGTTTTCATTTTATTCTCTTCGTTATTTATTGTTAAATTATGTGTATATTAATTGAATATAGAACTTTCTTTTGAAAATATGAAATTTTGGGGGCTTGAGAAAAGATTTTCTTTGTGTCCGAGAATTTCCGAATTTATTCATTTGATGTACGTGACCGGGTGTAGAAAAGTGGGTTCTGGAGCTAGAGGAGTCGGGATAACGTCCTAACACCCTCCAGACTATGTATTGTAACCATTCCCAACCAACGGCCCAGGTCGCTGTATTAACCTAAGTAAGACGACATTGATTCTCAAAACATAGTGAGTGCCTTAATTCATTTTGACATACGTTACCATTGTTTTCTCACATTGAATTCAGCACTTCCAATCTAACTTTTTACAGTTCGTAGTTTTCTACATTACAAATGTTTCAATACCGTTATATTTGAAAAAAAATTGTAGTTAAATAATCTTTTTCTAATTAAAATTCCTAATATTTGACATACGTTACCGTTATAGTAACGTGTGTTAAAATTTTTGTGAAATGTATTAATTTATGGTTCCATTTGTTAAATTTATGGTAAAAAAAAAAAGAAAGAAGAATTGTGAAATAAAGCTTTTTTTTTTTTTTTTTTTTTTTCTCTCTCTTAATGTATACATATACAATGGAAAAGACTGTGATCGCTAGAAATGAAAATTAGGTCCTAGCATTTTGTAATGTTGTTGATAAAACATATAATAAATACTTTTAATTTTGTTTTTTTAAGAGTTTTTCTTAAAATGCAATTTTTCTAAATGTTTCTCTAAGTCACCATTAAGTGTGGACATATTTTTGACGTACGTTACCAACAATTAAAAATAAATAAATTAATCAGTTAATAATAATTTTTTGGTAAGGAAGGATTATTGAAAGGGTCTAAACATTCTTAACAGTTGTTAATAACTTTAGGGGGGGGGGACAATAATAAAATCCTTAAACGTTTTAACAAAGAAAAAAAAATTGGTACAGTAGGTACGTTAAATGTTTTGGAAATTTTTTTTTCACACAAAATTTATTAATATTGCTCTTCCTGGAAAATCACTTTTAATTAGCAATCTTTAGAATCCTTAACCAAAAGCTGAATAAAAATCATAATGCTGACAAGTTACAAACCTGGTTACATATGTCAAATTATTAAAGGTTATATTTATTTTAAAATTCATTAAAAATCAAGGAAGCTAAAATTTGACGAACCAACACAGGTATATATTCTCAAGTAGTTTGGCAACATCATAGTATGCCACAGAACATGGATAAGTAACTTTTTTTTTGAGGATTTGTGGGTTTTCTGGAAAGCTAAATTGCCATTTTATTTGAAAATGACCCATAATCCAATACATTTATTGATTCATTGAATTTTTTAACTATCCAAAAAATGAAAGGGCTTTTGAAACGACCTGGCATTATATTAGAAGTTTCTAAAGCCTTCTCCTTTTCTGCCTTTTCTTCTCCTCAGTGGATTTCAATGGTTAAGGAGTTTACTTTGGAAGGCCAAGTAACTGGTTTTGGCTAAATCAGCAACATATGGTACATTAAGACCATAATGGATAAGTTTGTTTATGAGATAATAAGGATTATTGGTGATTTTGGATTGTGAAGATTAGATATGAGACGAATCGGATGGCCGCAAACCTCAACTCTGTATGTCCAAATAGTCTAATTACTGTCGTAATGAATGTAAATAAGTCTCTTGTAATCGGAAGGTTAGAACGTTTGACTAGAAAATTTTGAATAAATCGAAAACAACAAGCCGTTTCTTCTTATTTTAGTCTTGTATGTTGGTTAATGGATACATGGATACGAGATGAATTAGATGGTTTAGTGGAACCCCATTGCTTAGCTCCGTATTTCCTAATTATTCTAATTACTTTAAAGTTATGATTAACATTGAAGGTTCTATCATTGAGTTATGAGTGTATAAGATAGTAATTTACGGAGTTTGTGAAACAGTCTCGGGTGGCGGACACGGTCAAAAACTAGAATCAAAATTTTAGTGACTCATACTAAGAAATCTTAAACAAATATTTGTATAAGAATATGCTGTTTTTTTTTTTGTGAATATAATCTGCTTTACCCTTTTTTCTTCTCTTAATCCCGCCTCGAACCCCCCCCCCTCTTTTTTTTTTTTTTTTTTAATCCTCCATTTATTTACAATACATACAATATAATATACAATATATATATTAGGATCTTGGATTGCCTTGCGGCATTTGAAGATGGGTGTCCTTGGCAGCTGCTGGATCCACTCTGTTGACGGATGGTCTTCCTTCTTCTATGTTGAGCGAGGAGTCACTCTGCTGGCGGTGGTGGCCCCCAAACCCCGAACCCCCACCGCCACTCTTCTATATCGTACCTCTTTAGCAAAAAGAGTAAACAGGAAGGGGTCGTTAGCGTTGAAAAACTATCTCCAGCCTCCCGTAGAATGGGTTAACAACGAATGAATATCCTTCATAAACACTGTTTTACAGATCTACCAGGATCTGACGATTTTTTCAAGGCCGAAGGACATCCTTGGCCACTCTCTCCATCCACAATTAAAATTATCTTTTTCCTCCTTAAGGATCGCTGTTTTAACGGTTTTTAAGTTATCCGAAGGATAACTTCCGCCATTGTTGTCCTCCAGGATATTGTTTTAAAATGTTAGATGGTTTTAAGATGGCGGACCTTAAAAGGACACTTTTTTTTTAATATTTGACTATTTAACTGTTTTAAGATGGCGGAAGGATATTCATTCGTTGTTAATACTCAATTCATATAATATAGACTATATAAATTTTACAAAACAAAAAAGTTGAAAATATATTGATAGACAAAAATTAAACCTATTGTTTTTTGTTTTTTTTTCATTTTCATGGCTAAAAATTGTGTTTTTCTTTTTGAGTTTTAGTTCTTTTCGTTAGATTTGTTCTTTAGTTTAGTTTATTTTTGTTAGATTGATAGTTCTTTAGTTTTGTTCTAGACGTAGAATATATATAGCTACCGTTTGATGAACTTAGATTGACCTAGTCAGCCGAGTTGCTTAACTTTCTTGATCAAAGAAAAAAAAAATAATCTTAAGAAAAAGCAATTACAGGAGCGGAAATACTTTGACTAACTGGAGTAAATTAATAACCAATCGCCTGACTTGGACTTAGACGAGAAGCCTGAAATTATAAAGTAATTTCCAACTTCTTTAACAAATAAAAAAAGGAAATTGATTAGCTGATTGAATACTATAATAGCGATTCTGAAATGTTCCCTTAATATGGCCTCTGAACCATTTTCTTGTCAGCTATCATTTTGATAGTGATAATGCAAAAAATGAACGAGGAAAAAGTAAGGTGTTCATGAGATCCTCGCTGATTTTTTTCCTAAACTAATTAATTTTAGTGAATATCATCCTTGTACAGAATCAGAATTTTAGCTTTAAAGAATTGTATAAAATAATCTTGCGGTAGATGAGTGAGCCAATATGTTCTAATCCCAAAAAAGTAGAGAGATTTTTTTTATTTGTTTGTTGATATTTAAAATTGTATATATATAATATATATATATATATATATGCATCAAGTAAATGTCTTATATACAATACTCGAAACAAATTACTCATCAGTAGCACTATAAAATGTCTATATTACAACGTCCGGAAGCCATCTTCTTTTCGGATGCCTCGGAATGTTATCTGAAATATAATATGAAGCAAGTTGAGAGACTAGTGATTTGAGCTAAGTCAGCTGCATATGGAACATTAAGGTCTTTAATAGGTGTATTGGTGGAAGAGTAAGGAGCATTGAGAATTTTTCGAATGATTTTGGATAGTAAGGATCAGATAGGAAATGAATTGGATAGTTAAATAGAGCCCTAAAGCTCACCTCCGTACGCCCAAATAGATATAATCACCGTCGTGTAAATGAGTCTGTTGTAATCAGAAGCTTTAAACGTCTGTTCAGTTAACGTTGAAAAAGTCTAAAACGTCGAACGTTTGTTTTAATCTTGTATGCGGATTTCAAGTAAGACGTTTATCCAATAAAGTCAAGAGAACAAACGAAAACCCAATGTGATCCAAAATATATAAACTATTACAAATAACTGTAACACACTTGATATATAATTTTTTTTATTTGTCTAATTAATGTAATATTCGATTTGCAGCAATCATTTTTAAATTTTAAAGTTCTTCGTCGTAAACCGACTTCTTGCCCTGAAGTATCCTTTAATAATATTCCTGTTAAACAGATCCGCTACCTAGGACTCGATCTTTACAAACTTCTTACTTGGAATTAAGGTAGGATACTATAACGACAAAAAAATGCTCTTTGCTAAAAAAGTACTCCAACATTTGCTAGACACTGTGTTCTGAGGAACAATTCCACGTTAATTTTAGGTTTATTTATTAATTTGTTGGCACTAAGATCGTTTGGAAGGTTTTTATAAAACCAATGTCTTTACCCGTAATATTTTACTACAGTAAAACAGTGCTTACAATAAATCTAAAAGGTCTCGTTCGCCCGAACCAACGGATCTATAACGCTCAGTGAGATCCGTGAAAATGTCAACGGGAATCTTTTTGAAAGTAAGTTTAGAGACTTGTCGGTTTAGGTGGACATGAAGTTAATTATCTTGTGATAAATACGCAATTTCTACAAATGATAAGACTTTAAGTTTAATATTGTTATTTTTACTGATGATTTATTAAGGAGTTTTGAGGATTGTACTTCGGAATTTATATTATAAGAATTGGATACGAAAGATTTTCGATCGTATAGTGGAGTCCTATAACTTGGTCCTGGATCAAGAATTTCTGGGTTCAGATTCGTTCAGGTAGTACAAGCGGAATGGATTTGAAGAATTTTATTTATAGATAGATTGAAAGATGATTTGATATATTTATAGGAATATTACTATAATTTTTCGTTCCTTAACTTTAAGCTGTATTCGTATTTCAGTACATCTTGAGACCAACAAAGCAACCGTAGAACGTCCCGTTTAGCACGACCGGAATCGAACTAGATTGCTTCATTGGTATTGTAGGTCAGATCCGTCCATCATTTTCGGCTCTGGGTTAGCTTATCGCTATTGAAGGACGGTGTTGGCAGTGATATCTTCTAGTGGTTGACATTTAAAGCCCTTATCAATTTTTTGGCGGCAGCCTGTTATCTAACGCTTGCTATCTGGGGCACTGAGGCTGTCTTATCGCACTTATGTGATTACGATGTCCCTTGACTTTTAAAATGTATAAATTGAAACGTAAAAACATTTATACAAATAAAGTCTAATAAACAATCAAAATTGTGATAACAACAGGTTTTAGCAGAAATCCTTTAGTCTCTCATATACGACATAATACCTTAAAATAATAATATAATATTGGTTTGTCAAGAAACTAATTCTGGTTTACGTTTTTAAATAAAATGATATAATAAATTATTATACATTTTTTATTTGCGAATAAGCCCATTGGGACTACGCATAGTACTCAAGAGGTATGCTTCTCCTTTCTCCGTGCCCACACTTCCTTCATTCTTCTTCAGTTGGGTACTTTTCTCTCTTGAGACCATGTTTTTCCTGTCTTTTTCTTACGTTTCTTCTCCTGTTCAACTTGCCAATTTTGGACCTGAAAACTACCCGGTTTGATAGTTAAAATTAATGCATCTAATTATTAATCTAAATACGCTTATTAATTAATTTCTATCGACTTCCGATTAATCAATATTTTATTCTTTCAAATTGGTACTGTTACTTAAAAGTATAAATGATAGACTAGAAGTTACGATAAAGGGCGGCAAAGGGCAAAGTTTCAAAACTAAGTTCTACCAATTTCATTTTGACAAAAAACTTTCACAACTACTTTCCACTGTTCCCAGTTGAACAGATCCGATACTTAGGACTACCATTGGACCAACATTTAACTTGGAATCCACATACAATACTAAAACTGCAAGAAACTGCTCATCGTTTTCGGCGTATTTGTTTTTACAGAGGTAGGCATTTACCGTTCCATGTGGCGTATCGTTGGTTTATATTTTTATTGCTTTCGAATAATGAGGAGGAGCACCATGGTGTTGGAAAATAATATTTTGCCGAACTTCAGGTGGAATATCGTAATAAAGTTGTGGTAGGATATTTTGTAACAAATCTTAGTAATTCTCATCATTCAATCTGTTGGGCAAACTATGATTTTTTAACACTATTCGAAAGCAATACAAAGATGAATAAACTAACGATACTCCACATAGAACGGTATAAATGCCTTCCTCTGTAAAAACAGATTCATCCGCCCATAAAATTCACCTCAAAAAGTAGTATTCTTCAATACAATCTGCATTCAGAAGCTATCGGAAAAATCCAGGTCTATTCATTATCATTGGATTTAAAACATTACATTGAAAATCTAATAAAATAAATCCTAAGTAATAATAATAAATAGATAAATGTAATTACATAAGATCCTCTGATCTTGTGTCGCTTTATTGGCAGTTTTCCTTTATTTTCTATTAAACAATAATTTTTTTCTTTGCTTTATATTCCAATGAAGAGTTTATTATGTTTAAAATGCACAATTTTATTAAGGAATTGTCATAATGTTTTATTTACACAAGTAATTGGTTTGTACGCCAAATGAGAACACCATGAGCTATGAAGTAATATAAGACATTGTGACTTCCCCAAATAAGGTGACGATCAAGCAGTTCTTTAGGTCACAAGTTTGTAAAATTCAAGGTTACATGTACTATGCTCTTATAGAAAATTTAATGCTTAATCTGAAAATGTGGTAAAAATTTGAATAGTATTTAAACAAAATTGAGATATTACAACTTTTATGGAAAAAAACGTGGTTTCCTCTCAAAAATGTCTTGGATTTATTATATATTTGCAACGGGTTGGAATAGAAAAGTGAGGTCTGCGGCATTTTGCTACATTTTTGATCTAGTTTCACTCGATTTTTTTTATTTTTTTTTTTTACTCTAAGAGGTACTCACCCTGTGTTATTCAAACCAATACAGCTCACCGAAAACTTGTGAAAAAATCCAGAAAGCATATAAAATGTAAGCAAACGCGATTTTTTTTTCATTCAAACCAATTATTGGCAGATTATACATAATCTGCCAATGATTGGTTTGAATGAAAAACTGCGTGGACACACTAACAAACAGATACATGTATCTGTTTGTTAGTGTGTCCACGCAGTTTTTCATGAAATTGTCGATAATGTTTATGAATATGGGTTTGAACTGTTGGAATACGTAAGTCTGTATGTACCGTATCGTTTGACACATGAGGAGGGGAGTCTTTGGAATCCTAGCGACAAATGTAAAATCAAAAACATTCTCCATTACATTTCTCAAAAGGAAACTCTCGTAAAATTTTCTATCAGAGTAACACCTACAGAGCTTAAGCGTGTGTAAAAAAACGTTACACCTAAAGATTATAGACCCCTAGCCAGAAGACATACCCATATCAAAAATTTAATTATTATTATTATTATTATTATTTTTAATGAATTCAAAGTATATACTATATAAATATCCTAACCTTAATTTCACAATTCAATCGATTTCTAAGAACGACTTCTTTAACAACAGAAATCTAATAATAACGTCTTTTCGATAATATTATTTAATAATAATAAATGTGATACTTGTTTTATTTATAGTTATCTATAGAACTATATAATTCCATATCATTCGTGAAACGCCTAGGCTAGAACAGACAACAGGAAATCGCTATCAGTGCCAACATTAACATTATCTCCTCGAGAGGATGTAGTCTACACGGACATTTAATTTTTTGTTGAGTTAGTTGATAGTACTGCGATTGTGGTAGAAGTATTAAGAGGAATTTCCGTGAAAGCACGAGGAAAAAAAAAGAAATATATATATATATACCAGTCAATACCGTTATTCCAATGAACTGAGCCCTGGTTTTAGGATTTTGTTTCACTAATAAAATATACAACAAAACTTGAAATATTCACTTAGATCCTTCTTATGCAATGTTTAAGTAAGATGTCAAATATGGTGAAATGTTCACAAAGTAAAAATAATAATAACCAAAGCAGTTTATAAAACACTTCGTTATTAATCTTAAACGAAGTGGATACAGTAAACCAAGATACCATATCAGTTGACTTACGTATGACATTATATAGGGATATATTGAATTATGAATCGATAAATGATTTGGTATTTATATGATGTTTAGTTTATCTGATAATATTATTTCGAATGTTCATCCGACTTTAAGATATTCCGTATATGCCTTTTCAAAAATAATGCTACATTTGGCAAATTCTTAATTCATCATCATCATAGTCATTCCTCATTGAACCGCTTAAGCAGTGTGAGGAGGAAGTCTGTAGAGCCTTCTCCAGCTCAGTCGGTCGTTTACTAGCTGTTTTCTGCAGTTCCATTCAAGTCCTCTTTTTCGGAAGTCCTTTTTAACTTCGTCCTCCTATTTAGTTCTAGGACGGCCTCTTCCTCGCTTTCCTTCTACTTTTGGCCTATAGACTTCATTGACAACTATGTTCTGATCCATTCGTAGGAGATGTCCACGCCATCTCAACCTGTTTTCCTCTACTAATTCGTTGGCAGGTTTAACGTTGAGGTTTGATCTGATGGTGGTATTACGTATTCGAGCTCTTTCAGTCCCTTGTATTATGGATTGATGCTTTTTTTCTTTTTTAATTCTTAATTAAACATTTTATAACCATCTTCGTCCACAAAGCACTCCTGCGGTATATGGATAAAGTAAGGAGCATTGAGGATTTTTCAAAGGATTTCGAATTTTAAGGATTTGTTACGAGATGAATTGGAAGGTTTAATGGAGCCCTGAAGCTCAACTCCGTAAGTCCAAATAGGTCTAATCGCTGTCATGTAAATGATTATTAGCCAGCGTGTAATTTTTTTTAATTAACCGGCATCTTAGAGCGTTACTCTAGTGAATGTTAAATAAAATTTTTAACCTATGGAACATTTAGGTCCTTATGGATAGATTTGTTTGTGACAGAGTAAGGATCATTAGGAATTTTTCAAAGGCTTTTGGATTGTAAGGATTGGATACCTGACAATGTGAATGGTTTAGTGGAACCCGAAACTCCTTATGTCCAAATGGGTCTAATTACTGTTTTGTAAATAATTTCCTTGTAATTATTAGGAAGGTTTGAACGTTTGCCTAGTAAATTTTAAATAAGTCGAAAACGACAGAAAGTTTCTCGTCTTCTAAGTCTGGTACTCCTTCTGCATCTTTAAATTCAGTCTGCTGCTCTAAGACCTGATGTCTCTCCGAAGACCTTTTCATTTTTCCTCCTTGGTGAATTTCAACATGTTTTATTTCTTGTCTTACATTTTGAAAAAAAAAAAAAAAAATAATGATGTATATACAGGGTAAGTATCTCTTAGTGTAAAAAAAAAAAAAAAAAAAAAAAAAAAAAAAAGGGGTGAAACTTGATCAAAAATGTAGCAAAATGCCGCAGACATCACATTTTCTTTTTAATCCAATGAAGAGTTTATTATGTATAAGATGTACATTTCCATTAAGGGATTCTCATATTGTTTTATTTAACTAACTGATTTGTATGCCAAATGATAACACAATTTTTCGGTTTCCAAAGTAAATTTCTCCATGAAATCGAAACAAAGTCATTACGTTTAGCATATCATTCGAAAGCTGATTAAATTTTTAAGTTTTTGTAAAATTTGCAGTTTTGTGGATAGTTTTTTTGAAAAACGGTGAGCGTTGAAGTGATATAAGACATTGTAACTTCCCCAAATAAGGTAAAGATCATGCTGTTATTTAGATCCCAAGTTTGTAAAATTCAAGGTTACAGGTTCTCTGTCATTATAAACAATTTAAATATTTAAACAAAATGGAGATATTACAGCTTTTATGAAAAAAAACAAAACATGGTTTCCTCAAAAAAATCTTAGATTTATCATATATCTGGAACGGATTGGAATAGAAAGGTAAGGTCTGCGGCATTTTACTACATTTTTGATTTAGTTTCACCCAAATTTTACACTAAGAGATACTCACCCTACATAATCTTTTCAGCAAAGTTCTGAAGTGTTGTAATTTTTTGTTTGCACTTAAAAATGATGAAACCAGGAACTTCACACACCAGAATAAAACGATAATACTAGAGTATGTGAAGAAAAAAAAATTTCTTTTTTCTCTTTGTTGATATTTTTTTGTTTACAATTATGTACCTCTTATGCTCCTTGGAAAGTTCATCACTTCTTTCTGAGGGTAATCTCTCTTTGCAGCTTCTTTTTATTTTATGTTTTTCCTATATCTTTTTTAATTTTTCGGAACCAGGTTGTTAATTTTTTTCCCAGAGATACTTGAGAATCTGTTTTGACAGCCTGATGTCATCAATTATGCATAAATTTCCAAAAAAAATATATCTCACTTCCTTATTGTATCTGTTATCTTTTCCAGCTCTAAAAGTTTCCTCATATATTTCCTAGTTTGCCTTACTTTTAATTGCGGGCAAGGCATTCACTTTCATGGTTGCATTTTCGTAACGTCTTATTTTGGAATTATTTGAGATGTAGTTTTTATTGTAAATATTGTTTGTTATCCTTTCAATTATGAATAATGTTTTCGCCAATCGGCACTCTTGTTTGATCAAAGTTCTTAAATTACCCTGATGATATTTAAAAGGAAGGGTAATTTCCTCACAAATAAAAGCAGCCTCTGGGGAGTGGACTGTAGGTATATAATTTTATTAAAATACACGTCAACGTTAAAATAAACTTTGGGGAAATTTGAATAAGAAGAAATCTAAACCAACTATAAAAATGAAAGTAACCCACCCATGTTAAGAAGCGGCCGAATCTCCATGGAGTTTTAGGTTAACCTAAGAGGCTCACCGGTGGTTGACTTGCTTCTGGATGCTGCGATAATCGGTTAAGAAATCCTCCAACTTAATCTTGTAAGTTCATTCTTTCATCATTTGCAAGCAAAAAGGGAAAATATAATGTCTTTGGACATTTTAACTTGAAGAAAACACAGTTAAAATAAAATTTGGAAGACTATTTTTAGCCTTGGGCATAAAACAAACTAAGGAAGACCAAAGGTCTTGGGCATCAATGGAAGGCAAAGGACCTTGGGCAGAGAGTAGTAAGTTTAGCTCGCTTAGCTCCTGACGACAGAATGGATTTTTAATTTTTCTGGAATAAATTTTTTTATAGCTATTTATATAAATTTACAACTGTAAAGTATATAAAATAAAACACATACATTAAGTAAATGGGATGGAAATACAAATGACATGAAATTGCTTGGAGTTTGCTATAAAAGGATGGGTATCTGGTTTGAGCCAAATCAGCAACATTTATCATCAATACGGATAGGTTTGTTTGTGAGAATGGAAGAAGCATTGAGGATTTTGCAGTGAATGGATTAGAACATGAGACGAATCGGATGGTTTAGTGGAGCCAAAAACCTCAAAACTGTATGTCCAGATAGGTATAATTACTGTCGTGTAATTAAATTAATGTATATGAGTCTGTTGTAATTAATCGGAATGGTCAAACGTTTGACTAGAAAATGTTAGAGAAGTGGAAAAAGACAAGCCATTTCTTGTCGTTTTACTGTTTTATATTGGTTAAGTTGGAAATAGAAAAAAATGTTTTCTCCCTCTGCTGCGATTTTAACAATCTTATTTTTTTGCTTACATTCCATAGTATTAAGGGTAGCTTTGTGGGTAAGCGTGACTAGTAAAAAACTAATTATTTATTGGATCGACTTCAGGGTACAGAGACCTTTCTTGGGCATACCCAGCCTCTACAAACAGCTTCCTTAATGTTGGAAAAGATCAGCCTGATCGTAAGGAAATTTATCTATTTCATTGACACTTCCTATTAGCCATGATATCAACCGGGTTTCCCCTACTAATGATTATCAAGAGAGGAAATAGGAGGCACATTCATCACTATGAAGAATATTAAGAAAGAATTTAATATTTTTCTATGTACTTTTATGATATTTTTGAGTTCATTTAATAACTATTTAATGGAAAAAATAATCTCAAAGCACCATATTTTTTTTTTTTTAAATAGTGTTATTCGTTACTCAGGTCAATATAAGTATCTGTTGTTGACGATACAGCTGGTACTTGATAAGACGACTTCAATGACGGGTGAGTCAACATTGATTCACAAAATACGTCTTTAAGACACCACTTTTACGTCTTATGATCTCTGTTTTAATTTAAGTATTTTTCTTCAAAATGTATTTATATTTACTATGATAAAATTATATATGATATAATAAAATTCACATTGGATTTTTAAAAAATATAATTCTGATAATCTCTGTTATCAGTGAGTAATGCTCTTTTATCAAAAACTCTGATCACTTGATTTGAAAAAAAGGTATAATTAGGTAGTTCGTCAGAGAAATAATTGAGAAGTAATTTTCTCGATTGATTTTTAAGCTTTATACTGTGCGGAATCCGAAAATAAACTTTCCTTTTATAAGCTTGATTAGTCAAAAAAAAAAAAAAAAAAAAAAAAAAAAATTAATTCAAAGATAAAATACTTGAATTTTAGCAACACCGCGCTGAAACTCAGAGGCTTGAATTGTAAACCGAGACGTAGGCATAATAAATTAATATTTATCTTTTGTGTTTCCATTACTGCCTACATCTTCTTTAAAATATATAAATTTTCTAAAAAATCATTTTGTATTGGTTTTTATTTCTCAACTGCCTAAATCACTTACATACAAAGGGCAGATTAAAGTATGTACCATATGGAATCGGATGATGTAGCTAATAAACAAGTGTCCGTTTATCTTATTATAAGTTTGAAAAAAATATATAAAAAATAAATAATGTATTATAAATGTGTATAATCTTATGATTTTGCTTCTTTGAAAAACCTAAGTGATATAAAAAACAAAAACTAAAAAATAAGGAATCCTTTTTTAAAAGTGAATTAATTTAAAAAAAAAAAAGTAGGATAGCTTATTTATTATTTTGGTTTTTTTGGAACACTTAAGTTTTTTAAGGGAGGAAAATCGAAATTCAGATACTGTGCCTTAGTAAATAAAAGGAATCGATAAAGTAACCATATCTCTTAAATAAATTTTTCCTTTTATTTCTCGGTCACAAAACTACTCATTCCACGCTTACTAAAATTAAAATTAGGATATATAAGACTATTATACTGCCGACAGTTCTTTACTGATGCGAAACGTGGACTTACGCTCTAGGAGGAGCAGCGCGTTAAAGTTTTCGAAAATAAAGAACTGCGTAGAATATTTGCCCCAAAAAAGGATGAATAACCGGAGAATATAGAAGGCTTCACAATGCAGAACTGCGCGATTTATATCCGGTGAATATAGTTCAGGGCATGTAAAGTCGTTGGGTTTAGTAATGATCGAATTCCTAAAAAAATAACCTGTTACCCGCGTGTAATAAACCGAGGGGTGGACCAAGACGTAGAGGGGAGGATTGCGTCAAGGCCAACTTGGGAGATTTGGGTTTTGGGGGAGTGGGTTGGAGAGAGGTGGTCAACGGGTGGTGAACCTTCGAGTTCGCTAAGCCTAATTATTATTATTATAATTTTTTCCTTATCTGAAAAATATATTGCGCTACGAGTTTAAAGCGCTCTAGCATTTGAATAGTTGTGTTCATAAAAATATTTAGAAAGTATTGTAAAATGACCTGTTACGCTGCAATTTACTATTGTAAAATTTTAATATTTTCGATCTTTCGTTCTTTGGTTTTTGGCCGAGTTGGCAATTCGGTATAGAAGGATTCAATAAATTTGAGCATTATTTCTTTCTGCGTCGTTTCTTAAATGGATAATTATTTACTAAACTTAGATCTTTGTTACTGGAAGATTTTCATCCTTCCAACATTAGAAGTAAGCTCGAAACGGAACAGGCATGTGTAATAAGACTCTTAAAACTGATTTATAAAGAAGTAATTTATTTTGGAGCCGAGTGAATAATTTCAGTACCGAATATTAAATTTAAAAAAAATTGAAAAAAATTTTATTTCGTAAAATGTCTGAAAATATTCCCAAGTTGCGCACCGCACCCCTATAAATAGACACTCGTTCATAAATGACGGAAGCTCACAGCAAATACTCCACAATTTGGTTCGTTTATCGCCTGTTTTCTAGAAGATATTACTTGTTCTGTTTCTGTAAACAAGTGAAGAACAAACAGCTGAGCCGTGGTAGCCGGCGATAAGTGATAAGACGGCTGTGTACCTTCTGAATCACCTGGCCTCTTATCTCTGACGTAGATTATTTGCTTTCCCGATGTCGTAACGTCACAAAAATATTATTAGTGACCGTGGGGATCATATTGCTGTTCGCAGAAAGCATTTGTCAATATTCTAAAACTAGTTCGTGAAGTTTTCAATCGTGTAAAATATTTTATAGAACAAAAATCAGACATTAAAAGACCGCGACTGTTATATTCACTTCAATGACACTTAAAATTACCATTAGGCTGAAACAAACTGCTAGGCAAGATAATTCTTAAAAGAGAAAAACAGATAGGAAAGGAACCTACAAATACGTCAGAATATGCTTGAAATTTGTGAAAAACACTTACAAAGGGATGATATCTCAACGAATGCCAAGCCAAGAAAAGTGTTAAAAGCCATCTGTACATATCCCAAATTTATGGACCGGCCAAAAAAACCATTCTTATAATTCAAACATTCCAATCTAAATTCATAATACTGATAACAGATTTGCTTACATTCGTGTTAAATGAAATTGAAGACTTACTCTGACAGTTACAAATCTAATTCATAAAATTTGCTGGCATTTTCATTGCAAATTAAGTGGTAACTCTTAACTGAATTTGGAAACATTTCGAATTCCAGATAAAACTCAATGAAAGCTGAAAAAGAACTGGATGAGAGATCTCCTTGCCTAATCCATATTGTAGCATCACATCTGGAGATTGTACCACTGGGTGCCGACTCCTTAAAGTCTGTCGTGTTTTTTTCACATTCGCAGGCTTTAACACAATTATTATGTTAAAAAAATATTCAGATTTCTTCCTGGGTGTGTTCTATTTTGCGCTTTTATTCTTCCTGGATTTCTTCATTGAACTCATTTATTATGCCCTCCCCCTCCCCAAGAATCCTCACCTATCGTTTCGCTTATGAATCGATGCAAAGAAAATCAATCTTTTAGTGAATGATTAAAATGAATGAATACAAGCTGTTTTAATTGAGTCATTATCACCACTCTTTCATAGAATTTTAGGTTTTTACTGACGTGATTTGTCCATTCCAAATATATCCGTGACAACGGCGATTTTGCTTATCTTACGTTAAGAATAACAAAACCACCCTTGTATACATTTATCATCTATCACTAACTGATAAGGTTTCCAAACATTAAAAAAATATATATATATACTAATATAAATAAATGATACAACCAGTACCTAACTAATTATAAGTTGTGTTAAACACTCCAGGCAAAAATAATGGAATGGAAAAAAATACATAAAGCCGAACCATGCTAATAACCTCATAGGCACATGTCTGGATCCATCCCACATTACACAATAAGTAATAAAAACGTATCTATAAAAAACGTAAAAATGCAAAAGAGACAACATTAGGAAAAACTATAAAAACCTACATTAATAAAATAAACAATACTAGTGCGAATAATAATAAATAATAGTTTAACTATAGTCCAAACCAGATAATAATATACAATTTATATAATAATAGAAACAAAACAGAAATAAAACTCTTTTGTGGTTACAAAAATTAACTTTAATTAATTAACTTTATTGTGAAAATAAGATATTTCAATTTTTCTAATGTGTGTAATATTGTGTGATATTTAGAAATTAGTTTTTCAGTATTCAAATGTGTGTTTTTTCCGTTTGTGTTCGTATCTTTTTGGAGTTTAATTGTTGTGGTTTCCTATTTTTTGGATTTTAAGGTTTTCAGATACAGATAAAAAAAAAAACTTTTGCGACTAAATGCCATGAATTCTACAAATGGATTGAATGTTGAATATTATGATGTTTATTTTATTATTAACTTTACACAATTAATACATCTAGTAAATGTGAAAATAATGATTACAATAACCTGTTAATAGTTTTTAAAATCATTATTCATTTATTTTAATTTTTTTTTTTTTATTATAAATCAATTATTAATTATTATTTATTTTATTCTATTTTTTTCTTTATTTTTTATTGTGTGCTGGTTGCCTATCTTTTATGTATTTTGAATGAATAGATTAATTATCTTGTTTAATATAATAGTTATACCTATTTTTAAATTATTAATAATTAATACTTTCCTCTTTATCACATATTTCTGCATTTTAGTCATTTACTTTCCTCTAAATGATTCAAAATTGCTTAGATAAAATGTAAATGGAGGAAAATAAAAGAATTTTGCTTAGCTCATTTGTTGAAAACAAAGCAGAAATAAAATATGCCAGATATGAGAGAATTGATGATAAGTATTGTGATAGTGTGAGTTCTGTCCTTGTTCTGTCAGCTATTTATAACATGGCCAAAGAGGAAATTTATTAGTAATTAGCCGGCTTTTTAAAAATTATAATTAATTATTTAAAGATTAATTGTTTCGGTTTTAAAACTCCTTCTTTATCGGAAAATCATCAGTGTTATCGAATAAGTTTAAGATTTAATGGAAACTGTATTAATTTAAATTTAAACCTTCTGGAATATACATTATATATAGGAATATTTACGATTGATAATATGAAATATTGTTTGTTACAAAACACCCAATAATTCCTGTGTTTTATCCAGATAATGCGAAGTAGTACATGGAATGCAAAAGAGAGTTATATCAAATCCAACAACAATACTCACCATGGAAATATTAAATCGATTGGGTTGACCAACAGAGTATATTGAATAAGGAGATTAACCTCAGTTCTATATGATATTCATTTCAATTGTTTAATACTTGCTGCATTACGATAATATAAAAGATTTATAAAAAAAAAAAAAAAAAAAAAAGATTTACTGATAACAAAAGCTGAAAAAAAATCTGGATTGGTTGTGAACAATTTTATTATTTCTAATGATTCATAAATATTTAATTTTAGACTACTGAAGTATTGTTTATTAATAATTAATAATAAGGCGGTGAGATAAAAAAGGGCCGACACTCCTTCTAAGTCTATAGTTTGAAGGTTTAGCCCTAAATCCGTCAAGTGGATTTTGAGCCTGGCAGAAGTAGGCAAACTTTAAGGCTTTAATACCTGGTTTTTTGGAGGCAGAGAATGTTTGTTAACAAATATTAAAAATATTCACACATAGGAAGAGAAATGTGAAGTGGAAGGGCAATAAGGGTGAAAAAAAAATGGCCCTGGAAACGGAGAGGGATAGTTGGATCGAGGCAGAGTTCGCGGAGGAGTCTTTGGAGACTGAGTTGATAAGACGGTTGGAGGTGATCCTGAGTGATGATCTCTTGGAAGGCCAGCCTAGAGAGACAGGAAGGAAGCTCTGATTATGACAAGACTCAATATGCCGAATACACATATTGATAAGTACCCAATATTTTGTAATAGTCTGGAAAAAGCAGATCAATGGTAAATTTTGTGCTGACCTTATAATATAGTATTTGTATAATCATCCTATAGTTTCATATATCTAGAGAATCGTTTTAATAAATAAAGTAAGTTTACTAATAATCATACCATAGTTATTCTATTTCCTAAATGCATCTAGGGAATAATGCATTTGTTTACTCGCATTGGGTTAGAATCCAATAAAGGTAAGAAGTAAAATATTAATAAATGGGGTTCTGTTCATATAGTAACGTAGTATTTTCTAAAAACCCCAAGAGCAACATAGCAGTTAGATGTAGGGGAGAGGGGCATATTTAAGATTGCTTTGGAAAAATAAGTGTTTGTCTCCAAAAACCTCGACTTAGGCTCTTAACAACACCTTAGATAAGAAGTCTATGATGTTAATAGCATCTCATAAATGGATAATGTAATTTTTGTGCTGTACCTCTAGTAGATTAATTGAAAAATCATCCCTAATTTCATATTTTTAGAATCACAATGATAAATAGAGAATATTCATTAGTATTGATGAACTTTAACCCTCACTTAATTGTCACTAATTAATATATAACTGTTTTACAATAATCGGATTATATACCAATAAATCAGACATCTTTAGATGGTGCTATTGTGTCACTAGGGACTATACCTAATATTGATAAAATATTGAAAAAACCCCTGAACTGTGGAACAATGTACTATAGTGGTCTAGTTATAACATATAATACCAAATATATGGTTAATTGTAGAAACGGTGATAATCTGAACCAAGACGAATGGAGTTCATGAGGAAATATAAGCAAGAATAAAAACCAGCAGGTTATTTCTTGATCGCAAAATTGTTCGGTTCGCGTCTGCTATCAAAAAGTTTAAAAATTATTATTAACAAGACTAATATCCGACCCCTAGCTATAAATTTTAAGCCTATATATTACAATATTTAGTAGGTATACAATATTTGGTTTATTTTTTCCAGTCACTTACGCCTTAAAAAGATTTGTTATATTTTTTTCCTAGTCACGAATCAAATATTATGTATCATATAAGAAGCTAGAAAGATTATACAAATGATTTTAGATTCCGATAGGTCTGAGAAATGGTTAGTGTTTGAACGGGATTCCTTAAAAGTTGCAGATATATCTGATATTCCAGTGAATAAAGTTTCACTTTATTTTTCAATAAACTAAAGTTTAGTCGCATTTATAGCAAAATGAGTCAAGTGAAAAAATCCTGGTTTCTCTTCGTGGTGAATAAGTGCTTAAGTAAAAGGTTCATTTTCAATAACTATGCTTTAAAAGGAACATCTTACTTAAACACTTATTCACAGAAAAACCGCACAATTCTTTTTAGTCACTTAACTCATTTTGCTATAAGTTCGACTGACAGATATATTGCAGAAAGTTGTACTTTGGGTTTCTTCGGCCCTGTTAACAACAAAAAATTAAAAATTTTTTTAGATTATTGGTATTGTTACCGGTTGTTGTTTTACAGATCTGCCAGGATCTGACGATTTTTCGAGGCCGAAGGACATCCTTGGCCATTCTCTTCTTCCACAATTAGAATTAGTTCTCGTCCTTAAGGATGCTGTTTTAAGATGGCGGAATTGTACGATTCTATTAGTTTTTCGTCCTTAAGGATGCTCTTGTAACGGTTTTTAAGTTACCCGAAGAATAACTTCCGCCATTCTTGTCCTTGAGGATACTGTTTTAAAATATTTAACGATTTTAATATGGCGGAATGATATTACGCCTTTGTTAACTCATTCTACACATTTTTACAGATCTGCCAGGATCTTACGATTTTTTGAGGCCGAAGGACATCCCTGGCCACTCTCTCTCTCCACAATTAGAATTAGTTTTCGTCCTTAAGGATGCTGTTTTAAGATGGCGGAATTCAACGATTCGTTTTCAATGTTCCCGAACACAATAAAAAAAATCAAGAAAATCAAATTATAGAGTGTCGCATTTATGTACTGAAGTGAGCTATTTCCAGGAAACATAATACATGGTATTAAAAATTAATTCCAAGAAACAATGAGCAGTTTCTTGTAAACTCAATTTAAGTTCAAATTTCACCCAATTGGGACTAAATTATTTGACGATCGCACCCAAAAAGGCAATCATATTAATATGAATATAAGTATTATTATTATTAGGGACGATCTGGACCTAAGATAGATCACGTGAAGCTCTTGTGGTTCCTCTCTCCTTACGACGCGCCCAAATGATCTTCATTGTCTCTCCTCGTATCCTCCGACCAAGTTCTCCCAGTCCTCTTGACTCCGTTTTCCGGCCGTACTTCCCACGCATTCACCTTTCGTCCGTACTAAAGCTTCCTCTGGGTTTGTTTTTGCACTTTTTAGGTCTATCTTCACTTGTGTGCTCCATGCCATTGTTTTAAGGTTTATTGTTGCCTTCAGGATCTGATGGGTCAGTCTGTGTTCGGGTAGTCTGCGTATGTGTCCATAGAATTTCAGTCTGCGTTTCTTTATGTCTGCCTCTATGTTTGAAAGTTTCTCTATAGTTTTATTATGTTGGATTCTGTAGCCATCTTCAGTCTTTAATGGACCAATAATTTTCCTAATTGTTTTTCGTTCTGTCCTCTTGATGTTTTCTAATGCTTGTTTTCTGTTAAATACCAAGGTTTCAGTTGCGTACATGGCTGCCGGTTTGATGACAGTATTGTAGTGTCTGATCTTAGCTTGAATGGATAAGCACTTTTTATTGTAGATTTGATAAGTTCTTGCATAGGCTTCCTTTAGTTTCAGTTTCCTGCTTTCTTGTGATCTTTTCTCAAGTCCTGAAGGCTCGGGAATTTCACCCAGATATTTGAAGTGTGGAACTCTTTTAATGATACCGTATTTTGTGATCAGAATCTTGGTTTCCAATTGTGTGCCAAAGAACACTGTCTTCTCAAAAGATATCTAAAGACCCACCTTTTTTGAACATTCCACCAGAGTTTCAACCAAAGTGTTTGCTTCATGTTCCGTTTCAGTTAATATTGCGAGGTCATCAGCGAAAGCTAGGCAATTAATTTCCACATTTCTTCCAACTTTAATCGGTTTCCAAAATCTTTTCTGTAATAGATTTTCTCGCCATTCTCTAATGACTTTTTCTAGAACGTAAGTATTATTATTATTAATTTTTGTCATTTTATTGATTTTATTAACTTAAATTCTCGCCTGAATTTAAAGGAAATCCTAGCTAATTTTTAATTCCATATCTTGTATGGCTCCTATCTCTCCGACTGGTTGGCAATATGCGATGTGGGGAGTCATATTTAAAATAATTGACACGGCACATCGCCAAGGCTACTCGATGAATTGGCGAGGTCGTCTGCAGCCAGTGGGCCCTACCGCGTTCTATCATCACTCCATGTGCTAGCTCACCAGATATTATATAATCTAATAGGGATTTGTTGATTTTAAATATCGATTCCACCGATTTTAGAGAAGAGTGTGTCGAGAATCGATGATCTAAAGTCGATTCCTAGAAACCCTTATCGATAGTGGTGACAATAGTATTGGAACACCTAATAATAAGAAAATCACCCTGACTGAGATTATAGACATTTATAATCTACTGCTTCTGATTCAGGAAGCTGTCGGTAAATTGTGGATCTGAGCAACATCAACAGAGCTAGAGCGTGTTAAAAAGCCCTAACACTTAAAAAATGTTGGCAAAACGTGACTTTTTTTCCTTCAAACCAATATAGCTCCTAGCAACAAATGTTATATAACAAAATATACAAGTAGAAATTCCATCCCCTGTAAAAACAGACTCATCTATCCATAAATTCAAACCTCAAAAAGTGGCATTCTTCTATATCGTCGCTTTTTCAATACAAAATTAATTGATAATCGATACATTTTATTATTGCTGAACCCTCCTTGAACTATAAATATGTTGTGGTTAAAATTAAAATAAAATCTTATAGTGTAAGATAAAATACAAAGGAATTGTTGATCAATTGCTTATAAGTAGCCCATCATTTAAAGTTCTACATTAGAAGATACGGAGGCTTTCTACAGTCCAGATGCTTCAGAAAGCTATCAAGAAACGAGCATTGGGCAAGTTGGAAGACTAGTGGATTTGATTGGTTGTGCAATTTATTATCTCGTATGGGTCAAATCAATAACATTTGTGACAATAAGGTCACTATGGACTTAAAAATTAGTTTATTTATTACAAAAGAATCTTCAGCGAATTTCTAATTATAGATCTGATTATAGCCATACAGAGTCTTTTAAATTATAAGCATCTCAAGAGAGCTCGTCGCGTAATTTTGAATGAATGCTGAAATAATCAAGTGCACACACTTTTTGTCGTTTAGTCATGTATGCGGATTCCATGTAAAAAGTATGTTGAAATGGTGTCCTGTGTAGCGGATTTCTTCAACAGGAATTAATGGATAACTAAAAAATATGTAGGAGAGGAAGTCAGATGTTTACAACTAATTACCAGAAAATCAGCAGTAATTTAATTAACACAATTCTCTCCCGATCTACGCGTATAAGTAGGGTTATAAAAATATTTTGTTTGTCACATTAACCTTTATCCACAACTGTCAAACATATAAAACGATAACCAGCGAATTTTATAGCTATTAAAAATTGAAAAGGTTCCGGTACAAAAGGCACACTGAGGAGTCCATCTCTCCTATTTATTTTATACCATACTGGTATTACTTAATTGCAGGAGGTCTCTCATCCAGCTTCTTTTCAACCGTATTGGATAATTTTGGACATTATTGCTGTGGACATGTCATGCATGAGTTTGTCCATTCGTCCACCGTTATATATAGTTTGCAATTGAGTCCACCATTGTGGACTATATTGCGGGATATTGACCACGCATCTATTTTCAAACATCACTGGGATCCATATGCCACACCACATATTTAATTATTTTTAATCATTTAATTAAATATAATTATATTTTATTTTAAACTAGCTGTACCCGGCGTGCGTTGTAACGCGCTTAACAAAATTTTAAAAAAACAATCTGTACAACAATTATTATCGTATTCTTTGAATTACTTAGGTGTATTTTTTACTTTTTTTTTTGATTTGATTCGAAAAAAATATTAAAGAATTAAAATTATTACTTTTATTCGTTTTATTGAAGTGCTGATGGATATACAATATTTTTCGTTTTTCCATTTTTTGCGTATACAAATAAATCAGATGGTTTTCCAACGCATAAGCAGGCCACATATAACTGCACATGCAAGCATCACCCTCAACAGTTTAGTAGAAATTATTATTTTTAAGTTTTTTTTCTTACAAATCCTACCAGTGATTTTAAATTATTTAAGACCTACACTTAGAAATTTTCTAGGTAGTAATATTTCATTGGGTTGTCCTATAAATATATCATTACTTCATATGTTTTTATATCAGTTATCACTTACGGATTTTGTGAAACAGTGCTTTCCGCACATGGCGTTCAGTTGTACCTGTGGACACCATTGCCAGCTGAACCTGTCGACAGATAGTTAAAGTGTCCACAGGCACAGCAGATTTTTCTTTTTGTTTATTAATTCATTATTTCAGTTATGCGGAAAAGTTTGTAGGCATTCCGCGTGAAATAAATTGCCTAAATTTGGATACCTCCTATTCTTATAACCTTTCTTTTTTTTAAGAGGAGAAACCCGCCACTCACTGTTTATAACAAACTATTCAACTAGTGAAGATAGTGATTCCACAAATGTGATCTTAGCTGATCCATCAAGCGAAGATTGTAATTTTTTATATGAATTGATAAATGATTATGAACAAGGTGAAGAAATATATGTTGGTAGCTGTGTTTTGTATAGTGAAGCATTTTATAGCATTTTTTATAGTGAAGATCACATTTTATAGCTTTGATCAAAGAAAAAGTAGACTCGTTGACGCGACCAATCTTCACGGTCCTAAGCAGCTGCCATCCAGTTCCTGACCCCCAGGAATTCATTTCCATCAGCCACCACTCCGTCCGCCCATCTCAGTTTCGGCCTTCCTCTTCTTCTTGCTGTATGGAGGGGATCAGTTAGTATTTTCTTTGGCATTTCACCCTTCATTCGCGCCAAGTGTCCGGCCCACCGCAACCTGCCTAGTTTAATGACCTGGACGATGTTTAATTCATTAAAGTGATTATAAACCTCTTGATTTTTAAGTCTTCTCCATACACCATTTTCACATAGTCCACCAAATATCCTTCGCAGGATCTCTATTTCAAAAGTCAGGAGGTCCTGTTCACTTGTGTTTGTCAGAGTCCAGGTTTCTGAACCGTACATCAGAACAGGACGAATTGTAGTTTTATAAAGGTGGAGTTTTGTCTGTCTTGAGGAAGTATGTCCAATTATAAGTTTTTGTAGGCCAAAATAGCATCGGTTGACAGATATTATTCTTCTTTTTACCTCAGCTCCACCATCATTATCCTGCGATACCATTGATCCTAGGTATACGAAGTCTTCAGTCTTTTCAAAAGTATACTCTCCAAATTAAACGCTTTCATTTGGGTTCGGTATATCTCCCGTCACCATATATTTAGCTTTTGATTCATTCACTATATATATATATCGTTCTTATTTTTAATCATCTTGTTTCTCGTTCTTTTACAATAAATAACATGGGAAAGACGCAGCTGTTAGAAATGCATTGATTTGTTGAAGCGATTTTTATTAATTCAGGATTTTTACATTTTGGCCCCATAACTTGTCACCTATGCATCCAATCAATATACTAATAGGCCTATAATCTTCCCCTGAATATGTGGAAAAAAATGCCGCCTCACATGAAGCATTATCTCTACCGTTTCAAAACCTATAAAGGACATACACAATCATACATTTATTTTCATATATATAGAAGATTTGTAGCTGTATATAGCACTTTGTCTTCAACTTCACTGCTCACTACATATTTATCGAAGAAGGTATAGTTAAAATTTGGTACAGATTGGTTCTGTAGTTTTCTTGGTTAGCGATCACAAACGAAAAATGGCTTGTCCTTTTATATAATAGTATAGATATTTCATGTGATGTGTAATTTAAACTTAATATGCCCCGAACGTATTAGAAAGAAATATATACGATCAAGTAAATGTCCAGAAGACGTTCGTAACGTTAATTGCTGTAAAAGATGAGGACGAATAACAATAAAAGGCATAACTACCGTTATGATATTAACAGCTAATTAATAACGCTAGTACAGTTACAATAATACGATTGTGTTCTGGTTATCTTTTTATAAGTAATTGCCTTTTAATTAATTACATCGCTATTAGAAGAATTTGCTTAATCTATAATTAAAAATATATTATCAATTTACAATTATAGAATCTGATATACCTGAAGAACATACATGGTAATTCTATATAATTCCATATTTTTTTTTTATTTAATTAGAAATGGATAAATAAATTAATGCGCACGAGTGATTGATTTTTAATGGTAAGTACTGTTTAAGATTTTAAATTAGCGTACAAGACTAAAACGACAAGAAACTGCCCGTCGTTTCAGACTATTTCAACATTTACTCGACAAACGTTCAAAGCTCCCAATTAATTACAAAATACTCATAAACATGACTGTGATTAGACCTTTTGTACGGTGATGAGCTTAGGGGCTCCACTAAACCATCCAATTCATCTCGTATCCAATCGAAAATCCTTTGTAAAATACTCAATGCTCCTTACTTTGTCACCAATAAACTTATCAATAATGATGTTAAGGTTCCATATGTTGCTGATTTAGCCCACACCAGATACATATCTTTTCATAGTAAGCTCCATAATCACTCAAATCCGTTAGTTTCTCAACTTGCTTCCGACTCCATTCCTGATAATCCTACGAGGCGTCTGAAACGAAGGAGGCCTAAAGACCTTCTAGTGTAGAAGTTTTAATAAAGTGCTACTGATGAGTAGTTCTTTTCAAGTTTTGATATGTTATTTTAATCGTTATTAATACATTTATCATATATATATATGTTTTGTATAGTTGTAAATTTCAATAAATAGATATAAGAAAATAAAACTAGCATACCATGTCGCGGCTTCGTCCGCTCTTAAAAGTAATGAACATGAATCATTTTTACTAATAATAAAAGTTGTATTTGTTTATCGATAAAAATTTTGTATCGGTCAACCCCATAGTCGCTTTCGTCCATAGCAGTTTTTAAACCAAAAAATATTTTTTTAAATATATATTTAATATATTTAAAAACAATATATCTATAATCTATGTAAGTGATGATATTTTAAATTTGTTTGTATGCTAGTAGAACTGATGATAAAATGTTTAACATTCGTAACTAGTCTTCAAATAAAAAACAATTCTACAGAAGTAGCAAATAATGCATTCTAATTGTATTGTTCCTTTCTATACCATCATGCCTACCACAATTATATTTTATTTGTTGCTTTTTATATTTACTTCCTTTTTCCAATAGCTGACATTTCATGAGGTAAAACCCCAAATATTGTAGAAAAAAAAGCATTGCGGTAGCCATTTAAGAATCTATGCAGTTATTTGCCAAAGGCCAGCGGACAGGATACGGAAATACCGAAGAGGTTGCGAACCTGCGAAGAATTCCTTCCAAGTATTTGCAGATCACTTAATGGTATTAGAAGACAATGAAAAGAATTCGACCATTAATAACTTTGAAATAAAAGAAGTAGAACTTCCGACCACGGAACTATTCCATTTGTTAAGTGGCAGGAAGTGTTCCGAATGATATTAGAGAATATTTGAAACAACTAATATTTATAGTAAAGTCTGAACAATAATATTTATTTATAAACCGTCTCAAAATGTAACATTAAATGAACGTTACATCAATTTATAGCAATGGAAAATTAATGTGTTAGAAAATTAATAGTCCAAGCTCTTGTACCTATATTGGTTTTGAACGATTTTATTATTCCTCTTCTTCTTTTTCATCCTTGGCTCTACAACCCGCGAGGGGTCAAGGCCGCCTGAAGCAATCTCTGCCATTCTTTGCTTAGGATTCACAATATGTTGAGTTTTTGCAGGATTGAGTTACTAGCCCAATGCCCAACCCCCAACCTGGAGGGCCAGGAGATTTTTGTTCAAGCTTCTCCTGCTTTAGGGAGGTTGCCTTGACCACTAGGAGACCCTCCTTCCTCTGACAAGTTTTGGTCTACCCCGGGTATTTTATTCCCCCGGTACCCGCCATATGTGGAGGGTGTCCCCACCTGGGGAGGCGCCCGATGGGAGACTAGCTTAACTCCACACGGGCTCTTATTATTCCTAATAATTTATAAACATTTAATTTTAGACTACTGAAGAATAAAATTGTTCAAAATCAATATCGCATTATAAGGTCCCTGAGCTATCTTCTTTTCAAACCCCTCGGAGGGGTTTTGGGAATGTAGTGGGAAACAAGGTGGATGGCTTGTGGATTCCAGAGGGTAAGGAGCTTATAATAGAAGAATATGTGTCTGCTTTGGGATAATTCAGCAACTTATGGGGTGTTTAGATCATCATGGATAAGGTTATTTGTCACAATAAAGAGCATTGAAAAGAAGCAAGTTGGGAGACTAGTGGATTCGAATATCTATGAATCTTGCCACGGAAGGATAGATATGTTGTTTGAGTCAAATCTGCTACATATGGAACATTAAAGTCTTAATGGATAAGTTTGTTGGTTACATAAATAAGGAGCATTGAGGATTTTTCGAAGGATTTTGTATTGTAAGGATTGGATATGAGAAGAATTGGGAGGTTTAGTGGAACCCCAGATTTCAACTTCGTGCAACCAAATAGGTCTAATTACTGTCATTTATAAGTCATTTGTAATTAATTGGGAACATTGCACGCTTGTCTAGTAAATGTTGGAATGGTCCATGGCGACGAGTAGTTTCTTGTCGCTTTAGCCTTGAAAGTGGATTCCGAGCTAGAACTTCGTCCAGGTGGAGTCCTAGTAGTGGATATTTTCAACAGGGATCAGTAGAGTATTGTTGATGGATACTGTAGACTGGAAGTTTTAGATTGACGAAGAAGAATATGAGGGTAAACGTATAACAAAAAGATTAGATTGGTTATGGAGGATAATGAAAGGATAAGTATCTTGTATGGGCCAAATCGGTAACTTTTGCGACATTATGGCCATTGTGGATAACGATTTTCAAAGATTTATCGTAGGAATTCGGATTGCAAAGATTTGATACGTGGAGAATCAGATGATTCAACATATTTGCACCGTCCTCATGACATACGCTGATTATAATGATAATAACGATCCCTTCATTGTCACCCTAACACTCCAGTCCCATATCATAAAGCTTGTAGAATGGTGTCAAAACTATATGACTAAAATAAATCCAAACAACTTACATCAAATAACCTCTACCCTCCCTCTTGAACCTAATAAATCTTCTCCTACTGTGTCCATTAATGATATTCTTTCAACACCAATCTCTTACTTCGTTTCCACATAGACTGAAACAATAAGAAAAGTCCGATCGTTTTCGACTTCTTCAACATTTACTAGACAAACGTTCAAACAGATTAATTATAAAATGCTCAATAATATGTCAGTAATTAGACCTATTTGGACATACGCAGTTGAGCTTTTGGGCTTAACTAAATCACCCAGTTCGTCTCTTTTCCAACCCTAACAATCCGAAATCCTTCGGAAAATTCTCAATACTCCTTACTTTTTAATAAATTAACTAATCCATAAAGATTTTAATGTACCATACGTTTCTGATTTAGTGTAATCCAGACTTCTACCCATTCATAATTGACTCCTTCATGATTCATACCCACTAGTGTCTCAACTTTCGAGATAGACCTCCGAGGCGTCCAAAACGAAGACAACCTCTAGATCATCTAATATATAACTTATATTGAAGTTATACATTTACAAACAATAACTATTTGCTCTATATGCATGTTATTACAGACATTATTATTTTAATTACGAGATGAATTTTTATTTTAAAGTGTATAGTTTCGTATTTCAATAAATAACAAAACAAATTAATTTTTTTATTTTAATTTTAATTTTTTCTAAACTTCTGTATTGTGCTTAATGAACAAGCACACCTTAGGACATAATTTTATTTTTCCTTCAGCAACTCCTCAAGGGTATGAAATAGTAGATACTCAAGTTGGGATCCTTGTTTAACATTACTAAACATGTTTCGAACCCGTTCCAATTAGGAGAGCGACCTTGAGGTCAGTGGACCACTTGCCCAAAACAAGTCGCTGTACACTTTCGCCACTCTCTCTTCCTCCCGCTTCTTCCCACGTATTTTTTTTTTCACTTTGTTCTCGTTAAACAACTTCATCTTTACAGTTATCCTTTCAATTCTATTATCTGATGTATTTCTTTCGAGGAGGGCGAAGGACCTCTTTGTCTTCAAGTTTGAGGACACGTCGACCTAGTAAATATTTCTGCGCAGCAACACGATTGAAAAATAATGCTAGTTGTCAATATTATAACGGTGCATAACGAGAAAACATTCGCAAGAAGTATTTTTATTGCTAAATATTACTGATATAATATACCATAAATTAAAAATCTTCGATGAGTGTCTTTTTTTAATTATATATTTTTTAAATGTCACGAAAACTTCATGAAATGAGGCATCCGTTTCAAAATGGGATAAATCCAATATTTTTCAACATTTTTTTTAATATCCATCTATTGAAATTTACAACTTTACAAAGTATATACATCAAGTCAATGTGTAATAACGACTATATGTTTATAACATGTCAAAACTTGAAAATAACATCTCTGTAGCACATCGATAAAAAATCTACACTAGTAGGTCTCTTGGCCAACTTCTTTTCAGACACTTCGGAGGATTATTGCGAATTGACTGGAAAGCAAGTTGTGAAACAAGTGGATTTGAGTGGTTATGGAGCTTACTATGAAAGGATAGATATCTGGTGTGGGCTAAATCAGCAACATATGGGACCTTTACATCATTATGGATAAGTTTATTGGTGACAAAGTAAGGGGCATTTAGGATATTTAGAAGGATTTTGGATTGTAAGGATTGGATACGAGATGAATTGGATGTCAAAATAAAAATATATTCTTTTAATTAATTAATTCTTTTATATTATATTCTTTTATTCCAGGTCCCAGTTGCCACTTTCAAGATAAGGTTTTCAGTGAAATTTGTTTTTGGAAATAATTGGAAACTCATTGATGACAAGGAGATAATTTGTTTTATGGTCTGCAAAGAATTTAACTATTGAAAACATTCTAGATATGCCGTTTTTTTGTATCTCCTGAAAATGTTTACGATTTTCACTTACCCCATTTAGAATGTCGGTGCCTCTAATATGAATACTTATTTTTTTATACATAACAAGTCTCATTACTTCACATTTCTACTTCGGATGGTGGAGCTTTATCGAAAACATATAAATCCTGCAATCTGACTAAGTTCCTCCCCTAGGACTTATATTTGACAGAAGGATAGGATCCACATATCTCGGCGAAATGTAAAACATTAAATCAACGGCTTATGTTAATTCCATAATAGCATGACATTCTAAATTAAACCTACAGCAAAACCTCAATACCTAGACTTACTTACTAAAACATATTTGGACGTATGCTTCACAAATTTACCCATCTGCCAAAGCGACGCATTTACAGAAACGAAAAACTTTTGAGGCGAAAACTTATAGGGCACCCACACAAACACCATGGTACGTAACATAACTCTACACGCGCAATTACACATGCCTACTATAAAATAATACAAACTGACCTACTACAAAACATTTCGCAATAGAAAATAGACTTCGAGGTCATCGGAATAAACTCATGCATGACATGTCCACAGCAATGATGCCCAAAAATACCCAATGAGGTTGAAAATAAGCTGGATGAGAGACCTCCTCTAATTAAGGTATACGAGTATAAATTAATAAGAGGGATGGGCACCTCAGTGTGCCTTTCTTACCGAAACCTTTTCAATTTTTAATAGCTATAAAATTCGCTGGTTGTCGTTTTATATGTTTAACAGTTGTGAATAAAGGTTAATGTGACAAACAAAATATATTGTTATACCCCTACTTATATGTGATAATTGAGAAAGAATTGTGTTAATTAAATTACTGCTGATTTTCTGGTCATTAGATGTAAACTTAAGACTTCCTGTCCTACATATTTTTTAATTATCCATTATTTCCTGTTGAAGAAATCCGCTACATAGGACTGAAACGACAAAAAACTGCTTGTTCTTGATTACTTCAACATTATTTCAAAATTTCATGACGAGCACTCTTTGATGTTTATAATTTAAATAAGACTCTACACGGCTATAATCAGATCTGTAATAAGAAATTCGTTGAAGATTCTTTTAGATCACAAATTGATTTTTAAGTCCACAATGACCTTATTGTCGTAAAAGTTACTGATTTGACCCACACAAGAGAGTAAACTGCAAATCCACTACTAGTCTTCCAACTTGGCCAATTTCCGATTCCCGATAACTTTCAGAAGCATCTGGACTGTAGAAAACCTCCATATCTTCTAGTGTAAAACTTTAAATGATGGGCTACTTATATGCATGTATGCTTCAATACAGGATTTTTTATTTTTAAGTTCTTTACTTAAGGGAGGGTGAAGCCGCGAGGGGGATGGTAGTTGCACATATTTGCAGAGATTGGAATAGGCTTTTGATTATAATTGGTGGGTCGTCAAAACATTTCGTAGCATAAATCGACCCGAGGAGATTACATTCCGTTATTGTGGATTCGAGGTTCGATGAAAAGAAGTAGGCCACTTCGTGGTCTTGCCACCGATTTCCCTCCGCTATAAGCATGATTATTATTTTGTTGCGATACTAATTATTCTAGATGATTCGAGTTCCGTTGTTATGTCTGAATCGTATTACTAATCTAAGGATCGGAGAGGAGAGGAAATGAAAATGGTATCTTGGGTGTCATTGTAAGCCGCGGGCAGCTAATAAAACGTAATAAATTTATTGCGGTGAGGTTTGAAGAAGAGATTTAATTTTCTCTAGAAACGTGTAAACGTGACTGGAATCATAGGGTCAAGGCCCGTCCTGCTAGATACCTGGGTATACCTCTTCATTCCTACACAAAACCAAAGAATTTCCACGATTCTTATAAACAAACAAATTTTTTTAGTTATTTAAAATTAATAGTTATTTTAATAAATATGTACAAGTATTAATGAATTCTTATTAATGAGTGAAAGAATCATTTCTCTATCTTGACTGAGAGCTGAGAAAAAATATAAAATGTTCACTTATTGATTAAACAAACTTTCTTAACAATAAAGTTCTGAAACAACTATTGTGTAATATTTAGTTAAACTCCGTTCTCTGAACGTTCCCATTCAAATGACGATTCGACGAGAACTTTCTTTTGTGGAAACTTTAAATACAGTGTATGGGTTGTTCTAAATAATTTTCAAAGAACGCATTAGATCAACTTAAACATGGCTGTCATTCTTCTTATTCAATTAGTAAATTAAATACTCCGAGTTGGTAGCCTTGATAATAAATGTAAATATATATATATATATATATATATATATATATATATATATATATATATATATATATATATATATACTTTAACTGGGACCTACTCTAAAATTAAATTCAGGGGGGAAATTAGTAAACCGTTAGAAATTAAAACAGGGTTAAGACAAGGGGATGGCTTATCGCCTATTTTATTCACCTATTCAATATTGTTTTAGAAAAAATTATGAAGACGTTTTGGGAAACCAATAAATCTGGTGTAAGGATAGGAGGTAAGAAAGAAGGTGTGAAAATTAGGTGTTTGGCTTTCGCTGATGATCTGGCACTTTTGGCGGAAAGTGAAGAAGAGGCAGCAAATCAGATAAATGAACTGAAAGAAATAGCAGAAAGAGCCGGGTTAAAAATATCATTCGAAAAAACCGAAATAATGACGAATGACAAGAAAAAAAAATAGAAAAATCGAGACTAAATATGGTAAAATCAAGTTGGTGAATCAATTTAAATACTTGGGGGAACTTGTGAACTACAATGGGGGAGACTTGCAAGCAACGCATAGTAGAGAGGTAAAATTGGATAGATTAAAGTTCTCAGTCAGTAGTTTTTATAATAAAAAAAATCTTTCCATAAAAGCCAAAATTAAACACTATGAAACAGTCATAAAACCTGTGATCCTCTACGGGGTAGAGACTATGGGATTTACCAATATGGAAACCTTGTTAAGGACGGAAAGAAAGATATTGAGAATGATATACGGACCGAGAAAAGTGGGGGAAGAATATCGATTAAAAAAGAACGATGACCTTTACGAACAATTGGAAAACTTAGAATCATGGATGAGGAAAAAGAGATTAAATTTTTTCGGACACATGAAAAGAATGAATAGCAATAGATTAAACAAACAAATATTTGATAAAGTGATGAAATTGAAAAATATAAAAGGTTACCCAGAGCAAATGAAAGAGGAAGTTAAAAAATTGGGTATCACGGAGGGAGACTACAAAGATAAGGATAAATTCGGAAAAATGGTTAAAAATATAAAGGTTCTTGTAGCGGAGAAGAAGAAGCATGAAAGTAAGAAATGGACGGAAGAAAGAAAGAGAGTGAAATGGGCGAAAAAATGAAAAGAATTTGGGCAGAAAGGAAGAAAACCTGAAAATGATATACGCGTGGTCCACCGTTGGCCTGTATCGCGATAAATAAATAAATAAATAAATAATATATATATATATATATATATATATATATATATATATATATATATATATAAGTCAAGGTGATTCATTTGTTTGTAAGAGATAAATTTTCTTATTGAATAGCTAAAGCCTGCTGATCGTCTATGATCTTATATTCTTTATTTTTCCCCGCTTACCTGTATGATTTCATATTATTAGATTAACAATTAAATGTTATTCGAAATAAAAAAAGTTAAGAGAAAATATTTCAAAATTTTTTTATTAGACCAATATACCTCCTAAAAGGTAGAAATAGCTACAGATGTTATAAAATAAAAAAATATTCTCCATGAAATTCCTAATAAGAAAACTATCGTCAAATTTTCCATCCAACAACACCAACAGAGCGTATCAAATTACGCGTAACACCCTTGCGTTCCCTAAAAACGCACCAATTTTGACCAACTAGGTAACGGCTAAACATGTTCCACGTTTAAAAACGTATTTAATATACAAGTAAAAAAACTAGTTAAAAACTCGTCATTTTTGACTGCTTCAAACAATCACTATTTCAACATTGATAGCTATACAAAGACATCAAATATTGTAGTTACAAAATTATTTATATCACAGTTGAGATTTATGGAGGTGAGATTCGATGCTCCACTAATTCATTCGATTCGCGTAACTTTAAAGTCCTTCGAAAAATCCTCCATGTTTTCATATAATTCTTATATTAACGTTCAAGAAAAATAAAGGAATATAGAAAAGAAATCAATATCATAGAATAAAGATAAAGAATAAAAGGAAAATATATATATTAAAAAAAAATTAAGAACTACTTAAATGTTGATAATTGTTGTTTATTTATTTCGTTTAACGTCACTTTATGCTGCTATGGCTAATCGGACGATGCTACGGTGGGAGTCCTAAATTTTGCCTATCCAGGTATAATTAGGATAGGGATCTTTAACGAGTACCTGACATCGCACAGGCTCGGGACCCCCATTTTACGTCCCTTCCGAAGGACGGCATAGCTAAGGATTTTTTACTCCCTTTAAAAAATCCTAAGGTCATCTGCCGGGCTGCGAACCCGCGATCTTGGGTTTAGTAGGTTGCTATGCTAACCACTACACCACAGGTGACCCCAAATGTTGATAAGACTAAATATTTACAAATACATAAAAACATACATACACACATCTACTTCTATTTATGTAGATATAGGTATTCACACATATCTCTGCATACCTATTAATCTGTAAAATGGCATTAGTCCAGTCAATGAGTGCTGAAATGAGGGGTGTAGAGTGCATGGAATATGTGACAATTTCTGACTTCATAGATTCGTTAGGAATAGTTAGAAGATAAACATACTAAAAGTGAGCTAACGGTGGGGGGAGAGGAGAAGTTCCATTTTTTGTTTTTTTTCCATATTATCTCGAAAACGGTTGACTCTAGAAAAATATGTTTCAAATAAACATAAAAGCTAATTAAATTTACTATAAAATTTATTATATATAAATTTGTCGTAATTCTAACCGTTTACGAGATACAAGTTAAAAATAAGTGATTTTCGAGAAAAACAAATGTCACCTCAATTTTTATCAAACTTTTGCTTCTATTACGTTCCACAATCGTTTCTCAGAAAAAACGCCAGAATCAAAATTTAGAGCATTAAATTAACTGTAATTTCATACATGCGTTTCTGTTATTTGCTTCAAATGTTTAACAAAAAGGGAGGTAAACTTTTTTTTTATTTCTGAAGTTGTCGATTCTTAATAACGTATATCTCGAAAACCGTTGGAATTTCTACGAACACGTATATAATTAATTTTAAAGGAAATTTAATGAGCTTTAATTTTGGTTTGCTACATATTTTTCTAGGGTCCACCGTTTTCGAGATATAATCGAAAAACAAAATTGGGACCTTTTCCCCTCCCCCTACCTTTAGCTCACCCCCAGGGGAGGGGACTTTCAATATGTTTACCTTCTAACTACTCCTAACAAAACTGTAAAGTCAAAAATTATCGGCACTCTTTATCTGGGGTCGTAATTCTCTGAAAAAACACGTTTATTGTTACTCATTCCGAAATTAATTGTTCGATCCAAAATTTCTATTTTTTATCTGAAAGCTCCTTAAATTTACTATAACAACCTATATATGAAATTTTGATCAAGTCCCTTTAAAAGCTATGAAGTCAAAAATTATCGCATATTCTATGCACTCTATAGTATGTTTATTGACTGGACTACATATATACATACTTATATGAGAAAAAAGCAATTGTTAGAGAAACAATTGTGGAGTTTGCTGCAAGAAGGGTGCAGCTCCATATTTGGTAATTGTTGGGAAATTGAAAAAAACTGTTTTTTAATAAAAGTTTTTATTTTCACCTGAAAGACAAAATATCAATCGATGACAGATTTAGTCAATATTTGAGACTATTTTTAAGTAGATAATTTTTGAAAAAATAAGATAAAAAATTGAAAAAAGTTTGACCTGCATCTTTTTTGCACCAAACACGTGAAATAATGCTTCTTTACCACCACTTTTGAGAAGAAAAAAAAACAAATTCCCAGCAAAAACTCTTTTATTCGGTTACAACAATCAAACGACTATGGTTTCCCTACAACATAAATACGAAGAAATCAGTAAAAAGAAACAGGTTGGTGTCAAGAAAATAGCATTCAGAAAAAAATGAAACATTAAACACACGGGCAACACATCCTTTATTCATCTACCTGGTCGTCCGTAGCTGCCTGCACCTTTCTTGCACTAAATGACTGAGGAGGCAGATCCATAAAGACGTATAATTCCTTTATTATTATCGGATCTGCATCGTTCTTGCACCAGTGAATCCGCCAATATTTTTTTAATATGGCATACATTTGCACCCAAAACGGTCTAAATATGGACCTGCACTCTTCTTGCAGCAAACGTCTCAATTGATAAAAATAAAAACAAATTTAAATTTGTACAGATAAAAATAAAAACAAATTTAAATTTGTACAATCAGGTATATAGTTATTTAAGTAATGCATTGACCTCGGACATGGCCTGGAATTTAAGAAGGAAATTGGAATAGGAGAGTTTTGAATGAGTTTAAGGAAGAAGCATGTCTAATTTTGGGAGGAATAGTGGATCGATGGTATAGGGATAGATGGCAGTGGATCGAGTTTGGAAGGAGTGTTGGTATAATGCTGTTCAGTTTAAAGTAGTATATAGGTCTTCTCTTCTTCTTTATCTTCCATCCATGTGTCTCTCAGCGTGGTTAATGGTTTAATGATAAAGGAAAGTTCCCAGGAAATATTGTCTACGGGAGTATGGATTGAGCCAGTCTAAGGCAGTGTAGAGGTGTGAAACATGGGAACGTCTCGGGGTTCCGAAAAAAAATCTGATAAAACTGTTCATAACTTAATCTGTCTCGGAGACCCATCGAGAGGCCCACATACACCACACTACCATAATCAAACTGAGGAAAAATGAATGAGGAAACTATGAGTTTTCGTGTGGATTGAGGAAGGGAATGGCGGGAATGATTTCAGGGTTCCTATTGATTTTCGGGCTATTTGGGCGATTTGAGGCTTCCAGGAAAGGTTTTGGTCAATTATGATTCCCACGTTTTTAGCGGAGGGGCAGAAGGTGATAAGTTGATTATTCAGTTTAGGGTAGAAAACTCTAGGATAGAAGCTTTTTTTTAGCTGATCAAGTTATTCACTTAATTAAAGATATTCACATTTTTGAGCCATGTAATCCAACATTATAATACGTTTTTATTATATTTATAATACGTTTTTATTATATTTATAATACATCCCAATCAGCATAAACATCTTTACCTGTATAGTAAACAAGAGATAGTAAATCGATATGGGTAGGTAGCCATAAAAGTTTACAAGCTGCATAAAAGTAAATAAATAAATAAAAAGTAACCCTTGAGCTCAAAGCAGGGCGGAGTGGACAGGGCTTGCAGTCATTAGCTCAAGTGGGCCCTTAAAGGTAGACCATAAAGCAGTCCTAGAATCTTGAGCACTTCTTCTACTGTGTAAGAAGCAGAAAATGCTGGCAGTCTTCTGTCCTGGAATCTAATATAAAAAAAAAAAAAAATGAAAAGAAAATACCGTTATTTATATTAGTTGCCAACATATTTTACAAACTGTATACATTTGGCATTAGAATTGAAGAATAAATAACCACTTTTACTGGTATTTATATTCAAAGAATAGTTCCGAATGTTAAACCACCATCATCAGTTCTAAGAATATTCGAAAATTTAAAACATCAGCAATTTGATTTAGAGATTATATATATATATATATATATATATATATATATATATATATATATATAGATAGAGAGAGAGAGAGAGAGAGATTATATATAATATGGATATATTTCTTGACTTTTACTATTAGATGTTTAATAGCGTTCTTGAGGTTCAGTAAAAAAAATAACAACTTATTTTATCAACTTTTCGAGACTATATTTTTCTCATAATCATACACTGCACCTGAATAGGAGTGTCCTTGTATTCTTCGCATTCGCCAGTTAGATTTCTAAAGTTCCTTCATCACTATGATTGCGTTTGTTGATTTGATTTCCTAGAAAAATCCCATGGGATTGTCTCGAAACGTCGTCAAAATAAGTTGTTAATTTATTGACTGAACCTCAAGAATCTTCTATATATATATATATATATATATATATATATATATATATATACCTATAAAGTGTGTATGTAAACGTATTACTAGAATAAAAATTATTCATATTAAATAAAATTTAGATTAGTTTTAAATGATTTAATCATTGCTCGTTATTCTTATTTTTTTATTTATTTTTTTAAACTTAGAATCTCTACTTACACTTTTCAATCAAAGTTACTAACTAACAATCACAGAATTTGATAGAAGAACCCTTTGGCATCTCCTCCTAACTTGTTTTTTTCCCTTACTTATCTTAGGAGATCCCTCATCCAGATTCTCTTCAGTATGAGTTGTGTCTATGGTAATTTTTCGTGAAATCATTTGTAGAAAGCCCATATTTTTTCATTGAGAGTTGATATGTGAAGGCCCGTGTGAAGTGTTATGTTGCATAGGTGTTTTCATAATTGTCATAAATGTTTTTATTTGAAAATTTGTAATTTGTTTACATGCGTCTTTTTATCTGTTCCTTATATTTGTGACTCTTATGTTCGAATAGATTTCAGGAAATAATGTTAAGTGTTCATTTTGTGCCTACGTAATTTTGAATGTTTTGAAAAAAAGTGAGTATAGATGTTTTAACATTTGATTGAGTATTCCGTTTTTTCCTGATATATGAACCCCATATTTAATCTTAGATTATATTATATATGGAGTATTTGTTGCACTCCTGAATCTTTGTTGAACGTAAATGTTTACAAAAATGTTTAGATGTATTCATCCATCTATCTCAACAGATAAACAACATTTGATTTCTTATCTTCTAGTTTTAAATGATATAAGGAAGTACCATAGTTCCCGGGAGAGGTTAATAAACTCGCTGATATCCATATCTATGTACAGACTTTGTACTTCTGCGTTAGTTCTTCTTCTCCAGGTTCCTTCTGAGTATACACCGCCAGAGATTCTCCGAAGAACTTTCCTTTCAAATCTCAAGAGCGATAACCCATTGTTCTTTGAAATCGTCCAGCATTCAGATACATATGTTAGAACAGGTCTGACTAGCGTTTTATAAATTCTTAGCTTAGCATTTAAGGACAAGATGCTGCTCCTCAAGTGCTGCTGTAGAGCAAAATAGCATCGATTGGCTGTCATAATACGCCATCCAAGTTCGTCATTGATGTCATTTTGGACATTAATCTGCGTGCCCAGATATACAAATTCCTGGACCACTTGTCATGTTGCATATGTATACATATATACATGCATATGTATATATGTATGTATATTTATATAATATATAATAAAAAGAGGTTTATTTAATGCAATTTAACAATTTACAATTCTGTAACATGATTGTATAAATACATATATCATATATTTATGTTATAATGAACATAAATACATGCCCAATAATGAACTGTATTTCTGATATATATTAACCCTTTATTAGGTGATTTATTCTGGAGGAAACTCACACTTTGCTCAATAAATGACGCATTATCCTACTCATTATCATCTAATATCCTTTATTTACTGAATTTCATGATACATGAGTGGGGTTAGCGTGGCTATAACCATTCAAAGGGGGGAAAAAAAGAAAACAAGAAATTTATTAAAAAATTCCCGGCCGGCCTGTTAAAGGGTTAAAATTCTGTATAACATGGATGATACGATGGATGAAAATTATCTGTCCTTCCTTTATGAATATTTTCAATGAAATCCACTCAAAGCTTTTAGAACGATTTTTCCGACGTACTTCAAATTCATCTAAATCTAACCCTGTTGCTTTTGTGGAATAACGCTATGCATAGCATTCCACGAACATTGAGCCGAGATTGGATATAGGGTGTAGTTTTGATGCATACAGCATTTCATGGAAATTTGTTTCCTGTATTAAATAGATTGGTTTTGACCTGAGTATTCAAAGGAAGTTTATTACTTTGGTGAAGATGATGGATGCACATTGGAAACAATTATTTGCCTTATCAGATTGCTACATTGCCCTAAATCCGCTCTTTATAGAGAAAGTGGGGGTATTAACTATATTAATTAATGCAATACTACTTAATTTATTAATTTACCTTCATTGATACTTGCATCCTTTGACTACACTGCCTTTGTCCCAGCACAAATTACACATTTATCGATTGTGCCCTTCGTGCTTACCAACATTTTCAAACGAAGTCAACACTTGAAATAACGTTTTAAGTAATCAAATTTTAATTCTAACGAACATTCTTACCTAGAAGATTTTTTTTTCTTTGCGAAAGTGATTTTCGCCATTTTCCAAATATAAACAGTTAACTGATAATGTATCATGGTGGACAATGCGCGAGCGACCTTTCATAAAAAAGGATAGGTGGAGTTTCTGTTCCTATTTTTTGGTTTTAACATGGAATATGTTAAAGGTGACCTTGGTCAAAAGTGATTCGTTTTTAGGGAACGCGAGGGGGTTACAGGTTGTTTGATAGTTTGATACTAGGAGAGTAGAATCAGTTAGGGAGCTCAACCCTTTCGCACGCTGATACTATTATCTTGACCAGGAGGCAGACCCTTTTTCTCCCAATACGATATACAAAATTTTAACCTGGATTTGACCGATCTTGCTCGACCCCTCTCGGGTGTTCAAAATTTTGGTTTAAATAAAAAAAGTCACATTTGAAACCTCTATTTTAACACGCTCTAGCTTGATTGGTGTTGTTCGGATCGACAACTTAGTGTCCTTGTCAAAAACGTAATGAAAAATATTTCTTCTACAGCAAACTGAATCGGAAAAGAAAAGGGAATTGATCAAGTCAAGTCAAGGGGGCAACCTCTAGAACATATTTCATGTTATTTTTTCCGTAGAAAAAAAAGGAAGCCGACAGTCTTAAGGGGCGATTTTAATTATTTATATTTTTTTTATTGTCTCTTAAATATATATATACATCAAATGCTTTTGATGCAATTACAGTTCAAATCATGTATTTATGACAAAATTTGCCCAAATATGTAAAATAAAAATAACTGTAATTTATTCCAAGTTCCTCTAAATATATAAATTTTTATGATATCAGATATTTTAGTTGGCTAGGAGAAGTATGCAAAAGCATACACAACCCCATTTGTTAATAGTACCATAAAACGGCGTGACTGCACCATTTTTGTTGAACTTCATTCTTTAACTACCTATCAATAATGTTTAAAATGCATGTATTAAAATATTTTCTTTGAATAATTAGCTTAAAAATGCTGTTGATGCATCGCATGATCTTGGAATTGCAAAATTGACGAAACTTATAATTAATTTTATTGTTTTTAAACTTTGGGTGCAAAGTCAACCGGATACCCGTGACCTTGCACCACCATATTTTTTCAATTGAAAAAGCATTAGAAACGTATTCTGGAGCAAAGTCAAAGCTTGATAGTAGTTATGAGATGCAAATCATTTCTTGATAGTGTTTGGAGACTAGCCTAGTGATTTTTTTCCTCTGTTTGTAACGATTTCCTTAAAGGAAACGTTTGTAAATTACAATGTTTTCATCGAAATAAGAAAGAAAATTGCACTTTAATTTTTAAAGGATTGTTGAGGAACAATAGAAAATACATGAACATACTAACAAAATATTATATAGAAACAAAATATCGACTTAAAACATGCCTAAATAATGTAAACGAGGAACAAAATGATGCCTTTAAAATAAATTACGCACAGATTCTTAGGGAAACACTTTTGGAAAAATGCAATCTGCAATAGTTAGACAAAAATTGTTAAAATATAAAAACGAACACTTTGACATGAAAAAATTTAAAGCTATAACTGGCAAAATGCTAACAGCATTCGTCAATATACTTACACATAGAAGGCAAAAACCTTATTAACAAGAAGCAAAACATTATTCCAAATAATTTGGATTATAACCAGCCTATTAACTCCTAAACAAAATATCCGTTTATTGATTTGTTTAGGAGGAGCAATGCTGCCTAAGACTTCTTCCCACAGGAAGGTCACTTTGCGACAAAATATACTTGGTGCAAAGTCATTCCTAATTCATATCCAAAAGAGGATTCTATTTTATTTTCAAATACCATGGCTTTTGGCAGATATTTTGAGCAAATTGAATATCATATATTTAAATTACAATAATTATAGAATAAAATTATTGCAATACCTAATCGACTTGAGAAATATTTAGTTGTTGAAAGCATGACTTTATCCCACAAAGGAATCACATCTATTGAAACACTACAATCAAGTAACTGTAATAAAACATGAGAAGTAACTAGGATCAGTGTGCAAATTCCTTAGACCCAATCAGTGTTGTCATAAGTAAGTAAGAAATATAAAATATCCCTCATTTGACAACAGCATAACACTTTTTCTTAAATTTTTTAGTGAGCTTGGTGCAAGTCTACTGGTGCAAAGTCAGTCAGTTTTGCGGTAACCTATTCTTGGATTAAATAGGGATATGTAAGGATGAATATAAAATTTTAAAAAAAGTGACTCAATATCCTGCAATATGAGATCTGTATTCAAGATTATAAGGTTTATTTTCTGTAAATAATGAACATGATAATTCTCCTAAAAATGATACATCAAACCGCCATATAATCCAATTTTAGTAACGTCAACACACGCGTGGAGATAAATCGTACATGATTCACTCTGATAAGAAGAAATGTTTGTTACATAGCTGCTCGAAAACGCTGTTTTTTTTTAAACATTTATTCGCCTCCGAGGGTGGTACACCGGCCCATTACACCGTCTGCTATTAACACCGAAATTATAAGAAAAAACATCACTTTGGCCGAAAAAAAAATCAATGCGATTCTATTCGATACGGTGTTCTGTGTACTGTTAGAACACGAAATCTCCATTATCTCGGCTATCTTCCATTTTTCTTATTGAATCGCCGATTACGAAAACGTCTCGAGTTAATAGGCGATTTAATGGGAATTAAAATTCTTGCTTTTCTAGGTCGTTATTGAAGTCCTTGTCCATATCTTCATTTCATATTTCATATTATAAACATTACTAACTACTATTCAAATTAATCCGACTTTCCGGCTAATCCGAACCTTCCGCGAAGTCCCTTTTGGTAGACAATATTTTTTATGAAAATTAAGTAATATAGTTGACTTAAATAAGTAGTGATTGAACAAAAGAGAAGGTGCTAATTAAGAAGGTAGTGAAAAAAATGAGAAGATGTTTTTTTGGAGGAAGAAGCACTTGGAATTTATGATCCAGACAAAGAACATCTCTTGGGCCCAAGGCAACAAAAAATGAAGCATTTATTTGAAAATTATTATTACAGCTGTGAATGTATGACAGAGCGGTGAATAGCTAATTATTCAAAAGAAGAGCAACTGAAGGTTGTCGAGTACAATTTTTCTTTTTTTCAGTTCATGAACTAATAAATTAGAAGAAAATTGTAAATTCGGTTACGAAACTTTTATTTATTAAATGATTGTGTTATTTTTATATATAATTTTAAGAAGAAAATGAACTTTATTCTTGGAAATTTGTTCCCTAAGAATAGTAAATGGGTACAATTAATAGGAAAATCGCCTGGCTATGATAAATAATAATAAAAATTGATTAATAATTAAATTATGAGCTACAAAATAAATGATAAACCATATAAAAGGATACATCTTATGTATACTATTATAATGTATATAACATAAATATCCATGTTTTACATTTGCTCGGAAGATTGAAGATTCAGCAGGTAAAGAAATAGATGATGTTTAAACGAAGTAAGAGTGGAGCTTTTTCGTATTGAGATGGACAATGAATTCTATAAAGAGGATGCGCGGATATTAAAGGATTTTTCGAAGAATGCAGTTCGATGCGCAGGAGTGTACAGGTTGATGGGTTGGGTTCTAGTATTTAAGAGGTGGATGGAGGAGCGCAGAGTAAGGAGGTCATGGATATAGGTGGGTTTTTTTTTTGGTTTTTTTTTCATGGATTGAAATATGAGTGCACCTAGGAAGTATTGACGTCGGAAACTGGGGTAAAGCCACCCGATTTCAGAATACCTATAAGATATTTAAGAACGTCTATAATTGTGGTGGTTCAGAAATACTGGACCTGTTATTTTGTAACAGGTATGGGCTGAATGAACCCTGTTACCGATATTCAGAAGTAACAGGGACAAGATACTTGCGAACTCACTTCAGTACTAGTAACAACATTCATACATGTTACCTTCGTACTGCGTACTATCCTAGACTAGTATTTCTTACTTGTTATCTGTAACTGTTACCAGATACTCGTTAACCTAAACCAGTATTTTTACTTCCACTCGTACGAGTATTATATACATAAGCAATTATATTATTTTTGCTAGTCATAAGTCAAATAAAAAATATGTATGCTGTTATAAAACATCAAACATCTTAAATAATAATTTGCCAATTATTTATGATCTTGTTGATAATTTATTAGTGTTTTTAATTATAGTTTTATTAACTGTAATCAGCCAAAAAAAAATGATCTTCATTTTCACTACCAGTATTTTGTGAATAAAATGGTTGAGGATAATAAAAAATGTTTTATGGAAAAATTGTATTTTATAGAAACAATAAAATTTTAAAAAATGACTATACATATATTTATTATATATTTGGCTATATATATATATATATATATATATATATATATATATATATATATATATATATATATATATATCATCAAAAAGGTAGTTGGAAATGTAAACTTATTGATTAGAGTCGATATTGAATAGGTATGCCAGTAACAGGGTAAACGATTACGAGTATGGAGAGACGCTGTCATTGAGACAAGTAACAGGTATGCCAGTAACAGGTATTTGTAACAGACATTTTTTTGGACCTGTATCGGTCGTTCCATTTACTGAAAAGGATCGGTTTAGACCAGGGGTCTCCAAACTTTTCAGCCTTCGGGCCACACTAACTACTTCCAAGGGCTCCGCGGGCCAACACCATTTTAATTTTCCTGCCGGTACCTATAATTTATAGAATAGTCTCCGAGTACGCACCCTCAGCGAGAAGAAGCTAGTTAAAGTCCCTAGTTCAATCATTATTGTGTTGTACTGTAATGTTACGAAGTTCTGGTGTATTCTACTCATTTCTTGATGACAGTATTGACGTATAAAAACGCTAATAGAGGTGCTATAGTAATAGTTCGTAACGCCCTAGCGGGTTTGTGTGTGTTTCAAAAACATCTTCGTAACAGTATTTTGATTTGACTGAATTACTAGTGTGGAAAAGAAGCGGAAAATAAAAACTGCCAGCTAATCGACGGTCGCTGATTACATGCCTATTGAAAAGATGAAAAATCCTGAAACCTGGGTTTCTTATGTATGCAATGATCACCAAAAGAATCATTGGCGTGAATATTTGCTCCCTATTATATTGATGGAGCATACAGAAAAAAGAAAGAAGAAAATAAACTTTATTCTGGGACAGTTTGTCCCTTATAAATAAAATATGAGTGCAATACATAGGACAATCGTTTGGCTACGACAAGTAATTAATAATTGCATTATGAGTTACAAAATAAAAAAGATAACGACAAAAAAATAGAACATACGTATATTATAATAATATATATTACTAAAATATTCATATTTTATATACGTTCGGAAAAATGGTAATTGAGAAGGTAAAGAAATAGATGATGTTTAAAGGAAGTTATAGTCTGAGCGCTGGCTGATGGAACTTGGGCAAAAGTGAAGGGAGAGAGGTGTGGCTGATCAGGGCCAGTGAGAGTGGTGCAGGGTTCCTGGATCTCTCCCTAACTACCTTGAGAGGTTACTCGACCACCGTAACCTGGGTCTCCCAACTCTGCGCCGGCCGGATATCTGTTCTATTAGAATTTATTTTTGTACCGACCCATCCGACATCCGCACGAGGTGTCCTACCCATCTTAACTTCCCTACCTTAATGATAGCTACAACATCAGGCTCGTTATAGAGACTATAGGTTTCTCTATTACTACGCCTTCTCCATTGTCCATTTTCAAAGGTGTGCCCATATATTCTACGGAGGATTTTCCTTTCAAAAATAAGGTCATTTTCATCAGCCTTTGTAGTGGTCCAGGTCTCAGAGCCATAAGGTAAAACAAGGCGAATGAGGGTCTTGTATCGGATAACCTTAGTGCGGTGAGAGACGAGGCTGCTAGAAAGATGCGAGCGGAGTCCATAATAACAGTGATTCGCTAAGATAATTTTTCTCCGGACATCAGTCGAGATTCTGTTGCCGCACGTCACTTATGAGCCATGGTATACAAATTCAGAAACTTGTTCAAACATAGAAGTACCAAAAGCAACTTCAGTACCAAATTTTAAGTTGGTGTTATGAAATGCGTTAACTGAGACAGCAGAAGAAGTTCTGGGTCTCAAGGGCAAACAGAAACAAACAAGACCATGGTTTGATGAGGAATGCCTTGCTTGAGCAGATAGAGAGAACAAGGTCTATAGAAACATGATTCAACGGAGACATACAAGAAGTTCGATGGATGAATATAAAGCCACAAGGAGTCGCGAGAAGTACGTCCATCGAAGAAAGAAGAGAAGATGGCGGAATAAGCAGATGGAGGATATGGAAAAATCTTTCAAGAACAAAAATTCCTTTCAAATGGTGAAGGAAGGTAGACAATTATTTAAATCCAGGACTTCCGCATGCGAAGCAGAAGATGGCTCGCTAATCACGAAAAAGCGAAAAATATTAGATAGATGGGCTGACTACTGATGATACCATCATCGCAGGGGGACTGGCTGGAGAAATAGAGATTGAACCACCACCAGACGGGGAAGAAATAGCAGCGACCATCGAAAAACTAAAGAATAATAAAGCTCCAAGTACTGATAACATACCAGCGGAAATATATAAACATTATGACCCTTAACTGGTTACTTTCCTGCAGGATCTATTTATGGATATTTGGAGAGATGAATGCCTTCTTATGGAGTGGAAGAAAGCGATTATACACCCAATCCAACAATAAAGAGGATTCTTTGAATTGTAACAAGGAGAGGTACATCAGTACTTCCATGAGTATACAAAATTCTCTCCAGCATATTATACAAGAGATTGATTCCATACGCAGGGAAAGAAATTAGAAAATATCAGTGTGGCTTCGTTAAGATAATCAACTATTGAACAAATTTTAATCTCTGGATGATCCTGAAAAATACAAGAAGTTTCGTATTAATACCCATCATGTTTTCGTAGACTTAAAGCAGGCTTATGACTCGATTGATAGAGGGGAAGCATAAATGGCCATGACAGAAATGAATATACACCAGAAGTTAGTCAGACTGGTGAGAATGACAATGGAAGACAATAAATGCTTTGTAAGTATGCATGGGGCTTTCTCAAGAGGTTTTGACACGACAGCAGGTGTGAGACAAGGAGATAGTCTGGCTTGCCTTATACTTAATCTTTGTTTGGAAAAAGCCATAAGAGATTCCGGAATCCAAACAGGAGGCACAGTTCTAAACAAAAGTGTACGAGTTCTTGGATATGCCGATGACATAGATCTAGTCGGAAGATCATTAGAAGCAGTACAAAACGCTTTTGCTGCAATCGACAATTCGGCGAAGAGACTAGGACTATCCATCAACGGAGACAAAACCAAGTACAAGTTTATCGAGCCCCTAGTCAGTAAAATGTGGATAAGTAAAGTTAGGACTACATGACATCGAAGTGGTCCAGGAATTCGTATACCTGGGCACGCAGATTTATGTCCGAAATGACATCAATGACGAGATTGAACGGCGTATTATGGCAGCCAATCGATGCTTTTTTGCTCTACAGTAGCACTTGAGGAGCAGCATTTGTCTCGGAATGCTAAGTTAGGAGTATATAAAGCACTAGTCAGACCTGTTCTCACATATGGATCTGAATGCTGAACGATTTCAAAGAACAATGAGTTTTCGCTCATGAGGTTTGAAAGAAAAGTCTTTCGCAGAATCTTTGGCGGTGTATACTCGGAAGGAACCTGGAGAAGAAGATCCAATGCAGACATACAAAGTCTGTACAAAGATATGGATATCTCCAAGTTTATTAAGCTCTCCCGGCTACGATGTTGCCAGAATGAGTCCGGAGGAGATGCCCGCGAAAGCTCTTACTGAACAAATCAATGGTACGAGGTGTATTGGAAGACCTAAACTACGATGGAAAGATGGTATTGTTACTAAAACATTAACTCTACTTGGTGCCAGAAACTGGAAGGCGGCAGCACTATCCGTGATGCCAGGTGATCTATGCTCGAGCAAGCCAAGTCTCTACTATCAGGAATGTACTGCTATGTTAATAAATAATAATCTAGTAATAATAATAAGTTATAGAATGTTAGGAGAAAGCAGCACATTAAATCGTAAAGTGCTCACATCGCAAGCTCGCGCAAATAAATTTCGACAGTGTTTCCATAATTAATTTTAAAAAACATAAACACATTTTTTATACGTAGTTACGTGGGGGACTAGTAGCCCAGTCAAATGAGTTTTATACAGCAAATCTGGGAAATAAACCAATGAAGCTTAATTTTTGCTTATGCCTTTGTTTTGGTCTTCTAAATAAGTGGTAGAAAGTCACCGATCTCAGCACGTTAGCATAATTAGATATACAAGGTCAACGGTCACAAAAATCAGTTGTTTTTTTTTTCAAATATCTCTATTTCTATCCATCGGCCGTCAATCAAAATAGTTACAAAACTTTTAGAGAACGATATTCTCTGTATTTTTTGTTTCTATTCATTTTTATTTTTGGATTAACCGTTTTCGAGACATAGCGCGGGAAAGGAGAAGCGGGTACCAGTTCAGACAAAAACTTGCTACTAGTGCCTTCCAGGATCTTTTCTCAGAAATATTGTCAGAATCAAAATTGTAGATCATTAAATTTACTTTAATTTCATATGTACGTTTCTGGCTCTTCAATCAAATTGCTTATATCTCGAACACCGTTGAGAGTTAGACAAACATGTATAGAAACAATTTTATAGGAAATTTAATTAGCTTCAATTTCGATCCATAGATTATTTTTTAGAGTCCACGGTTTCCGAGATAAAATCGAAAAACCTAAACACGGGATCTTCTCCCCTTCCCTTACAATTTCCCGCACCCCAGGGACCGGAACTTTTAGTATATTTACTTTCTAATTACGCCTAACGAAGCTATGAAATCAAAAATAGACGCATAATTCATGCATCTACACCCCTAATTTCAGCACTCTCACTGGGGTCGCTCTTTTCCGTGAAAACACTTTTTCCCAGTGTCCCAAGTCCCATAAAATATCGATGTCAGCACCTTCAAAGCCGCTTACTGTTTTGAAATCCAAGTTTTTTTTTTGGCACATTTTTCACTTTAACTCCATAACTGTTTCTCCGATCTGAACTTTCATTTTTTCAACTATAACCTGGTTAAATTTACTATTAGACCCTTTATATGAAATTTTGATTAAACTCCGTAGTATATCCAATCAAGGCCACTAAAAAAGACCAAATCGTCAGATGTTGCCAAAACATACATATGTAGTGTGCTGGCTAGGGTGTATTACGTGGATTTCAAAACAGTAAGCGGTTTTGAGGGTGCTGACATCGATATTTTAGGGGACTTGATCAAAATTTAATATATAAGTTCTTCTATTAAATGTAACTAACCAGCTTTCAGATAGAAAAAATATATTTTGGATCGGTCTATTACTTTCGGAGTTATAGCCAAAAAAGTGCCGAAAAACGTGTTTTCGCGGAAAAGCGCGACCCCAGTGAGAGTGCTGAAATGAGGGGTGTACAATGCATGAATTATGCGACTATTTTTGACTTCACAGCTTCGTTAGGAGTAATTAGAAGGCAAATATGCTAAAAGTTCCGGTCCCTGGGGTTACGGGAAATTGTGAGGGAAGGGGAGAAGATCCCGTGTTTAGGTTTTTCGATTATATTTCGGAAACCATGGACTCTAGAAAAATAATCTATGGATCGAAATTAAAGCTAATTAAATTTCCTATAAAATTGTTTCTATACATATTTGTCCAACTCTCAACGGTGTTCGAGATATAAGTTATTAAAAATCGATAATTATCGAGAAAACAAATGTTTATTTCACTTTTTTTCAAACATTTGAATCAAGTGCCAGAAATTACAATCTATTATCAGTGAGAAATCACAACTACATAAATCTTATTAGTATTTTATATGTTATAATGTTTACATATATTTATAATGTTTGTTGGATTCATTTCATTTATTTGTTAAAGTAAATTTTAATTTTATGCTTATTATAGGCACTTGTTATTAACATTTACCTAGCTTAAGTAAATAAAACGGAGTTATTATTAATCGATGATTTTTTATTTTTATTTTTATTTTTTTGCCCCGCCGCCGCCGCGGGCCGGATTGATGGCACTGGCGGGCCGGATTTGGCCCGCGGGCCGTAGTTTGGAGACCCCTGGTTTAGACCATCCTCAGTCTATAAACCCCAAAAATAAATCTAATAAAACAGTCCATTAGTCTTTTAATTCTCATTTCAAGCTCGCCAGACAGTCCTCAATATACTATGCATCTAGTCAAAGAAAAACGAGAGATGATACCAAAAGTTGTCGAGTACTTAGTAATAAATCGCGGTAATGGTAATAGTATTTTTATAATATGTTGAATTTGTGCTCACTCATATTATGTTTTCATTAGCATAATGAAATATTTTTTTATACACTTCAAATACAATTTTTTTAAAAATTATTATCTATATAATGTAATCAGCTCGAAGAACATCCCTCAGATATTTAATAAACCAACATTAACAAAAATAATAATTTTTGTTTGGATACTCCATCCAATTATTATTTACCATTTAATATTTATTTTTTAAATATAAATTATTAAAGTGTGTTAGTTGATAGTTTTTTATACATTCTTTTTTTTTCTTTTTTTTTTTCAATCTTCATTTTATATTGAAGATGGGAGACGGTAGGAAGCGACCGGAGACGACCAGTCATTATGTGAGCGATGACTACTTCTGACTCACTCTTGTAATATGTAGCCTTGGCTATCTTCCTAACTCTTTCTTCCCTAACAATTTTTTTTTTTCCTTTTGAAAGAAACGTTGATTTGATACGTTCCATACAAACATAAATTTAATACTTAACTGATATCTATCAACAATAATTCAATTACTGTTCTTGAAATTTTGATATAAATATTTGTAAATAAAATGGCAAAGAAATGAAATGAAAAATTATATTAACTATCTATAATAGTAGGGATTTATCTATGCCATTCTGTATTCCATTGGTCATCTGTTTATCGGTCTGTTATTTTTGTCACATCTATTTTTGGTCACTTCTGGTATTTTGTTCATTATAGCCCTGAAGAAGACGCAACGCAGGTCGAAACGTTGGCACGTATTAAAGAATTCTTCTTTGACATGGTGTTACTTTGACTGCATCCCTGACTATCTTCTTCTCCATTCATCATCCAGTCAACCATACTTTTATCATCTATAATAGTATATGGATGTTAATAATAGTTTTTGTTTTATTAATATATCTTATTAAATGGAAAATACAAATGAGTAATGGTTTCCTATATTTGTTTAAGATAATAAGTAAAAACCGATAGGTATCCATAGTATTTATTACCTACTAGAAAGTTTTGTAAAGGTTCAAAATTTTTAAATTTCAGCTCTAAAAATTGCCCGTTTTCTGAGAATCACCCTTATACCAATAATGTTATTCAGTTAGTCCAGTCAAGAAACATATTGTAGAGTGCATGAAATATGCGATTGTTTTTGACCCCAGGGCTTTGTTAAGAGTAGTTAGATGATAAACATACTATACTAAAAGTCCCTATCTCTGGGGGGGGGGGAGCCTACGGTGGGGAGGGGGAGAAGGTCCCATTTTTGGGTTTTTCGATTTTATCACGGAGACGGTTGACTATAGAAAACTATGTTTCAAATATAAGTTAAAACCAATGAAATTTCCTATATAAAATTGTCTATATACATATTTGTCACACAAGAATTTTACCTCACTTTTATCAAACATTATCTTCTAGGTTCTTCTACGATCGTTTATCAGAAGCAATGTCAGAATAAAAGTTGTTGAGCATTAAATTTACTTTAATTTCATATCTACGTTTCTGGCACTTGAAGGAAATGTTTAACAATGAGTGAGTTAAACATTTTTTTTTGTCTAAAATTATCGTTTTTTAATAACGTATATCACGAAAACCGTTGATAATTCGACAATAATGTATATGAACAATTTTATAGGAAATGTAATTTAATTGAATTTTGACTTTTAAGCGTATTTTCCTAGAGCCCGTTTTCGAGATGTAATCGAAAAACCCACAAACGGGACCTTCTCCCCTCCTCCCCACCGTCAGCTCACCCCCCCTCCCAGTGGTGGGGACTTTTAGTATATTTTCTAACTACTCCTAACGAAGCTATGAAGTCAAAAATAATCGCATATTCCATGCACTCTACGTCCCTCATTTCAGCATTCTTTGACTGGACTAATTTCAGTTTTTCGCGTCCTGTAAAATTTGGTCTTTGCAGTTGTGCCTTCATTTCACCGGATGAGCGATTTAAGAAAAAATTTTAATTAAGAAATAATATTTTTTTAATTACGGAACAAACTAAACTGTGAAAGAAAGTACCGTCAAAGTCTATAATAGTCTAGCCAAAAGACACATCATGACAAAAACTGCCATCGTTTGCGTACAAAATTAGATCCAAATCAAGTCTACAACGCAAACGAAAAAAATCACTACCTCAAGTCAATTACCGAACAAACTGTATTTCATATGAATGAAAATTTGGCTCCCATAAGAAAATTATCTAAAAAAATTACCTATGATTATAAAATTATAAAAGACTCTCCAATAAAAGCCACAAAGTTGATCTGCATAAATAGTATATTCATTAATCTACTGCTCATAAGAAAATTTTGGATCCGTGCAACGTCAGCTAGAGCTTGTCAAAATGCTTCAACACTTAATAAAAATTAGAAAAAAAAAAAAAAACCGACTTCAAGATTAAACATAAATGTACAGTCTTGAATATATACACAATGTATATATATATAAATACACCTATTCACAATTTATGATCAGTTATTGTTGGAGTCGGTGGCAACCAAAACAAACAGAATTCGAAGAGAAGAGGTAATTGTAAAGATCTCCATACTATTTGTTTGTTGCCACAATGCTGCCTCGTGTCATGAGAAATTTTGTTGCAAAGGCAGGATTTAACTGCCCTTCTTGGCTGGCACCGACTCCAAAAATAACTGATCATAAATTGTGAATAGGTATATAAGTATCGATAATTTCCTTGGTTGTCATTTAATTATCTTTGTTTCGAAGTTATTTAATTTTTTTTTTTTTTTACTTTTCAATAAAATTTTAATGGGACCGCCTCTGAAGAATTACCTACCGATCAAAAAAATAATCATAAAAATCGACTAATAATTGACGGAGTAATCGCGTAACAAACATACAATATATTTATATATATATATATATATATATATATATATATATATATATATATATATATATATATATATATATATATATATAAAATACTCATATATGGTAGCTCCTAAACGGTTGGTCCTAGCGACATATGTTATGTAACAATTAATGTTTCTCATTGAATTTCTTCTGTGAAAACTGTCGTAGGGTTTTCGATTCAAGCAACAGCAACAGAGATGGAGCTATTTTTTAATGTTCCTAAAAAAACTGGTCTCACCAAGAAATCTGAGGTCTAATCCTGATTAAGTGTCAGCTAAATATTTTTTCGAACATCCTTCGGATTCTTGGCCGTGTTCCTTTAATATATATAATAGTATATGATAATAATAATTATAAATAATAAATAAACAACTTTTTGGTGAAGATGTTTATGTTGGCGAGAGAGTGTAGGGCGTTGATCCCGGAGCGGCCGATAAACTAACGTTACTGATAACGTCTTCCTCTAGAGCCTAGTTCACTTATCTCAATGCCTTGGGGTCTTAAGCTCTAAGATCTTTGCTTTTTGGTAAAAAATAACACAAATAACAATTCATATATATATATATATATATATATATATATATATATATATATATATATATATATATATATAATCGTGCCAATGTTAATGGTGGATATGCTATATATGAGAGAGAGAGAGGGAGAGGAGAGGGGAGGGAGGGAGAGAGAGAGGGAGAGGGAGAGAGAGAGAGAGGAGAGAGAGAGGGAGAGAGAGAGAGAGAGAGAGAGAGAGAGAGAGAGAGAGAGAGAGAGAGAGAGAGAGAGAGAGAGAGAGAGAGAGAGAGAGAGAGAGAGAGAGAGAGAGAGAGAGAGAGAGAGAGAGAGAGAGAGAGAGAGAGAGAGAGAGAGAGAGAGAGGGAGAGAGAGAGAGAGAGGGAGAGAGAGAGAGAGAGTGAGAGTGAGGATTCTTTCTGCTAGCCATAGATTGAATTAGATCAACTCATATTTCATCCTTTCCCATCAGTGACTTCAAAGTGAGTCCACAAACTTATGCTTATGGAAAGTCTTAACTGTAGATAACAGATTGATTACTGGTCAGCTAAAGGTATGTTGTATGTATTCTCACTCCAATCGGTGTTAATAGAGACTAAATATTTAAAAAAAATTAAGTGGCCAGGAACTTTTAAACAACACTGTATGTATATAAGACGGTAAATCCCCAATCGTGGTCACCTCACAGACTCTAAAATTTACACAATGAGAAACTTAATTTGTGATCTGACCTGGTGAAATATTTTTGGCAAGGTCTTAAGACTCATTTTCTAGCGAATTACTGTACTGAGTATAGTAATTTACAATTTAAGTACTTGATTTAATATATAATACTACATTATATAAGTACTTGAATACATTTTGTTATATAGTTGCATATTGTATACAGAGTGAGTACCTCTTAGTGTAAAAAAAAAAAAAAAAAAATAGGTGAAACTAGATCAAAAATGTAGAAAATGACCACACCTTTCTATTCCAATCCGTTGCAGATATACGATAAATCAAAGACTTTTTTGAGAAAACCACGTTTTTTACCATAAAAGCTGTAATATATCCATCAACTCGCTAAGCCGAAAATCGTTAAGTCAAAGTGAATCCCATTTCCCGATTAAGTTTATATAAGTTTTATTCGTTTATTCGAACCAGCAATCGTTAGCTCGAAGTAAAATTTGTAATCTATAAGGGAGGCTCTTTCAGTCGAAGTTTCCTAGAACCATAAATAGATAAACCAGTCTAGCTCAACCTTATCCTCAAGTACTCTCTCATTTCAGAGACAAGACAGAAGTTTAGTGTTAATTAATTTTTATTAGCCATGGTTACCAGGGGTAGAAGCTGATGTCTTTGCGGCTTTGCATCCATTTCAGAGTGTGGTAGATCGCCTCAACCCAATACAGGGTGGGTACCTCCCTAGTGTAAAAAAAAAATAAAAAAATTGAGTGATACTAGATCAAAAATGTAGAAAAATGCCGCAGAGCTCACCTTTCTATTCCAATCCGTTGAAGATATACCATAAATTAAAGACTTTTTTGAGGAAACCACGTTTTTTACCATAAAAGCTGTAATATCTCAATTTTGTTTAAATATTATTCAAATTTTTACCACATTTTCAGATTACGCATTAAATTTTCTATAAGAGCATAGTACATGTAACCTTGAATTTTGCAAACTTGTGACCTAAAGAACTGCTTGATCGTCAATTTATTTATGGAAGTTACAATGTCTTATTTAATTTCCAACGCTCGACGTTTTTCGAAAGTAACATCTACAAAACTGCAAATCTCACAAAAACTCGCAAATTTAATCAGCTATCGAATGATATGTAACAATTAATGATTCTGTTACGATTTTATGGAGAAATGTACTTTTAAAACCGAAAAAAACATGGTGTTCTCATACAAATCAGTTACTTGTGTAAATAAAATATTGTGAAAATCCCTTATTGGAAATGTGGATTTTAAACATAACAAACTCTTTATTGAAATAGAAAGCTAAGAAAAAAATATTGTTTATTAGAAAGTTAAGGAAAACTATATATAAAGCGACACCAGATCATAGGATCTTATGTTATTACATTTATTTATTTATTATTATTATTTAGGATTTATTTTATTACATTTTCAATGTAAGGTTTAAAACCCAATGATAATGAACATAGACCTCAATTTTGCCGTTAGCTTCTGAATGCAGATAATATTAAAGGATTCACTTTTTGAGGTGAATTTTATGGACAGACGATTCTGTTTTACTGGGGAAGGCATTCCTACCTTTCCATGTGGGGTATCGTTGGTTCATCTTTGTATTGCTGTCGAATAGCGTTGGAAAATCATAGTTTGCTCTACAGATTGAATGTTGAGAATTACTAAGATTTGTTTAGATATTACAAGTATGGTAAAAAACGTGGTTTACTCAAAAAAAGTCTTTGATTTATCGTGTATTTGCAACGGATTGAAATACAAAGGTGAGTTCTGCGGCATTTTTCAACATTTTTGATCTTTTTTTTTTTTTTACTAAGAGGTACTCACCCTGTATATAATATATTTATATACAGACTACAAAAAAAAAAAAAAAAAAATGTAAATACCAATATTTTATTATATTCTACAAGGAAATTATCTCAGTATTCGTATATTATCCTATTTTCCAATTCCAATATCCTCCTTATATTTTCTTACTCCTCCAGTCCAAATCCGCAATTTACTCTTTCAGAGATTCTCTCCCTATCTCTATACCCCTTTCCATAAAGTAGCATTTGACAAATCCTTTATTAGCTGTGTTGCATCTTTATCGGTATCTACTTTATTCCCTGTTCATTCTATTTGCACTATATAAAGTTATCTTAGTTTATTGCTTAGAAGAATTATCATCTTTTGCGATTAATCTATAAAAATACTTGAATTATGAATCGACACATCCCTAACATTACGTATAAAATATTTGTAAATTTGGGCTGTATAAATAAAATTAAAATATATATTAATTATTACTAATAGTGAATTAATGAAGAGAGACTTATACATAATATTGAATAAAATACCTTTTTTTTTTTTTTTTTTTTTTTTTTTTTTTTTGACTTTGTTATTATCGAATCTAGAACACGATTAGATAAGAGCCGATTCAACACGTGTCGAAACTTTTTCATTGATTAAAAATTAATAGTCTAAAATCAAGGCACATTCATATAATAATTCTGTTTCATATTGAAATATGTATTTTGATTTACTCTTAAGAATTAAAAAAAAAAAAAAATTCTCCATTGATTGAAATTTACAACTGTGCAAAATATATACATCAAGTAAATATGTTGATAGTTATTACAATAACGTATCAAAACATGAAAAGAACTACTCATTAGTAGCACTTCGAAAAGAAATCCTCACTAGAAGGTCTCTAGGCCAACTTCTTTTCAGAAGATTTTCGGGAATGGAGTGGAAAGCAAGATAAAAAAAAAACTAGCGGATTTGAATGTTTATGAAGCTTACTATGAAAGGGTATGTATCTGGTTTGGGATACCTATGGAACATCAAAATCTTTATGGATAAGTTATTGGTGACAAAATAAAGAGCTGAGAATTTTTCGAAAGATTTTGTATTGTAAAGATTGGATACGAGATGAATTGGTTGGTTTAGGGGATCCCAACTCTTTATGTCTCAAATAGGTCTAATTACTGTCATGTAAATGAGTCTTTTGTAATTAATTGCGTTTCTTCCAAATACATGACGTCTATCTCTGATGCTTGTTTTATAAATTATAGCCAAGTCTAGGTTCCTAGCAGACTGTAGATGTTTCAGTTCAGAGAATCCATTACTAGTAAGGTCTCTAGAGCAATGGAAATATTTAGATAACTCAAAGATACAGAAGGCATGGAATAATTTATTGGAGTGGTTCAGTCTTCAGAGCTTCAGTATCCCAGACCACAAAGTAATACGAAAAGAATTATGTTAAGGCCTCCAGGAAAATAATCGTTATGAACCCTACAATTTAATTTTATAATACTTAATGTTAAATATACAGTTAAAGACTGGAAAAGGACTACTTAGTGATCAGAAGTGTGAGAGAGATGTAATGTTACTACAAACAGGATTATCTGTGATATACTTTAATCGTCAATTATATAATAAAATCAATTATTTTTATTGTTTTATAGTTAATAATAGTTTTTTTCAGTTTTTTTATATCAATAAGCTTTAAGTTACCGGATGATTGATATTTGTATTTTAGAGGTCACTAATCCTTAAGTGGAGAATTTATTTTCACTTTTATTTGTTCTTGGCGTATCTATTTTCTTTCAAGATAGAATTCAATAAACCTTTGTAAAAAATTATGCAAATATACTTACGGTTATTTTCATGAAGATTCCATTATAAAATTCAAAATGGTATATCTAGTTCAACAGAATTAAAGAAAAAATAAAAATGAATTATGAATTAAATAAATTACACAAAAGAAAAAAGTGTGTGAAACAGGAAGTTTTTCAAGATTTTCAAAATATAGTATGGTGTATTGAATTGGATACATTCGTTTGCAATCCGAAAACAGGGAAGACCAAAATTTTTTTTTTTTTTTAAGTAAGAAATACTCGTAGTGAATGGGTCTTTTGGAACTTATATTTACCTCAGATAACCTTCTCCTAATTTTCTTTCTTATTCTTCTTCCTAATTTAATTACTTGTAGTTAAAATGAGTATTGCGATCATTAGTTATCAAATCTCGTAATTCATTGCTTTTAATAAAGTTGATATTTTACACCTCTTACAAAATTTTAAAGGTTAGGTAATTTAATGGGTTTTTTTTTATTTGAATATATATTACCTAGAGGTGTCTCTCTAATGGGCAAGGAATCATATGAATGACAATAAATCAATGCATACATTATATACAATAAGAATAAATAAAAAACAAAATAATAATTACAAAAAAGGCACCATAATACAGTCGTCAAACCGGTTATACTATAAGGAATGGAAAACTCTTCCCTCCCCAGCCTAAGGAAAATGTTAGCCATAGAAAGAAGGATACTTAGAAGAATTCACGGACCAAAAAAGACAGAAGAAGGCAGAGGATACAAGATTTCTGGGGGATATGTCAAACAGATGAAAGAGGAAACTGAGAAACTGGGAATAACAGACCAGGACTGTTTTGATAGGGATAATTACAGGAAAAACTAAATGTAATCAAGGTGCTTGTGGGAAGGAAGGATGCGAGAAAAGGAATAGCGTTGACCGAAGAAAGAAGGAAGGAGCAATCGGAAAGAATGAAGAAAAGGTGGGAAGAGAGAAGGAAGGAGAGAAGTAGTAAGAAGTGAATGATATTCGCGTGGTCTCTAAGGCCGTTACGTGGAAAAAAAAATTAAGTAAGTTAAGTAAATAATAATATAAAATAAATTAGTAAATAAAAGCATAAAATATTTTAAAAACATAATGGTAATATACTTACCGGGAGGTACTTATAGTTGTCCAAAAAAATTATTTATTTATTTTTTTTAACGGATAAAGATAAAAATCCATAACAAACTAATCGAAAATATATATTAAGATATATATATATATATATATATATATATATATATATATATATATATATATTTATTTATCGCGATACAGGCCAACGGTGGACCACGCGTATATCATTTTCAGGTTTTCTTCCTCTCTGCCCAAATTATTTTCATTTTTTCGCCCATTTCCCTCTTTCTCTCCTCCGTCCATTTCTTACTTTCATGCTTCTTCTTCTCCGCTACAAGAACCTTTATATTTTTAACCATTTTTCCGAATTTATCCTTATCTTTGTAGTCTCCCTCCGTGATACCCAATTTTTTAACTTCCTCTTTCATTTTCTCTGGGTATCCCTTTATATTTTTCAATTTCATCACTTTATCAAATATTTGTTTGTTTAATTTAATGGTAATATGGAGGGATAGAACAGTACACACCGTATTTACATTATATACAAACATTCCAAGGAAACCCCGAAGCAAGCCTATATCCCACTTATAAGTGGCCAAGACAGGCCCAAAGTAATCCCAACGCTGTTCCCACAGCCGCGTCACTGTTTCTTCAAATCCTTCAAATCAAAGGCTTTCTGAAAATCCACAAAGGAGACATAAATTTTCTTCGATCTAATCATGTGGTATCTCAGGATTAATTTTAAACTCAGTATTTGTTTCGGACATGATCTTCCTTTTATAAATCCATTTGCGGTTCTAGTCTATTCAACAGAGCTCTCGACAAAATTTTGTACGTCACCGGAAGTAGCAAAATCCCCCTATTGTTATTTGTATCTGTCTTCGCCCCTTTTTTATGTAGTGGGTGTATAAGTGCCGTTTTCCATTCTTCTGGTATTTCTTCTTTCTCCCAAATTTCTTGCATTAATTCTGTCATTTTAGCAATATATCCTTCCTCCGCAGACTTCCACATTTCGGCTATTATCCCGTTTTCCCCGGCCGCTTTATTATCCTTCAATGAGAATACGATTTCTTTAATTTCCTCAATTGTCGGTGTATATATATATATATATATATATATATATATATATATATATATATATATATATATATATATATATATATATATATATATATATATAATTACAATATATAACAGTTTATTATAATAATTTAGAGTACGCGTCCTGCTGCTAGAATTGTAATTTCCTACGAACTAGGTTTGGAACCGATTATTTTTTTATACCTGTCCGAGTTCGAAAGTGCTTAGCATCAATTAGAGGAAGAAGAGCAACTGTACACCTAGGGTTCGGTTAAAAAAGACTCGGAGGTTTTTTGTTAAATCACAGTTATCCAAAAAAAGGCCTTTATGTAGGTAAGAAACAAACGGATAATCGGGATTAGTTATGGTCACTAACTCGATTTTTAACAGTACCATTGTACACTCTGACCTCATTCAAAATGTTTTATTAAAAGGCATTATATCAAATTAAAGATTCTTGTTTATTTCTTTTTTAATTGCTTTTCCACGGATGCTTGTTTATTGTTTTTAATGTCAGATCCACGGATGTTTGTTTATTGTTTTTAATGTCAGATCCACGGATGTTTGTTTATTGTTTTTAATGGCAGATCCACGGATGTTCTCTTGATATTTTTTATTGACTGATTCGCGGAATGAATCTCGTACGTGGAATCGTGTACGATAACCAATCCATCTTGCCCTAGTGCGAGTACATAATGATATTAAGGCCTTACAAACGTTTCTAACAGGGTTCCGCCAGTCAATTTTTAGTTGTAGATCTTTTCGTAGTGTAGGAATTTGAGTGAGTTGGAGTTGATTGAATCTGTAAAAGCTTCACTGTTTGATTTGATCTGGATATTTTGTAAGATATTTTTTTTTTTCAGTAATAATGACCAGTAAGTCTGTGCAATAATCTGGCTACAACGATTTCAGACGAAAATAAAAATTATAATTAAAAATAGATCTTTAAGTAAGTATTTATATATATACAGGGTGTTCGGAAGATGGTTGGCCAAAGAGGTATCTCGGGTAGGGAGGTTCATTTTGAACCTACTCGTATTTAAGGTCATCTACCTATATACAAAGTCTAACGGTTTTTTTTTTTTGTTTTTTTTTATGAATTTTTTGACAAAATTGCCTAAACCTTAACATTTATGCCTTATAACCTCGTTGTTAACTGATTTATCAACGCCATTTTTTTTTAGCTGCAATTACTAATACATTGTCCATGTAAAATAAAAAAAAAAACATTTGATGTAAAAAACACATAAAAAAAAAAAAAAAAAACCGGGAGATGGTTAAATCTTGTTAAAGGCAAAAAAAAAAAAAAAAAAAAAATTAAGAACTTCAAGTTTAGGTCTAGTCTTAAAATAATTTTTGGCTGTTGCGCTTTTTTTTTTTTTTTTTTTTTTTTAAATCTAAACTTAATGTTTTTTTGGCCTTTAACAAGATTTAACGATCTCCGGTTTTTTTTTTTGTTTTTTTTTTGTATTTGTTTTTTGCATCAAATCATTTTTAGTTTACGTGAACAATGTATTAGTAATTACAGAAAAAAAAAAAAAAATGCGTTGATATATCAGTAAACCACGAAGTTATAAGGCATAAATTGACCATTTTTTTTTCAAACAAATTCATAAAAAAAAAACGAAAGAACAAACTCCAAAAAAAACCAAGGTTCATTTTGAACCTCCCTACCCGAGATACCCCTTTGGCGAACGATCTTCCGAACACCCTGTACATATGCTGTATTTATATACACACACATGTATATATATATATATATATATATATATATATATATATATATATATATATATATATATATATATACCTATGATATATATATATACCTAAACGAGAAATAAATAATAATAATAATTCTTAGATAAAAGAGAAATAAAATAAAATGAAATTAATAAACTCAAACTAATCATGGTTAAGTTAGAAAAGTTTAAGAGAAGAGGGAGTCTATCTAATTAATCTATCAGAATGTTATCAGATGTTTTATTATTTCAACATATATATGTTAAATTAAAGTAACACAAACCAAACTTAAAAGAAAAGAAACTGTTTGTCGTTTTCGATTACTCCAACATTTAATAGACAAGCGTTCAAATCTCTAATAAATTGCAGAAGACTTCAAATGACAGTAATTGGACCGTATACAATTCTTACGATCCGAAATCCTTCGTAAAATCCTCAATGCTCGTTATTATTTCACAAAAGAACTTACCCATACAGATCTTAATGTTCCATATGTTCCATAATCCTCCGAAGTGTCTGAAAAAAAAGATACCTAGAGGCTTTCTTAGAACTTATATTCATGAGTTACTAGTGTGTAATTCTTTACATGTTATTTTCCTCACATTTATTTGTTATATATAATGTATACAGTTGTAAATAAATATAAGTAAATATTTAAATATATATATATATATATATATATATATATATATATATATATATATATATATATATATATATATATATATATATATATAAATATATATCATATATATATATATATATATATATATATATATATATATATAACACTAAATATATTCACTCCAAGTAGGATAAAGCAGGGAGTTATTGAAACCCTACCTTAAAAATTAGAGAAAAAAAATTTAGCCAAAATAAAATCATAAATTTCTTTTAAATCCTACAACTTAACTGTTTAAAAATACTTTCAATTCTGTCCGCATTTCAAAATATTTCCTTAGGGTATCAATAACCGATTATACATTAGTTATTGACATTATCTTGTTAAATACTTTCCAGAAATAATGTTTGCTGTGAATTTTCTTGCTTAGCTTAAACTATTGTAAGGAAAAATCACTGCAAACTTCAACTACAGTGAAACATCGATATAACGAACCCCAAAAGAAACAAGAAAACTTCAAATTATCAAGGACTTCGATTTATCGAGGTTTGATTTAGGGTTGGGCGATAGTCGATAGTTACTATCGATATATCGATAGGTCATGCCTATCGATGGTCACTATCGATAGTGTCGACAATCGATAGATCTTTTTTACCCTCAAATTTTGAAACTCTCGGAATTATGCTGATCTATCTCTGTCCAGTGTCGGGTTTTTTGAAATTGAATTCGGAATTCCTAGAGCTCAAGAGTTCTCTTAAAGATTAAGCCAAAGGAAAGCAGAAATGCTAGTTTTTCTTTCGGGAAATATGTGGCTCAAGGAGCACACTTGACTCTTGAAATTAACCATTTTATTTTTCTTTTCTAAAGATTTGATTTGTTCATTATTATTGTAACCATGTAAATTGTAAATACTTTTTTAAAATTCAAATAAAGTAGTTTTTTTCTCTCATCTTTATGATATAATCTTATCATTTATAATCCTGCAAATTTCAAATAGTAAGTAGATAATTGAATTTAATTAAATTAGTTGAAATTCTGTATTGAATAGCTTTGGAAAAAAAGGAAGCAACTATCGAAAAACTATCGATAGCAATCGATAGTTCTCAACCGATAGTATTGGCCTATCGATAGTGCTAATCGACTATCGCCCAACTCTAGTTTGATTTATTGAGTTGATTTCTGACTTACTTCGATATGTAGAGGCGAGAGGATCATTATAAAGTACTCAATGTAACTGCAGAAAATATGTACATATTTTATTGAAATAATAATAATGAAAGAATAATTTTCAAATTCGTGAACAATTTAAGCGGACCTTTGGAAAAAATCTGAAATAGTAGTTTGTATATCTGAAAACGACACTTTGTCTAAGTCAATATTTTGAAACTCTGGCCCTTTTCACCTCTTTATTAATGAAAAAGCTTGATTTTCATACTTCAGCCTATTTTTCAAAATTAGGTGCTTGCTGGTATTCCAAACTTTTTTACAATATCGCACTTTCTCTCAACACCGGTGTTAACGGCTCGAATAATTTTTCTTCATTCGAAAGGGTTTTACGCTTTACCAATTTCGAAAATTACAAAAATACTGTAGAACAACAGTAAACGAAACGTATCGAACAAGTGTTTTATCAGAAACTGAAACAAACCGGAAACGTCAAGATGGGAGTTACAGTTAATACTTCGTAGAATCATTGATGGGCCTAAACTCTACTTATATAACAAACAGATTTCGATATATGGAGGTTTTCCGAAAAAAAACTTCGTTTTGTAGAGGTGCGGTGTAAGCTAAGGAATCTTCGAAAATTCGATAAATCAAGCTCTTCTTCCTATGTAGAGGTAAAAAAACAAAACCGACTTCAAGATTAAACCTACATATACAAACTTGGACTAAAAAATAAAAAATAATATTTTAATTGCTTCAAAACAAAAACCATTAAATGAAAATCAACAAAATTATCGATACTTATATACCTATTTACAATTTATGACCAGTTATCTTTGGGGTCGCTGCCAGCCAAGAAGGGCAGTTTAATCCTGCCTTTACAATAAACCTTCGAATGGCCGGGGACAGCGGTGTGGCGGTGATGAAACGGTGGGAGGATCTTTACGATTACTATTTATTTTCAAATTCTGTTTGTTTTGGTTGGCACCGACTCCAAAAATAACTGATTATAAATTGTGTATAGGTATATAAATATCGATAATTCAGTTGATTTTCATTTAATGGTTTTTGTTTTGAAGCAATTAAAATATTATTTTTTATTTTTTAGTTCAAGTGTGTGTATGTAGGTTTAGTCTTGAAGTCGGTTTTGTTTTTTCTCTAAAAAATTATTTTTATACTTTTTAGTGGTGAGTGTATTTTTGTTTATACAGTCAATTCTCGATCTTCAAGCTTCCCTGAAAAATGGTTTGACTTACTGAACAAAGACTTATCGAGGTTATCATTCACTTACCTTCATGTAATTGGGAAAATTTAACACAAAATGGGAGTTGAAATCATTACGTATATTTTTCATTAATGGGTATGTGTATGTTGTTTGTACGTACATATAAAATCATTGATACAGAAAATTAAATACCTGGTACCAATTTATCATATAACTTTCAACTGAATTGCGTTTTTTTCTGAGGGTGCCTAAATGGAAACTTACCGTCTTCCACCAATGGCGATCTTTTCTTTATTCTTTAAGATGGTTGAAAGAGAACTACGCGGAATTCAGAATTCACTGGCAACAAACGCCCAACTTGTTTCTCCTTTCTGCACTTTGCAAATCAATTTTAACTTTTCGTTATTATTAACTGTTTTTTTTTTTTATTTTTCTTTGAAGTATGTCCTACTGATCTAAAAAAGAATCATCAAAATTGATTCCGAATTGACGAAGGTTCTCAACTCGTCTTTATTATTATTTTTTTTTTGTTACTCCGTCAATTCTGAATCAATTTTGATTATTATTTTTTAGATCGCTGTGGCATACTTTAGAGGTGGTCCCATAAAAAATATTTTGAAATAAACTCAGCAATTTTTAAGAAAAATCAAAAAAACAGTTAATAAGTGATTTTATGAACTGTTATTTTGATTTCTCTTAAAAAGTGCTGCGTTGATTTCAAAATATTTTTTATGGGACCACCTCTGAAGTATGTCCTACAGATCTAAAACAGATTCATCAAAATTGATTCATAATTGACGGAGTAATCGCGTAACATACACAAAAAAAAAAAAAAAAAAAAAAATACAGACGAGTTGAGAACCTCCTCTTTTTTGAAGTCGGTTGAAAATAACATAGGAATGATAGGCAGAATCAAGGGGAATAGAAAAACTTCGATTTATCAAGGAATTCCCTATATCGAGGTACCACTATATATTGAACTATTCCTTTTTATAATTTTAGTATGAATCTTTTCTTAAGGGTGTCAGTAACTGTATGGTTTACCCTATATTGTTAATTTGATTGATAATTATAGATATAATGTCCTAAATACAGAAACATAAACACATTCCTCAAACGGGGTTCTAGTTATTTATAGCTTGGAGGAGGTACTGGATTTTATTTTTAGTTTAAAGTGAGTTTCTGATCACTAAGTAGTCCTTTTCCAGTCTTACACTGTATGTTGATCAGTAAGTATTATAAAATTAAAGTGCGGAAGATTTATATAACACATCTATATGTATATATATATATATATATATATATATATATATATATATATATATATATATATATATATATATATATATCAAAATTATATTTTGTCGACCCTTAGAAACTATATAATTAACTGTTTAACAATAATCGGGTTTTTGGTCCTTTATTTATAAAGGACCAAAAACCCGATTATTGTTAAACAGTTAAATATATATATATATATTAATTCATTAATTAGCATGGGTATGACGCTGATCAGGTTCAGGGGTTTGCGATGTCGAAACTCGCCTATCGCCTTGACACACTTAAATGAATAAACAATATGAAGATATGGACAGTATTAATTGTCTCAATACAAACAAAGAGCCTGATATTTAGTTGCTTTGATATATAAACTAACAAAGGTCAATAAAACAAAAATAATTGGACAAAACAGTTATTATGCATTTTATAATAACTTATAAAAAATATACTCATAATTTATTTATAACTTTCTAGATATGTCCCATCGCGGCTTCGCCCTCTCTCATAAATAAAGATTATTTAAACTAATAATTTAAATAACCATAGATTATTTTAAATAATAATAGAATAAATGATGAACAGAATGGGTCCACTCAGGAAACTAGAGCTCAAAGATCGGAAAATCTTTAGGAGAATACTAGGGCCAATACGAGAAGAGGATGGCACCTACAGGATCAGACACAATGGAGAGCTGTACCATCTCCAAGAAGACATAATCACCTCAATGAGGAAGAGACGACTGACTTTCTGTGGACATTTAACCCGAATGAACACCAACAGACTCACAAACAGAATCTTCACTACGACAGGTAGAGGGAAAGCCTCCAAGAATAAATGGATCAACACAATGAAATCAGACCTGGACCAACTTAAAATTCCACTGGAGACCATTCAGGATCGGTCCAAATTTCGGCAGATGATTTTACAAGGAGTATTCCCAGTGCACCTACCAGTAAAAAGAGCTCCGGAACCAACAGACCAAAGTGGACAGAAGAGAGAAGAGTTGCTCATAGCCAGAAAATGAAAGCTTTCTGGGCTAAGAAGAAACAGCAGACCCATATAAGGAGTCGAAACGAGCCCCGTGGTCCTAAGTAGGCCCAAACGAAAAGAAAAAAAAAAAAAAGAATAAATGATATTTTAAGCATGGCAGTAATTTTTAACTTGGTTAAAATTGCATTGCTTATGTGTTTGAAGAGCATAATTAGATATCCAATTTCGCAGATCCATTTTAATTTCTAAACATTACAGTATATGACAGTTAGGCAAACCTGGTTTCTAGCACGCAAGACTATACGTTTTTATTATTATTTTAGTAAAATTTATTATTACAAACCTTTCTCGAACTATGAAGATGACGTAGTAGAAATTTAGTTCTGATGGATTCAATTGTTTCACCATTGCAAACTCTGTTGTAGAAGAGCGCTGTTATTGTTCAGTTTTTAAACATCACTGGGATCCATACCTCACACCACATATTTATAGCTTTTTTATAACAATTTAATTCTATTGAGGCGTAGAGATGCAAAAGGGGGTATAAGATGGTAAATCATTCACCCTTCAAAACGTTCTAAATCCAATCTAATTTTACCTTCAAAGTTCGGGTTGAGTTTCAGAAGCGGGTAAATCCTTTTTTCTCATAACAGCCACTAGGCACCACTTAGGCTTGTAACGAAAGTAGTAATGAACATTTGAAAAGGTTTTAGTAGTCGATACATTTTTACACGTGTGATAATCAATTTATTGTGTTGTGTTAAATATGGAGAGATACCCTGAAATAAATATAACATCATCGATAAAAACATTTGGTAATGAAGGTAATTGGAAGCGGGCTTTGTCAAAACACCAGAGGTTTGTACAATCTTCATTTCCTGTTTTCTATCGTTCTTACATCTGCCGATTCCAATCTAATTTATTAAAATTGAACTTCAATAGATATGCTGCTCCTGGAACTTGTGCCCGGATACTTGAATGTAAACACCTCAAGCACAAACAATTAAAATGCTCCATTATTGGCCGCAGTGATTTCTTTTACATGTTCTACTCCACTATAGACAAAGTTTGAACCCCTTTAGCATCTGTTAATTTTGCTTTAATGACTGGCTCAAACTCAAGACTAGTGTTCGATTTAAAAAAAAAAAATATGAAAAATTTAAAGAAATCTCGATAAAATCGTTTGAATCAAGTTTGTTTTTTTTATTAATTTTTTTTTTCATCAAAGTCTGTCCAATGTTAAATTAATAAAACAATACAATGAGTTAATTGCCATGATTTTTTTCTTATTTATTGCCTTTTTTAAATATTCCCTTGCAGATTGAGATAAATCCAATTGATTTGAAGTTTAAAAAAGCTGAACAATATTTTACAGATATGTTTTCTGATGTCTAAAAACTTCTGATCTAATAATAATTCTTTCAAAAAAGGATCACTTGTATTATTCATATTTTTGAGATTTCGGAAAAATTTTCAAATTTTGGATTTACCCCCTTTTGCGTCTTCACGCCTTAATTAAGTAAATTTCGTTATCAATTTCTAATCTATATAACACCTTATCTTTGTAACCTCTCTTGAATGGCGCTCTCTACCTAGTGGTAAATTTTCCAACTTCATTATGCTACACATATTTATCGCTTACAATTTTAATTTAAAATATGTAACTTTTATTATTTTTAAACCTTTGCTAACTTTAAGATTGTGTAGTTAAAGTTTAGTACAGATTGGATCAGTAGTTTTCGCGGTTAGTGGTCACAAACGAAAAATGGCTTGTCCTTTTATATAAAAGTATAGACTATAGATAGACAAAAAATATAAAGTTTCAGGGATTCTACATCGAAAAAAAATTTAAGGTTTCCGTCCGATGGGCTGTCAAAATTATATTGTATAATATAAAATTGTATTTGATAACTTTCTTTATATTATAATTATTATAAAGAGTAACATATTTTGGACAATGTTTTCAAATAATATTTGCGTTGAGCAAAGTAATCGTATAGATTTTTTCTCACTAACCAAATAAATAGTAGATTTTGATTCAGTAAACAATAAAGCTAATATGTTTGAATTTATCATATTTTTTTGTCTGTTCGAAAAGAGGCAAAATTTTTAGGCCACGAATTTACGTTTCAGTTTAAAGAACTGCTATCTTTAAATTTTAAATTTTCTTTTTTATCATTAATATTGTGTTTCCTTAAACCTTGATGAGATATAAGAAATATTATTCGTAAAACAAGGAGGTTTTTTACCTATCATCTGAATTTTGAATTGGTTAAAGAGTCACGCAATTGTGGGAAATTGTTTGAAAAAAGGAAATCATTTTCTCTGGTAGAATTTCCGAGTAATTTATTAGAATAATAATGATATAATTTAGAATAATTTTAAAAGGGTTCCTGGTAGAATTTTTTGTAAAATTAGTTTTAGTTCCTAACTCTTTATTAATTGCATATGTGGCTATAGCGCTCCCACTGGATATTACCAGTGATGCAGCTGAGAGAGCAGCGCTGGGATCTCTACGGGTCTGGCCTTGACTCCCAATAAGTGAGGGAATAGGCTCGATTCGGGGTTCCCTAGTCTGAGTGTGTCTGTTTTGTAAATATTGTAAGAATGTATCTTATTCTTTTTATTTTTATTTTTATTTATTATTAATATCATTATTTTATTTATTCCTTTTTTTTAATATTATATTTTTGTTACCTGATTTTTATTATTTCATTTTATTCTTGATGATTGAATTATTAGTTTTATTTTTATAATTATTACTTGTTTTTATTTTATCTTTTATTATCATTATTCTGTGTGTATGAATACTTGTATATATTGTATGAATGAATACATCTTTAGCACTGTTACCTATTGCCCTTATTTGAGGCAGATTGTACATATATTTCAATAAAAAACTAAAAACTAAAAAAAACTCTTTATTTATTATTTTGTTTACCGTGGATGAACCTAGAGGTTAGAGAGAACACCCTGGAACCCACCCAGCCCCTAAAAAGTTTGTCCGTTGGTCTAGTAAAAGTACATAAACAAAACGAACCTTTTTATTTATTTTTTCGTTATTCATTTCTATTCATAATATTTAATTAAAACATATCTTGAAATTATCTAGATATCCAGCTAGACCTAGATACAGAGAATATATCCTAACACTGGCTGAGGCGACTTGTGCTATAGATAGAGTATAGGAGTATAGGACTGAGGGCTGGTCTAGTGTGTATTAACTTGTCTCCAACCATTGCTCAATGTCACTCTGTCTAGCTCAGTATGTCTTAGTGTGTAGCTAGGACTGATTAATAGTCCTCTCTAGTCATGTATGTATGCATATATATATATATATATATATATATATATATATATATATATATATATATATATATGTGTGTATATATATCTATAAAACATCCTCCCTTATCTTCACCCAATTTGTCTATAGTTGTGTAATTAAGATGGACAGTTTAATACGGATCATGAATTTTTGTATTAGGTTTGTCTTCGGAACCTCAAGGCTTTCTCATGTTTATTTTCTTTATATTACGTTATGTTGGCTCTACTTTCGTAGAGAATACATCCTCCGTACATACCTCTTCTAAATTATTATCACTCCTCACCCTCCATTTACTTACAATAACTCACAATTCAACTCCTCTACCCAACCACTACATTTAAGCTCCCGTCTTTCCGATTTCTATACTACAGGACTACTGCTCTTCCACTCTCTAGAATTCTCTCCCTCCTTGTATTGCTCATGTTTCTTCCCTTTGAACATTCAAAACTCTCCCCTTCTTCCGCCGTCTTCCGCCTTCTTTCTCTCCTGGCTGATCGTCTGTAATTATATGAATGTATCATAAGGGACGTCATTCTAGTATACACATAAAAATAAATATCAATCTAAATTTATTATTATAGGGATTCTATGGTTGGTTTTAAAAGTTCAACCAATAGTAGAAGAACAAGTTGAAACCGTTTTGTGAAACTTAGACCTGAGAAAGGTCCAGAGCCGGATAGTATCAGCTATGAAATTTTAAAAGCAGTAGGAATTACTCTAATAAAGGAAGTCACAGAATTGTTTAATATGATCTTGAGAGCAAGAAAAAATTCCTAAACAAGGGAAAATCGCAAAAATAATTCTTCTTTACAAAAAGGGCAACAAGCAAGACATTGAGAATTATTGACCTAATTCCCTTTGTTTGACTTTGCCAAAAGTTTTCATCAGTGTCATCAAACAGCGGCTCACCTGAAATAATAAGAATTATGGAATTTGTTGACGAAGAACTAACAGGATTTAGAAAAGGTTTTTCGACAGTGGACCAAATCCAGACTGTGAACCAGATTGTCGAGGAAGCAAATGATTACAACTTCTCTCCATACCTTTGTTTTCTTGACTTTAAGAAAGCGCTTGACAGCATTTTACATGAAGATATATTTAAAAGCCCTCAGAACAATAGGAATAGAGGAAAAGTATATAAAGATAATTGAATGGCTCCGCCGAAAAACGTTCTAAGCGACAAACAAAATTTTGAGTAATCAGTGAAAGAAAATCTTATAAAAATAATTTTAAAAATTATGTTCGTTATTTAACATCTGTGTCTATGGTATGTGTACTAAATCAAATGATTCATGATATGTATTGTCTTAAAACAGCTGTTTCGTAATGTTAAAATGTATATATAAAGCCGGCTCCACACATTCGTGTTATGTCATAACACATAACACATAACACGAAACTACGAGGAAAAAGTTCTCTGTTATGGCATAACACATAACACGAAACAATGACGAAACAGTTCTCTGTTCTCATGACAATATATCAATACCTACTAAAATAAGCCAAGTTCCTAAAAATGTATTTATCTAACATTTTTTAATATGTTGTTAGGACCCATGAGGATAGTTAACATCCAAGTTTTCAAACCTCAAAATCAGGTGGGTTGTTCGTAGTACTCAATAAACCGCGGAATTGTAGCACTATTTTCGTTCTTCATTTATATCTCTAAAATATGAAAATTTGCTTGACATAGCATTTACTATATTAAAGAGTACTAAATGTGTGACAATTTAATTCTAACCACAGCTATGTAGATTAATTGGTTGCGGAAATACAGTTCTCCAAAAAATAGTGATATTTCACAATATTTTGAAAATTTTCCGTTGAGTCAAGTTCTCGGCCGCAGTCTAACAAAAGTACTGGTTTCACAATAATTTCTTCAAGAAATAATTTAATTAGCTTTTATCTGATATCTAAACTGTACCTGTAGACAAACTTTTTTTAGAAACGGGAAAAGATTACAAAATCGGATTAGAGGAAAAAAATTGCATTGCTGGTTTTAAAAGTGAGTGAGAGAATTGGCAGGAATCTACCTGTTTCTTTTTCAATTTTAAAACATGTATTTTAGGCTGGTATCCTTCGATGTATCAATCGTCTGGGCTATGATCTATTGTTTTTCCCTGTTTAGGAGAAATTGAATTTTATCCTTCGGTCTCCCCCTTTTTTAAATCTTATATTTTATTTTGCCATTGTTTCAGGACTCTTTAGTCTCTCAAATACCGGGGTTTTTTTTTTTTATGCGAGGCTACTTAATCTCCTGAGAGTCAGCTCTTTTATTTCTTTATCACATTATCTCATGTGTTAATAAAGTTTGCATAAACTTTATTTACGCCATGATTTGTTTACTTTCAGACTGAACTAAGAGCAAAAATGAAGATAAGCTACGAAAATCTCTTCTTGACTAATTTAATAGAAGAAAAAAACTTTTTCAACAATGTAGTTTCCCATTACAAATGCTACCGTAAAAAAAATATATTTAATATAGTCCAGTTCAATTCAAAATGCATAGAATTAGCTATCGAATTAAATTATATATTTTTTAAATCGCTACGTGCTTCCTTAACGTTATTTACTATCAAATTTAATAGTTTTTCATTTTAAAACAGTTATTATTTATAATAATGATTAACTGGGTTTCACGATTATTCGCTGTTGCTAAGGGAATTTGTGAATAAGCGATTCTCTCTGTTTCGGCTTGTGTTATGGGGAAACAACTTTCCTTTGATGTGTGTTAAAAACCGCCTCCTATAGCGATCCACCCATAACACGAGCAGAAACAACTTGATAACACATAACACGAGCCGAGTGCCCATCAACACTTTCGCCAATCTTTGACGTGCATGTCTGTTTCGTGTTGCGTGTTATGACATAACACGAATGTGTGGAGCCGGCTTAATACTTGTCGATGGGTTTTTCCGTGTTCATAAGATTCTCATTCGATCCTCAGAAAAAAAAAAAAAATACTATTTATCTAGGTTTTTTATTTTTACAAAATTAGCATTAGAATCTGTTCAAAAATAAATACCAGAATGAATACTTAATATGCTCTAACTTTCGTTTATCAAAAATATTTGTAACAATCTTGATGTAAATAACTGTACTCGAAATAGCATACCGTGATTTATTCAATTTCAAAATTAAAAATTATATTAGACATATTAGGACATACTTAGTTAAGTTTTGAGGCTCTACTAAACCTTCTAACCCTTTCAAACCAAAATCCTTCATAAAATCCTCAGTGCTCCTTATCACGTCCCAAACAAACTCATTCATAAATATCTTAATGTTTCATATGTTACTGATTCTGCACAAGTTACCTATTCTTTCATAGTAAACTCCATACCCACTCCATAATAAACACACACTCCATTTCACCGTGGCATTTGAAAAGATGTCTAAGGGACCTTCTAAAGTAGAAATTTTATTGAAGTGCTACTAGTGAGTAGTTTTTTATACTTTATTGACACGTCATGGTTATCATTTTTCTCTAATTTACTTGTTGTATATAATGTATACAGTTGTAGATATCAGTAACTAGTTAACAAAAAAAAAAAAGGTTATAGATTGTAAAGGAGTAATTTAGGTACATTTTTTTGTTTAGTAGAATGTTAGATGATTTAGGACTAGTATGATACTGATGATAGAGGAACCAGAGAGAATGGAAGTTCCTTACGCTGGAGAAATCTGAAGACCCTTGGAGTAAAGAATTGGCGAAGAACGGAAGGGACTGAAATGCAGAGGCCAAGGTTCAAAAATTACCCTTTGTATATTTGTTGTTATTAAGTATTTTAAAGATTTTGAAAACTATGAAAGCAAAACACTGCGTCTTTGGTATTAGAAATCTCGAATAAAAAAATTGTAGAATTTAAATAGTACACAGGATCTGCATTTTTTTTAATAAACACTTTTTTCAATGCACTTAAGAACCAGACAATATTTATCGTTTTCATTTTTTTTTCTTTGAAATCATCCGCTTAGCTGGAAGTTTAAATTCGGTGGGATCAAATTCTCTGATGTCGTGTATGGTAGAAGTAGCGATATCTTGCATATCCTTCGGCATCGTTGGATCCGTGACTAGAGCGACCTGCATATCCAAAGCTTTGGCAGCCACCGCCCCGCTGTGACCTCCGTCTATCAATAAATACTTTGAGAAATCTGATGGTCCTTTGTAAAACCGTCTCGCCGCTTTTAATAGAATTTCAGGCTCAGGTTTACCATCTGCCACCTCATCACCATACACTGAATGGCAAACATGTTTGTCCAAACCTGATAATTTAAACTTGGAATAGAGGATTTTGAACGCACCATGATGTGAATTTGAGATGAGCGCTATGGGTATCCTCTGATCATGGAAGTAACAAAGTAGCTCTTCTGCCCCCCTCACAAGTTTCACCTTGTGGTACAAAGCTCTTTGGATCTGCCATACTCCATGGGCGTAAACGTTTTCATTAAATGGTAATTTGAACTCTTTGGTGACGATTTTCCCAACATCTTTGTTCCGCATACCTATTATTTTAAATCTTAAGTTGCTTTTCAAATGTTTCTTCCATTTCATGAGATAGTCTTCGTGAGCGCTTACAGTATATTCCTTGGCGTTTAGGATAACACTGTCCAGATCTATTATGACATGGCTAACTCGGGTTATATCTCTGATTTGAGGATAGTAGCACTTTTCTCTCTTTTCAAGTGAAGGAGGAAGCTTATATCGAGAGATACAGTATGATCTCTTAGGGGCAGTAGTATACGTGGGATTAAGGAATTCAAAGTATCGGTGTGTCCAGTTCTTGCTCATGGTGCAATACAAATTTTGATTTCCTATTTCATTGTTTGTGTTAAAATTAGATGCACTTGTATTTTTGTGTTATATATTTCATATGTTTTCGGTTCACATAGTAACACTATGGAAACCTGTAAGATATATCGCCGCATGAGCAATCAACCACATGTCATAAATCAATATTTCCAAATTTAAAGGTGACACATAAAGCTGATTTATTCATGTTTTTTATTATTATTAACAAATAAGTGAGTTTATAACTTAAAATTAAGCCTTCGTTTTGTCGGTGTATCACATGGAAATTAGCCGTTCTCTTCACTGTTGATGTTTTAATTGATCTTGCCTTAAAAATATCTAAATATTTAAATAATAAAGCAAATAAATATTCCAATCACTAAATTTTTTTCTATGTGTTGTTATTTTGTACTACATCGCAGGTAGAGTCCCTGATGACACAATAGCCCCATCTAAAGGGTGAAAACAAAAAAAATGAGTGAAACTAGATCAAAAATGAAGAAAATTCCAATCCATTGCTGATATTCCATCATTTCTAAAAAGCTTTTTTAAGGAAACCACGTTTGTTTTTTTTTCGCATAAAACCTGTAATATCTCCACTTTGTTTCAAATTTTGACATTTTCGGATATTGCACTAAATTTTCTATAACAGCAGAGGATTTGTATCCTTGAATTTTACAAACTTGGGATCTACAGCTTGATCTTCTGGTTATTTAGATAAGTTACAATGCTTTATAATACTTCAACATGTTGTTTTCATTTAGCATACAAATCAGTTACTTGTGTAATTAAGACATTATGATAATCGCTTGATGGAAATATGTATTTTAAGCATAGTAAACTTTTCATTGGAATAAAAAGGAAAAAAAAAATTTTTTTTAAAGAAAACAAAGGAAAACTTTTGTTAGAAAATCATATTTTGACGAACCTCAGGTGGAATATTGTAATGAAGTTGTGGTAGGATATTATGTAACAAATCCTAGTAATTCTCACCATTCAATCTGTTGGGAAAACTATGATTTTCCAACAATATTCGACAACAATTCAAGGTTACAAGTACTCTGCTATTATTGGAAATTTAATGCTATATCCGAAAATGTTGTAAAAATTTGAAAAATGTTTAAATAAATTGGAGATATTACATCTTCTATGGCAAAAATTGTAGTTTCATAAAAAAAAACTTTGAATTGTATATCTGCAACGGCTTGGAATTATAATTTTAGAAGTATGAAACTGAGAATGCTTTTACAATTTATCTATTCGATGGTCAGCACACATTTTACAATATCCACTTGTTCCATGATATTATACATTATAAGGTACTTATCTATTACGTTTTTTTTTTTTTAATAATTTATTGAGCAATTATTACAATCTGCCACATATGTGGGCAATTAGTAATATAGATGACTTCATGATTACATTAACACATTATGCACAATAAGAGAAGAAAAAAATGATCAGAAAAGAGCTATGCTGCTTTACATAAACAATATACAATATAGAATATACATAGAAGTGAAATATATGAATAAAAAAAATATATATACACATAAAACAAAATAATATAAATAAATAAAATAAATTGAATAAAAGTAAAAATAAAAATAAAGCTAAATTAAATTAAAAGTTAAAACTACATTCATACTTTCTGGAGTCTGGCCAGAGACGGCAAACAGTCAACATCTCGTTACTCTTTTCCCTTAACTTCTTTATTTTGTGTTAGTTTTCTTAATTTTTTTTTGTTTCTCTATCTGCATATTTATAAAGCTAATTAGTGAAGTGTCGCATCGTAATCCAGTACGATTACCTCATAATAATAGAAAAAACGGAGTTTTTAGTTCACTCATCCGAAGCAAGCGGCTAATCCTCACAGTAATAAGTACCTGCCCACTACTGCTGTAAGTAAATAAACATTATTGTTTAATAGAAAATAAAGGAAAACTGTCAATAAAGTGATCCAGGTTAGAGGATCTTATGTTATTACATTCATCTATTTATTATTATTATTATTTAGGATTTACTTTTTAGATTTTCAATGTAATGTTTAAAGCCCAATGTTAATGTACGTAGACCTCAATTTTTGAACATAGCCGTTAGCTTCTGAATGCAGATTGTTTCGAAGAATACTACTTTTTGAGGTGAATTTTGAGGGCAGATGAGTCTGTTTTTACAGGGGGAAGGCATTTTTTACCTATTCAGGTATATCGTTGGTTTATATTTGTATTGATTTCGAATCAATACTCTTTTAATCAAAAGTCTTTGATTTATCGTATATCTGCAACGGATCGGAATAGAAAGGTGAGGTCTGCGTCATTTTGCTACATTTTTGATCTAGTTTCACCCATTTTTTTTTTTTTTTTTTTTTTTTTACACTAATTGTAAGAGATACTCACCCTGTATATGACTGCATTTTGTCCATGAACATATCGAGATTGTTTTTTGTTATATGACATAACTAATGATTTATATTGTTTACTCAGTTATCAGCAGGAGGGAATTCTCTAAACGATGTAGCCTCAAGGAGACTGGCTAATGTAACTCCGCCTGCTAGAAAGGTTGTAAACAAGAGATGCTATTTTATTCAAGAGGTAGAAGAATGGAGGTAAATAGTAGTCAAGAGAATATAAAAAGAGGCAATAGGAGGCTGTAAATATTCAGGAGGCTGTGGCGGAGATTTGTACACCCCCTCTCCCTCTCCTACTACACACACTTCACTAGTTAGCCACCTCTGAATTAACCACTCCTCTTTATTAGGTCGTTTTTCTTTTATTTTACTTCTTCCTTTTAGCTTTAACTTTAAGGGTCGTTGTAAAGTTGTGTAGCAATGAAAGTAAGATGTAATATAGAGGTGCTTGTACCTGGATGTAGGTATGAGGATTATTTTATGGACCAGATATGCTCATTCAGGGGATCGGACTGAGGTGTATTTATTTACTTATGTGGATATTATTCCCGAAATGGCTCCTGATCTCAGAAATTTTTTTTTTGGTTTATATTATACTCAGGAATTTTAATAATCATTTAATTTTATTAGGGTTATATATATATATATATATATATATATATATATATATATATATATATATATATATATATATATAAAATTTTAAAAAAAAATCTGGTTTGAACTAAATATGAAAATATGATACATTAAGATTTTTAAGGATATGTTAGTGAAAAAGGGAAGAACGTTGTGGATTTTTCGGAGTATTTTGGATTGTAAGAATTGGACGGTTTAGTGTAGCCTCGTTGATCAACTCCATATGTCCAAATAGGTTTATTTACCGTCATGAGTTTCTTGTGATCTATCGGAAGGTTTGAAGGTTTGTCTAGTAAATGTTGAAGAAGTCAAAAACGACAATTCCTCGACATATAAGTCTGATATACCTTCAACATAATGTTTAATAAACAAAGTAATTTTTACATAACATTCCATTGATGAACAGGACGTAAGGAAAACTTTGTAGAACTATTGTCTAACTATTATTGTTTATAAAAGAAGTAAATAATTGCTCTATCCAAGTAGCTAATAATCAGGTTCTCATTGTTGGCCATAAATGGATATTTCCTGCCTTGGAAGATCGAGAAGTTGACTGAGTCATTTTTGAGTGCCTGACGTTGGCTTGCATTCTAAAGTATCCTTGTCTAGAGGGAGGGGATGCCAAGAATATTTCTTAACAATACTTCAACTAAGAAATATTTATTTAAACTTTTAATATTGTTTAACTAATAAATATTACGATTTAATTAACAATTAGCATTCATTATTTAATTTTAAACTCTATGAATCTTCCTAATCCGAAATCCTGAGAACCAACACCCTATCATTAAATCCATTATGTCTTTGACTCTATACCAGACAAAATTTCATCGAAATACTCAGTCAGCCCTTATTTAGCTCCACACATCCCTATCATCCTTCATGCATGTTTAAAAGGATGTGGTCGCGAGATCTATTGTAAATTTCTACCGAGGTACTTTATCTATTAGTTTAGTTTTCATATTCAAAACGAACGTGTTTTCACTCAGCAGTGAATGTGACAATCGCTCATTTGCTGCAACAACGACACAACTTAAAAACAAGCTTTTGAGTTATAGCGAGCTTTTGAATGTATAAGGAACCATCCACAAATGTAGTTTTAGTCGGTAGAACCTTATATTTGAGCTTCAACTATTCACTAAGAGAGTGCAGGGTATGTCATCTTTCTGACTAGAGTCTTTTGGTCAATTTTGGAGGTGGACTAGGTGGGTGGAGAGGGGGTCATCGGGCTCATTCGGAAGTTTTCGGCGGTCATCAGAAGTTGCCTTTCCTTTGTTAACTATACTCCTAGAATTATGATTTCTTGAAAATTCATAAAATATTTATGGGTTTTATATTACAGTTGATGTAAAATAAATAAGGTTGCATTTGACTGTTTTTCTGCATGAAATTTTTTTTTAAATTTTCGTTTTTATAGTAGACTCTATTCTTTAACAAGTGTTTCTTTCAGTAAACCTTAGCCCGAAATTAATCATAATAGGTTTATACAATTCCTTAGATGTCAATGATTACATTAATATTATTAAGTTCAAAACATATTTTTTATTCTTCTTCTTTTCGTTTGGGCCTACTTACGACCACGGGGCTCGTTTCGACTCCTTATATGGGTCTGCTGTTTCTTCTTAGCCCAGAAAGCTTTCATTTTCTGGTTATGAGCAAGCCTTCTCTCCTCTGTCCACTTTGGTCTGTTGGTTCCGGAGCTCTTTTTACTGGTAAGGTGCACTGGGAATACTCCTTGTAAAATCATCTGTCGAAAATTGGACCGATCCTGAATGGTCTCCAGTGGAATTTTAAGTTGGTCCAGGTCTGATTTCACTGTGTTGATCCATTTATTCTTGGAGGCTTTCCCTCTACTTGTCGTAGTGAAGATCCTGTTTGTGAGTCTGTTGGTGTTCATTCGGGTTAAATGTCCATAGAAAGTCAGTCGTCTCTTCCTCATTGAGGTGATTATGTCTTCTTGGAGATGTTACAGCTCTCCATTGTGTCTAATCCTCTTCTCGTTTGAGCTCTTAAGATTTTCCGTTCTTTGAGCTCTAGTTTCCTGAGTGGACCCTTTCTGTTCATCAAGAGGCATTCGGAGGCATAGGCATAGGCATATAGGCATATATAGGCAAAACATATTTTATTGATATTAATAATCCAATTTTTTTTTAAGATGCCTCGAATTTCAACTATTTGCCTAGGAATTGTAAATATATTCCCAAATTATTGATTACGTAATTATAGTATTTTTGTTCGGCATGCCACAAGACATTGCGACATAGCGAACCCCTGAAAGGGCCCCTCTTCAGACGCTCACCCCAACACATAATGGATAGCAAACATTGAGTGCCACTCTCCCAGCGATAACCAATTGTAACGTTTGGTGCTGGTGAATAAACAGTAAAGGCACGCTCATGCTTAGTGGCAGCTGCTGGTATTGTCATTGCGCGAGGGGGGATCGGCACTGCGCAACCCAAGTCCGACTGCTCGCGTGTTTATAACCAATTGCCTAATAGGACAACTTTAACATTCAAACATAAGACGTTGTGAATAACCCTGCAGACATTCAATTTCATAAACCCATGTAGCCTTTATCCAAGTTTCTGGACTTATTTGGAAAATACAGATATTTCAATCCCAACTGTTAATACTAAGAACGGGTATCGTCAGAAAAATATCGATATTCCATATCGAAAATTTTTTAAACTTTGAATATCGATAAGAAATTTATTGGTGACCAAAAAATAGAAATATCGATATATTATGATTATTTTTTTTTTATGAAACGCCATTCTTAACAGCTATATTAAGTTACAATTATATTATAGTTTATTTATCGTGTTAGTTAATTTAGGTAACGGCATCTAACTACACGACACGCATCACACTTGCAGACAGATTCGGATGCTTTACTTCAAGTTTTATATTTATCAATAGCTTTTTCCTATAACTTCACCTATAAACTTCCGTTTCTATGGTTTTAAATTAGTATTGTGTATTGTGGTAAATTGACATTTTTTTTTTTATTTTATCTTCTCAAATGTAAGCTAAAAATAATTATTTGGAAAAAAAAAACTTCAAGATTAAACCTACATGTACAAACTTGAACTAAAAAGCAAAAAATAATATTTTAATTATTATACTTCGAAACAAAGAGCACTAAACGACAATCAACGAAATTATCCAAGGGCTATTTAATCCTGCCTTTGCAACAAACTTTCAAATGGCATGAGACTGCGGTGAGGTGATGTTGAAATAGTGAGGAATATTTACAATACCATTTTTGTTTTTTACTTCTTTTTGTTTTAGTTGGCACCGATTCCAAAAATAACTAATCATAAATTGAGGATCTAATTTTAATAATAAAAGAACATAGTTGTAGGAATATGAAGTTTCTATCTCCACGTTAGAATGTGGAGTTTCCAACTCCACCGTACAAATATTGAATATAACGACAAAACGAAAAGTCTAAAATATACTATCATTACTATCATATACTAGTTACAAGTTAATAATTTTTACACCGGCCTCGAATGACCTCACCAGGAAAAAATAGGACCTCAAAAAATTATTGTAGTATGTATTTCATCTTGAAAAGTAAAAATCTCTACAAATAAAAAGTTTTTGAAGAATCCCCCCCCACGTATAAAGAAGAGATGAATCCCCCTACACCAGGGAGAAATCCCTGCGTCTGGCAACTCTGCTTGGACCAGTTTTTTGCCAGCAAAAGATCAGAAGTTTTTTGAGCGTGGAATTAATCTTCTGTAAAAAAGCAAAAGGTATCTGATCAAAATGGAGAATACATAATTTATTAAAATGTTTATGCACTCAAAAAAAATTGTTTTTCATTAAAAAAAAAAAAAAAAAAAAATCGTTTCTGAACAACTTATTTTACCTAATACTTAACCATTGTTTCCTGAATTATTTAATGAATGGTCTGGTAAGGTTCTTGTTTTTTTATGTATATATTTTTTAAATATTTCAGTAGATGAATTTTCGCTCTACGGAACTTGAAAAGACTCAAATTACCATAGAAAATTGGCTTTGGGTCTTCTCGAAGCAGAAAATATGTAATTGCAAGCCAGAACATGGCGAGTGACATCACCCTGCGTGGTGTGAATCAGCAATCGCTAACATTAAGGAGTGTCTTCTGTTTTATTATTCATACATTCATCAGTAAATTTTTAAATAAATACTTGAAAGTGAGTTAAATTAAAAGTGCTCTTTTCAAGGATGTTTTCTACTCGAAATTAATGTACTTAACACTTATAGTTCACTTGAGGTACGCATGATCGATGAATTATTAGCCGCTTCTTTTGGAATTTTTCCATTCGAAAAGTAGTTTCCAATGTCAAAACGTTCATCATCAGTTCTAAAGAGGGTGAATACAAGGGCTTCTAAAATTTTGGACGAACAGCATGGTGTATGAGAAGATTGAGAAGTATATCCTTAAATAAAATTATTTAAAACTTGAGTTTGGGTATGTACTATTGTATACTGAACCCCAAACTATCTAATGAATCAGTTGTTAAAGCATCTATCCCATTAAATCATGTTTCCATTATGATGGCATCTGTGTGTTGTTGTTTTTTTAAACTCAATAACCAGAAAATTCTTCCTCTTTCTTTTTGAGCTTGTTGTTATTTAGTATGGAGAAGAAGATTATCAGGAATGCATTCAAACAGAAACATCACGTAAAGTAGAAAATTTAATGCGTGCTGAAGTTTCGACCTGCTTTGTAGGTTTTCTCCAGGGCCACCGAACATCACTGTACTGGAGACGAACAATGACTAGTTTGACTGCATCCTTAATTATGTTCTTCTCCGTTCGTCTTAACAGTCAACTATACTTTCATCATTGTTGTTTAGTATATGCGTTGCGATCATATATTTCATTTATGTGTTATTATGCCTATGCAGGTTTTCTTTTAATCGTATGTAGTATTTATAATTTATTCGTATTGCATGTAAAAGTCAGTGTGTAACTAACGCACCAGGGTGCTTTTGTGAAAGTCCTGAATGTTTTTTCTAAATATTCCATTAACACTAGCTGTTCTGTATAAACCTTATGGATAAATTCAAGTAGCTTTTTCTAAGTAAGTATTGCTGTTTTGAATCTAATAGACCGTATAAAAAAAAATGACCGTTTTATCAAATTCCAGAGTTCAAAACTCTGTAAATATCTTAATGCTATTTATTATTTACTAATACTTGATAATCCCTTTAGAGAATTCTCTAAGCTTGTTTCTAACTTTGGACTTCTTAAAATACTCAGTTCAGTTATTTATTTCAAAGAAGAAACATGACAGTGTCCTACGAAATTCTCGTAATTTTAAGACATTACTGGAAAAACCATTTCACAGCCACTGAAGCAACTCGTGAAATAATTAAATACGAAGGGAAGGTATCCTTGAAGAGCGCACAGCGCGGCGTTAGTTTGAAAAATTTAGAAGTGGAGATACGACGTTGGAAAGGAAGAAGGGCTCCGGGCGGCCATTAATGGATATTGATGAGGTTCTGAAGGAAGCTGTTGAGTCAAATCCGTCCACAAGTACTCGAGAACTTGCCAGGGAGTGTGGTGTGTCGAAAGATACTGTTAGTCACCATCTTCTATCGATGGGGAAGGTGAAAAAGACCTGTAGACTGATCCCTCACGAACTTACTGCTCAACAATCAGCAGTCGAACCAAAGAAAAGTTTAAAGAACTCCATGGGTTTGAACTTCTGCCTCATCCATCATATTGTCCAGACCTCGCACCTTCGGATTACTACTTTTTTCGATCCATGGCCCATTTTCTTCAAGGGAAAAAATTTGATAATTTTGCGGAAGTTGAAAATGCTGTCCAAGAGTTCTTTGACAGCCATCCCAAGGAATGGTATCAGCGTGGCATCGAGCAATAGGCTAGCAGATGGGTAATGACGGTAGATAAAAATGGACTATACATTGAGTATTAATCGTATTTTATATCAAAGAAATAATAATACAAATATTTGTTTCAAAAACTGTCATTTTTTTTTTTTTTTATACACCCCATTAGAATTGTATATAGCTGTCTTATGCTTTAGTTGAGGGTTTCCTTTTTTCTCGATGTAAGGACCCTTTTAGTGAATTAAATATGGAAGAATAAAACGTCTATTCTATATATTCTAAGAATAGTTTTATATACAGTTGTCAATTAAACAATTTATTTACACCCAGATCCAAAAATTTTTTACCTTAACAAAAAACTCTGGGAATCATATAATGCAAGAAATAGGTAATTATAAAAAGCTAACCTTAAGAAGATACACAAACGTACTAAACGTATACTATAGAATAAAAATTTACTTTATAAAACATTCTTAGAATTGTTTGTTTGTTTGTTTGTTTAGTTAGTTTGAGAGGGAGTTTAACTGCTAGGTCATCAACGACCATTGTTAGTTTGAATATAATTAATTATTAAAATTATTAGAGGCTGGCTATTAATTTAGAGTCATAGATGAATTTAAGGACGGCTTGTATAACGAATTCATCGCTTCTTAACGCCATTGAGATATTTGTTGGTAACCCTAACCGGTTTAGGTGGGTTCTATAGGGATTAGATGTGTGTTTAAGTGTTAGATTGGCTTGGCATTTCGAACATTTTGGAGGGGCTTCTCTTGTAATAAGGTGAACATGAGTTATCCCGGTGTGTCCTATTCTGAGGCGTGTGATCGCAACTTTTTCCTGGTGTTTGCTTCGGATTGATGTAATCGAGTTTTATAGATCTGCCAGGATCTGACAATTTTCTTTAGGCTGAAGGACATCCTTCGCCACTCTCTCCTTCCACAATTAGAATTAGTTTTCGTCCTTAAGGATGAAATATTTAACGGTTTTTATGTTATCCGAAGGATAAATTCCGACATCTTCGTCCTTGAGGATACTGGTTGGTTTGTTAAGGTGGTGTTATTTTATATGTCGAAACAATTACCACTGAATATAATGACAAAAACTTATCACTTCTCTTCCTTCCTTTTTTCGCATCACCCTCCTTTGGGCTACATTTGATCAATCACTTCCGAGATGCTTGTGCTTTCTTTTTCTTCCAACAGTTCTTCATTCTATTTGATCTCCTCTTCCCTCCTCCCTTCTTAGAATTTATTAGTTTTAGTTAAATTTTAATTTTAAAAATCAAAGTAATGTATTGGTTAATTAATCTGTAATTGTAATTGATTTGTTTTTATAAAAATTTGGTTTATTTTTTATTTTCATTTTTAGTATATTTTTTATTAGGTTTTTTTTTGTCTGCATTTCCTACATTTAAAAATGTATTCTAAGTTTTAATTTATCATACTGAAACAAACTTGTAGCCATCATATGGTGATATGGTATCATATAGTGCGTACCTAGGTTAGGTTATATTTAGTGTAAATTGTGAATATTATTGAATTTTTTCTTTTTTTTGTAAATAAAACTGTGTACAAGACTCCAAGCTCATTCACTGGTTATCCAGACTCCAAGGCTGAAGGATCTTGTGCTCCTGAAGACTAAGTCAGATAAGAGACTATACAGATTTTCCTTATAATATTTTTTAATAATACTCTCTATATATATTTCGTACCTTTAAATTGTACTGACTTAAAACCGATGGATACAGACGACCCTCCTAGCCCGATTCCTAACAGAAAACGCCCTCGTGGACGTATAAAAGACCCACCGGATAGAATATCCTTAAATGAAACAAAAAATATAACCCCCACATTCCTAATTGTAAAAAAGAGAAAATGAAGAAGGTTTTTTAAAAGTTTCTCCTTTCTTCATTAATAAAGTTATAACTGGCCTTGTGGGAGAAGTAAAAAATATAAAAAAACTCAGAGACCGGTCACTACTTGTCGAAACATTTAAGGGAAAACAGTCAGAAATTTTATTAAAATGTAAAGAATTTGGTGGACAATTCCCAGTTACCGTACAACCACACCAAACACTTAACTATAGCAAAGGTGTAATAAAATTTTTTGATTTCCAGTACCTCGAGATTGAAGAAATAAAAGATGAACTGAGGGAAGTTATTACAGACATTGTCCGTATAAAAATCAAGAAAAATGGCAATGAAATTCTGACACATAACTACATCATAACATTTCCGACGCCCATTGCCCCCAAACACAATTAGAGTAGGGTATCAGACCGTACCTGTACAGGCTTATATACCTAATCCCCCCGGTGCTTTAATTGTTTGGGTTTCTATCATCCCACAACACAATGTAAAAAAGAGGCAATTTGTATTCAGTGCGGAAAAACCAAACATACCGACGGTAACTTAAAATGTACCTTACCTCCCAAATGTATTAATTGTGGTGGCTCACATAATGCCCTAGATAGATCATGCCAAATTTCCAAATTCACCGAGAAATTAAATCGATACAAATCAATAAAAAAAATATCGCTACAGGAGGCGAAGAAAAATATATAAAGAGTTGTACCCTAACTCCGGTAATAAAACCTTTGCCCAAGTGGTAAAGGAAAAATTAAATATAATAGAAAAAAAGGAAATCGGCACACAAGTCGATTTACCTTTCATTTTTGGAGAAAATAAATCAAATGAATTAGTTAAAAGTACAGTATCAAATACGACAATAACTAAGCCAACCTGGGCAATGAGAGAGCAGTTGATAACAGCTGAGAAGAGCCCAGCGGGCACACTTCTCCTTCTTCCCTCCCTACCCGCTCCCCCCCCCCTCCCCCTCCCCCCGGTTGTCAATCATCATTGTACAGGCTAAGCGAGCACCTCTCCTCTCCTACGAGCCTGGTGTATCTTCACAGGCGGCCTCTTTAGGCGGGCCGGGCCTATTGACATAGACCGGCCTGGTTGATGAGGGGGGCTTTATAAAAGTCAAAGGAAAAAAAACATAATAGAGAAGAAATCGTAATACATAACGATATCCACATAAATATTATGTTAATTGTCTTATCTCTAATAAATAAATATGTATATATTTATATATATATCATTAGGTCGACAACCCTTTGAAGATATTATTTACGTTCATTTTATCACTGTTTATTTATCATTAAAAATAAATGTTATTAATAATAACTGGTCTCCGCTACTATACCCAACACCTAATATTAACAATGGCCCTTATACATGGAACTGCAATGGATTAAAAACACATTTTAATGATTTAAAAATATTGATTCAGGACGAAAACCCGTTATGTATTTGCATTCAGGAAACTCACCTTAAAGCCGGAGACAAATTTACATAAAAAACCTTAACATCTACAGAACCGATGGACCAAATGATCATGCCTCTAGAGGCGTACTCATAGCCGTACATGATTCCGTATATTCCCAACGAATAAACATAAACTCAACACTTCAAACAGTCGCAATTACTATACACCTCGGAATTTCATTCACCCTCTGCAATATTTATTTGCCACAAGACCCTCTGATACAACCACAAGACCTCAGTCATATATATAATCAACTTCCACAGCCTATACTACTTGGCGGACACTTCAACGGACATAGCCCTATGTGGGGCTCCTCAAGCCACAACAATAGAGGAAGAATTATAGAAAATTTCTTAGAGGAGTCGAACTTACTAATATTAAACACCGGTGAAGCAACCTTCTTAAGTTCCACCTATGGCACCTATTCTTCTCTCGACCTCTCCATCTGTAGTGGATCGTTATTTAATATTATTGACTGGATGGTACTGCCGGATCTCTATGGTAGCGACCATTACCCCATTCGTCTAAAATTTTATAATAGCCAACATAAAACAAATCGAAAACCCCGATGGGTCATAGACAAGGCAGACTGGTCTCTCTTTTCGACTTATTTCAACGCACCCAAATGCCACCATCTGCCCTCACTATTGAAGAAGGATGCCAGCTTATCACGGACGCTATACTGAAAGCAGCAGAACCAGCCATCCCTAGAACTAAGGGTTCTTCCAAGAGACCCTCTGGTTCAACGAAGAGTGTAAAATAACCATTCAAAACCGCAGAAAAGCACTAAAAAAGTTCCAAAAACAACCCAATCAAATCAATTTTATTGAATATAAAAAACAAAGAACAACAATAAATAATAACAACAATAAATAATACTAAAGCACAATCCTGGAAACAATATGTCGAAACCATTAACTCTTCCACCCCTACTAACCAGGTATGGAATAAAATAAGAAAAATATATAAAAATTATTCTGGTACCAGCTACACATTACTATACGAAGGGAAATTGACCAACAACCCTGCAATAGTCGCCCGAGATGGCAACATCTCTCCAGGCTTGAAACAAACTTGTAGCGTGGATTGTTTTGAAGCCAACATATGTATTATTCGAATATATTGGAAAGTTGTAAACTGTTAAATTCCTTGAAATTAAACTCTTTTATCTATGTATATAGAGTTGTTAATAATAGGAGGCGCGGTAGCAGAGTGGATAAGGCGCTAGGCTGGCAAGGCCTCAGACCCGTGTTCGAGACCAGCTGAAGGCAAAAATCTTATTTTCTGTCTTCGAGGTAGGCAGATCCTGGGGCACACTCAGCCTCTATAATGTTAGTACTCTTAATTGGAAGAAAAACCTGGAGGTTTTTGATGGGCCAAATCACTTCCTTTCACAACCTTACTCCTAACAACAGTGCCAACAAAAGTTTTTTTTTTTTTTTTTTTTTTTTTTTTTTTTTAATAATCTTTTTGGTCTTATTTTCTTAAACCATCGATCATTATCTAATTATTTCATTCATATTGTGTTCTATTTAGATGGAACCTTTAGCTATCCTTTTTATTCATATTCTCTCCAGTTGCACATTATTCAGTGCATACCCTAAGAAGATTGTCATTCCGCCCAGAAGTGTTGCAGGCCATTCCAAGCACGGATGGTGGAGGACGACGTACAAGGTGAATTTTTAGCAGGGAGTGGAGTACCGGAAGGATGGAACGTTCATGGGCCCGTCAAGAGCACGAGGATCCTATTGCTCCTATATTTGTATTTAGCTATAATACAATATAAGTTCCCTGCCTTTGTTTTTTTACATATATGTGTATGTGCCTATTATATGGTTATAGATTATATTATTATTAAGTGGGTATCATTATAGTATTGTCATTTTAGGATATCATTTTATGTATTTTTCATTAATAATCTAGTTATAACACAGTCTTGCAAAGTTTACTTAAAAAACAAACAAAAAACATTAAGTCCTAAGCTCTGCAAATAAGAATTCTGAAGTCTTGTTTTATAAAAGTGTTTTAAGACTAAAACGACAAGAAACTGCCATTCTTTACTGACTACTTCAACATTTACTAGACAAACGTTCAAAGCTCCCAATTAATTACAAAAGACTCATATGCATGACTGTGATTAGACCTATTTGGACGTACGGAGTTGAACTTTAGGTCTCCCCTAAACCATCCAATTCATCTCGTATTCAATCCTTACAATCCAAAATCCTTCGATAAATTCTCAATGCCCCTTACTTTGTCACAAATAAACTTATCCATAAAGATCTTAATGTTCCATATGTTGCTGATTTAGCCCACACCAGATACCTATCCTTTCATAGTAAGCTCCATAACTATTCAAATCCGTTAGTTTCTCAACTTGCTTCCGAGGCGTCTAAAACGAAGGTGGCTTGCAGACCTTCTAGTGTAGAATTTTTAATAAAGTGCTACTGATGAGTAGTTCTTCTTAAGTTTTAACATGTTCTTATTATCGTTATCAATACATTTACTTGATGTATATATTTTGTACTGTTGTAAATGTCAATAAATGTATATTAAAAATAAATGAAGTATTTTAATAAATTGTTAAAATCTGCCTCACTCTAATTTGTAATATAGATGATGATGAATGCATTTTTACAATATGTAAAATAAAAATAAATAAAAAATCTCTAAAGATAAAAGGTATAAAATAAATTCCAATAATAATAATTAAAATAATTATAATACAAAAAAAAAAAAAATTAACTCACTTATGCTATATATATAGAATTTTATATATATATATATATATATATATATATATATATATATATATATATATATATATATTACATTTTATAGAATATAAAAAAGGATCCAATGGAACGCCCAACCAATCTTGTTCCCTTTTAAATGAATGGAAATCAGACCCATAGTGATCCCTGCGCTGCTGTATCGTTTGAATCACTAATGTCGAAATCCAGTGGAGGTTGAGTTAGATCGCTAAAGCACACTCCCTCAAGACTTGAGTGAAGAAGCCGGTAGTGTGTAATTGTAGAAAGCATTTCATTTTCATCTTAAAATTATAAGATGAGTGAAAAGTCAACTTTAGTACAACTTTAAAAAGTGCGCTGTTAAATTCAGAAAAAATAAATAAATAAAATATACTAGTCGAGAGAATAAATATTTAATTTTAGAATTTTATTGGAAAAAGAACGTTACAGATACAGTCAGGTTGAAAAGCGAAACACATAAAATCATAAAAATGTTTTATTAAGTGCCGACGTTACAACTTTCATTGTGGGAATTCTGCTGGGCTATAAAAATAAAAACAGAATATGGTGTAAACGGGTATACAAATGATGATTAGGAACAAATTAAAAGTAAGTAATTTTTTTTTCTTAAAATTTTTTTTTCATTTAAAATTTTTACATTTTATTCGTAATGATCTAACAATTTTATTTTCTATAATAATTTAAAAAAATTTTTTTTATAAATTATGGTGATGTTTCTTAATTGTTTCATTTTTTTATTTATTTATTTTTTATCGTAATTTGTTTAATTTAATTTTATGTGTTGTTCAGTTAGAGGCGTTATGTTTTTTTGCAATGTCTGTAATTGGCAATATCTATTAAATTAAAACAATTTCTGAAAATATAAATGAATAATATATGCATATATCTAATGCCGTTTAATATTTACAGGTTAGCTGGAAAGGAACTATCAATACATGCGGCTTTGGTGAGTTTTTATTTCTGGCTATTGGTTGTAATTTTAATTGTAAACGGTTCTTGTAATTCGTAACCACAGGAAAACAAAAAAAGTAATTTTTGAATTACTGTTGTTTTGCATATGCTAATGGTTTTTTTTTTTTTTTTTTGGTTTTTTTTAGTATTTTTTAGAACTGATTTGATTAGCCTTATTTCCAGAACTGTTCTATTAGAGATAGCAGCAATCCTAACTTTTTCTAAATTGTCTAATTCCTTTACTTCGTTTATTAGAACATTGCTTATTATTAAACATTATGTTGAAGGTATACCAGACTTATACGTCGTCTGTCGTTTTCGACTTCTATAACATTTACTAGACAAAGGTTTAAACCTTCCGATTAATCACAAGAAACTCATGACGGTAAATAGACCTATCTGGACATACGGAGTTGATCACTGAGGCTACACTAAACCATCCAATCTCGTATCCAATCCTCGCGACCCAAATCCTCCGAAAAATCCCCAACGTTCTTTATTTTGTCACTAACCTATCCATAAAGATCTTAATGTACTATATTTTCATAATGAAGTCCAAGCCAGATATCTCTCCTTTTATAGTTAACCCTATTTCCATTAAGATTTACTAGTTTGTCAACCTGATTCCTAGTTTATTCCAGATAACCCTCCGATTCGTCTGAAAAGAAGACGGCCTCGGGACCTTCTAGAACTTTATTTATTACTTTATTTATTGAAGTGCTACCAATAGATACTTTACAAGCAATTGACTTGTCAATTATCTTCAAAAATTTATTAGATGTATTTTTATTTCAATCTATACTCTTATGAATTTCAATAAATAGTTTTAAAAAATATATGAATATATTAGATTTTTTTTTATATTGGTAATAGTCTGTTCAATTTTTTTAAAGTTAATTGGCATTTAATTTACTCTTCTGTAATTTAGATTTATTTATAATATGATTTATTTTACGCTTAATAGTTAAAGAAATATTATATTAATTAAATAATAGAGATTTATAGGAATCGAGGTTTTTTCTAAACGCCTATATCTGAACTAAACTAAACTCATGAGCAGCCAAGCTATGCGGGTTAGTATTCAGCAGTTGTAATGACTCCGGGGGTTGAAGGCTGTAACATCAACAGGGGTCTGTTATGCAAACCGATTTGTTATAATTTATTGGGGTATCTCATTTTAGACCATTTATAAATAGATATGATATGATGGGTTTGCACACAATAATACATAGTGCAAGAAATTTTGCCGACGTTTCGACATCACTTCTTCAGAGCTACATAATGAAAACAAGGTATTACTATGAAACAGGAATAATTTAAATGTTTATCGTATTTAAAATAAATAAAATTAAATGAATTACGGAAAAGGAAAACAAGGAAATGAATAATAAATGAATACTTTTTTTTTTATTTGTAAGGAGTGATAAAGTAATGGAGCATGTTTAGGAAGATCTGAAGCATATGTGATTCGCGAAGAGATGGAGAGTTAGTGTTAAAGTTTTAGATAATTTTTGGTCTCGTTAGTTCATAAGAATTATAACTAAAAATAGAGTAGATGATATACTGCTACGAAAGTTGATAACCGTAAACGGGGGTTACTTTGAACAAACCCACTTTTATAACAAAAATCCATCTGGCAGACTCAATTTCCATGCTAGAATCCTCTGGTTGGTTCTAAGCATTTAAGGATTTAACATATAACGTGATGCGATCGCGATAATATGATAGGTTTGCCATCTTTAACCGCTGTTAGCCTATTTAAGATATCCGTGTTAAAAGGTGTTTTTTTAAATTTGTCTAAACCTCATCTGGCCTGGCGTAGTGTCACCAGGTCATCGTTTCATGCAATACATTGATCACCAGCCTGTTCAGCAACATTTGCTTTTTTGTTTCACGTCTCTGACTCATTTATTTAATTTTATAAAATTTACTAGACATAAAAAACCAACTTGAAGAGGCTACTTTGAACAAAGTTTTTGACACTTTGTAAAAGACGGTGTTACTTTAAAATTGTGTCATCGTCTGTTCTGTTATTTGGTGAATATAAACAACTAGTTCCACTTTTCCTGTTGAGCATATCCGCTACCTAGGACTCCACTTGGATAAACAACTTACTTGGAATCCACATTCAAGACTAAAGCGACAAGACACTGCCCGTCGTTACAGACTACTTCAACATTTACTAGACAAACGATCAAAGCTCCCAATTCATCACAAAAGACTTATTTACATGACCGTGATTAGACCTATTTGGACGTACGGAGTTGAGCTTTGGGGCTCTACGAAACCATCCAATTCATCTCGTATCCAATCCTTACAATCCAAAATCCTTCGAAAAATCTTAAATGCACTTTGTCACCAATAAACTTATCCATAAAGACCTTAATGTGTCCATATGTTGCTGAGTTAGCCAAAACCAGATACCTATCCTTTCATCGTATGCTCCATAACCACTTAAATCCATTAGTTTCTGAAATTTCTTTCCACTCCATT